>CM035153.1:146250113-146842577 GCA_020205615.1 Panax quinquefolius | reverse complement strand
GAGTCTCCCCTATAATATGGACTAGCCACACGC
The DNA here is from genome assembly GCA_020205615.1 of Panax quinquefolius. NCBI lineage: Eukaryota > Viridiplantae > Streptophyta > Magnoliopsida > Apiales > Araliaceae > Panax > Panax quinquefolius. The sequence goes on along the minus strand of CM035153.1, from coordinate 146,842,544 downwards.
ACTATGACATGTATATACCTGGCCATTTATAGCACCCAAGACACAAACCAAGAGAAATATATAAATTCCCAATATAAATGGATCAATCCACCATTTGTACAAAATGGCAGAATTAATTAGCATGTCTTAAGTGTATTTGTTCATAAGTGTACTGTTGGGGGTATGCATTATAATTGAATTTCTTGGCAATCCTCTAAAATTCTATAGTGTAGACTTGACATGGTACTCAAGTACATGAACATGGTTTTGGTTGTTATATTTACCCTTAAGTACAATATAGAGGGAATACTTAGCTTTGCTTAATATAATTTTGTGCAGATTATTATGTTTTTTTTCTTTTAATTTTCTCACGCACCACACTCACACACCTAAGAATCAAACCACACTCATACACTTAAGAAATGTATCAAAGAATCATTTCTCAAATGCCAAGTATGGTTATTGCTTCTCTTCAGCACGAGCCATAATTTTTGCTAATATTTCAGACTGCTGTCTGTGCCAAGATTAACAACCAAGCATAACAAATCAATCCTACCACATTAATATTATCCAAATTATTATGGTTTCAAGTACATACACCATAATAATTTTTAATTTGTTAACAAAGAAGCTTAGGCTTATTATCATCATGAATATCGCTTTCATCTTAAAAGAAAATAAATAAATAAATAAATGGGATTAAAACATAACTAAAATAATCACTCAGCGATCTTATTGTCATATCATAAAACGACATTAGTATTTGTTTACTGGTAAAAAAAACTCCTACTTTCTTTGTAATTTCTATAGCAAAAAAGGGGAAATCTTTTTACCGGAGGACATAGGTAGTACATGTATTAATATACATTAACATGCATATATATTATATACACACGGAACAATAAGAACATAACAGTAGTCTGAAATATGAAATATGCAATAATTTTTGCCCCAATTTTTGCAGCAGCTTTTGTAATGGGGGCATAATGGCACGAGTTAGCAATTATGTCAATGTGGCATGTATATAAAATAAATTACATACTACCAATAAGGTAGAATACCCAAACTCGAAAATAATGCAGTGGGGAAAAAGTTCAATTAATAGAATAACACCCAATCTATATCCAATTCAGAAATAAAGAGAATTAGGGTTACCTGTGGCGGCGGCGATGGCAGTGGATAGTGGTGGCGAACGGCGGCGTTCAATTTCTCCCTCCCTCTTCTCTTCTCCCCCTTCTCCCTCTTCTCCCTATTCTGTTCTCCCTCATTTTTTTCTCTCGTCTGCTAAAAGAACGAATGCCTGAGTCTGAATAAGTTTTAGACGATCGTGATCGCTTCTCATGATCAAGATCTTATGACGCCCCAAAATAGGTATACATCACCCATTTTGAGTCCTCAATAATACGGTATGTAAACAACTACAACTTTATTAATACAACATATAAATCGTGAGTTTAAATATAAATATTATCATCTAGACAATATTCACACCCAAATAAGTCCTCATTACAATTATTGGTACATTATTTTACAAAAATGGTGAGGACTACTAAAACAACTTTCTAGAACCAATTCCACACCTCGAACTCGCTACATTCTCGCCTCCCGAGAAGAAAAATGGAACAAAAAGGAAAAGGGTGAGCTCAACTAGCCTAAGAAAGAATATTATAACTAAGATAATATAGAATAAATTATCGTTAGTCTTCAACAGAAAAAATCTGATAAAATACAATGTAGACAAATGTTTTTGCATCAATATTCACAATTTAAAAATAATAATTCATAAAAGAGTTACGTAGAATGAAATCTACTATAATCTATGAATTTAAAAGTCCATCATCAATATTTTATCCTCAGAACATCAATCAATATTCATCTTGAATCAAATATTCATCTTTGCACTACAGCCAAAGATATTCATCACCTATCATGTTCATCTCAACACTGTACATCTTTGCACTACGCAGCCAAAGATATTCATCAAAAAATCATTCATCTTTGCACTACACAGCCAAAGATATTCAAGAATATCATCATTTAGACCGAGGATGATGAAAATATTATAAAAAAACGAATCCAAAGGAAATAAAAGAATAAATATTAAGGATTCAGACTTTTAAATAAACCCAAGTTCAAAAATACTTCATAAATAACCATAGTGAAGTAAAATTCAAGAATGATCAAAACATGGATACAATCAAAGCTAGTATCCATAATCGATATTTTGGATAAAAATGAAAATTTAATTTTTCCGTGAATAAGGTCAGATTCGTGAATAAAGGTCGATTCGTGAATAATGGTCAATAAATACCGCCAGATACGCGAATAGTAACCCCGACACTAAAAGACAAGAATTTCACAAGAAAAGTCTTACCAATAATCCGACATAATGATATTAAAAGAAATAATATTATTTTAAAAAAATAACATCCCTTACCTCAAAAGAATAAGATTTACGACGAATATCGATATAAATCAAGGAACTCAGACCAGATAAAGAACACTCAAAGTATCAAAATACTCACAAGAATACGCTTGATAATATAGAGAGAAAAACTTCGAAACTTTAGCTTCGTGTGATTTTCAATTCTAACCCAAGACCCTATTTATAGAAAAATGCTTAGAATACCAAAGCAGAAAATTTAATAAAATATTAATATATATATATATAAATTTCTTACGCCCACTTTCTTAGATCTGAATTTAGCAATTTACAACACATGCAAGACCCACAATTAATGACAAAAACGTTTTTCATATTAAAAATAATTAAAACTTCCAAAAATCAATTATTTCGAAACTTCGGAACTTCAATAATTCATAATAAATAGCCCTTTTGTCAGAAAAATCCAAACCTTATGTCTTTTCCATAGGAAATTTCATTCTCTACAACTTGCAGAAGAAAGATTTTCCAAATTCCAAAATGTAAATCGACCAAATCCACAAACGAGCAATTTTACAAAGTATAATCAAATTTCAACCAAGAATGGGCCATCGCACATGTTTAACATGTTTTAAATAACTTTTAGCAACAAAAATACTCTTCCTCCTCATATATTCATATATCCCACATTCATTGTAAAAATATCACCATTATTATATTATTAAAATATAATAATATATTTAAATGAATTATTTTATCGTAAAAGATAAAATATCAATTTTTCAACAATTGTCACTTTAAAATTTTCCCATCTATATCCACATAAAATGAATATTTTCTTATCATATAAATCAATAATTAATTATTCACAAATAATATTACGTAATCACAATATCGATAACCAGTGTCGCTCCTGTGAAAGAGGGGCTTTCCAATAAGGATTTCTCCTCATCATGCAACAATTAGGTGACCAAACCTCTCCTGTATGTAACTTTCTAGATATTGCCAATAATGTTATCTAATAATATTATTCAAATAATATGAATTATTGATCCGATAATAAAAATATCGTAGAATGACAATTATCAAAACAACAATAATATAAAATATCAACGTAGCAATTATCAATCAATAAAATAAAATATCAATAAGAATTACTGTAACAAATTATCGAGTAGTGCCTTCACGTAAGAATCAATAATTGGTGCAATACCGCGCTACATCGTGTTTTAACCACCGTATTCCAACAAGATAATCTGTAATAACTACGCCGTTATTTATAAACAACTTATACTTGTCGCTTTCTTTATCCAATCGCTTTTCGTTATGGGCCCACATAAGGTCGCAAATGCCATCAGCACGAATATTCCCCGACAAAGAAGAATATTCCACGACCAAACGAATATTCCCCGACAAAAATGAATATTTTATAACCACTTTTTATTTAAAATATTTGCATGATTTTACCCATAACTAACCACATTAATCAAATCAACCCTTACTATTTCAAAATAATAAATAGAGGAAATTTAATTTCATTTAAATAAGTTCTTAAATCCCCTCCTTATGAAATTTCGTCTAAATCGACGACGACTGTGTTTCAAAAAGTGAGGATACGCCGCTTTCATTTCCGCTTCCAACTCCCAAGTCATTTCCTCAATAAAGACGGTTCCTCCACAAAACTTTAACTTGTGGTACGACCTTTGTACGTAAGACATGCTCCTTCCTATCCAAGATCTCGACAGTACTTCCTCAGACGTTAAGTCTTCACTATCTCATCTGGTTCTAACTCAATAACGTTGTTCGTGTCTTTCACATATTTACTAAGCACGATATATGAAAAACATTATGAACACGAGACATACTGAGTAGTAACGCGAGTCTATAGGCTACATTTCCTACTCCTGGTCAAGAATCAAATGGACCAATAAATCGTGGATCGAGCTTTCCTCTTTCCCAAATCTTGTAACTCCTTCCATGGAGTAACACGCAACAATACATGATCCCCAATACTAAATTCCACGTCCTTTCGGCGAAGATCCGCATAACTCTTTTGTCGATCTTGTCAGGCCGCTTTGTATACGCTGTCAATCATTTGGATCTTTTCGTAGTCATACGTATCAACTCTGGTCCCAACAATGTTGCTTCACCCACCTCATCCCAACATACCGAGAGCGACATTTTCGTCCCATACAATGCTTCAATGGAGCCACACCTATATACTTTCGCCTCGATAACTATTGTCAGTAGGAGAATTCCACCAATGGTAAATATTTATCCCAACTCCTTTTGAAGTCTAGGACACAGAGTCTTAATAAATCTTCAAGAGTTTGAATAGTCCTCTCTGATTGTCCATCCGTTTGAGGATGGTATGCCGAACTCAATCGTAAATCCGCTCCCATAGCTTTTTGCAAGTTAACCCAAAATCGTGAAGTGAATCTTCGGGTCACGATCCAAAACTATGGATACCGGCATGCCATGCAATCTCACAATCTCATTTACATACATATGAGCAAGACGTTCAAGGAATAAGTCTCTCGACGGCAAGAAGAAATGAGCAGATTTGGTTAATCTATCAACAATAACCCAAATAGCATTTATGCCTTGAGAAACCGTGGGAAGACCCAGAATCTAAATCCATGGTAATGTGTTCCTACTTCCATTTCGAAATCTCAAGTGGTTGCAATGGACCCTTAGGCACTTGATGTTCGCCTTTACACGCTGACAAGTTAAACACCTCGAGATAAACTTCGCGATCTCTCTCTCTAATGTTGTTCCACCAAAATATATGTCAAGATCACGATACATTTTGGTACTTCCAGATGGATTACAAACGTGTATTGTGTGCTCCATCATGATCTTGTTCTTCAAATCGTAATCGTTAGAACACAAAGTCCGGAGGACTCAAGTATTCCTTCTTCATCGATTCTCGCTTCTCGAATAGCATCTTCTTGTACTTTCTTCTTCATACGCATTAGCTCCGGGTCAGTGGCTTGAGCAACTTTAACTTTATCGATTAAAGTTGGTTCTATACGATACTGACATCATCGCACTCGCTCTCGTGATATGATCTTCTACTCAACGCGGCTCGCCTACCACGCTTTGTTTTTCCAAGATGGTATCAATAAGTGTGGTCATAATCTTTTTAATGTTTCGAGCCAACGCCGTTATCACTGCATGTTGAGTTCCTTTTGGGTGAAGAAATATTTGAGGCTTTTATGGTCCGAATATATCTCCACTTTCTCTCATATATATATAGTGCCTCCAGATCTTTAAATAAAATGATCAACACCGCTAACTCTAGATCATGAGTAGGATAATTCCTCTCATATCCTTTAAGTTGTCGCGAGGCATAGGCTATGACTTTCCCATGTTGCATGAGAACACATCCTAGCCCTTTGCCTGAAGTATCGCTGTAGATAATAAATCTATCCGAACCAGATGGTATTGTTAGAACAGGTGCTAAAATGAGTCTCCTCTTAAGATCTTGGAAACTCTTCTCGCATTCCTCGCTCCATACGAATTTTGTATCTTTCCGAGTCAGCTGAGTTAACGGAGTAATGATTCGAGAAAATCCTTCCACGAATCTCCGATAATAACCAGCTAAGCCCAAAAGGCTACGTGATTTCATTACCTTCTTCTATTGCTCCCAACTTTGTATTGCTTCAATCTTCACGCCAGTCGACAGATACTCCATGTTTTGACACCACGTGCCCAAGGAATGCTACTTCCTCGCCGAACTCACATTTCTTTAACTCGGCATATAGCTTGTTTTCACGAAGCTTTTGAGTACCAAATTTCAAATGGTGCTCATAATCTTCACGCTTTTGAATATATGAGGATGTCATTAATAAAGACAACAACGAATCGATCCAAATAATCCTTGAATAGTCGGCTTCATCATATTCATGAAAGTCGCAGAGCATTAGTTAATCCAAAAGACACGACTAAGAATTCATAATGCCCGCATCGAAGTTCCTCAAGGCGCTTTGGAATATCCTCGCCTAATCTTCAAATTGATGATATCCGTAATCGAAGATCGATCTTTGAAAGAATTGTGCTCCTTGCAAATCGGGTCAAATAGGTCATCAATACGAGGTAGGGATACCTATTCTTGATGGTGACATGGATCAATTCCCGATAGTCAATACAAAGTCGCATACTCGCCTTTTCTTCTTTACAAATAAAACAGAGCACCCCAAGGAGATGTACTAGACGAATGAAACCGGCGTCCAACAACTCCTCGTAGTTGGACCTTTAACTCCTAAAGTTCAATAGAGCCATTCGATATGGGGTTTTAGAAATGGGCTTTGTATCAGTTCAAGATCAATAAAGAATTCAACTTCACGCTCGGGGTAGACCGGAAGTTCTTCAGAAATACTTTAGGAAATTTACTAACAACAAGAATATTATTCAAATTCGACGTGTGTCTTTATTCAAATCCATAACATGGGATAAGAAAGCTTGACATCCGCTTTTCAATAAACAAATAGGTTTATGACTTGATATGATGTTGATTGATTTTAGTGGTTTAGTTGCTGAATTGAATTGCACAACAAGTTGGTTAGGAATATGAAAACTAACAACCTTACGAAAACAATCAATTTAGGCATAATGAGTAGTTAACCAATCAATTCCTAAAATCACATCAAAAGCAATATCTTTAAAGAGATAAGATCAACAGGTAATGTGATGGTGCCAACTTGGATCAAACAACATTTATAAACAATGGATGTGATGAAAGTTTCTCCTAACGGAGTCTCCACAGATAAATCAAAGTCTAATTTCTCCGGAGTTAAGTTTAAACGTTGAGCACAAGCAGGAGAGATAAATGAATGGGTAGCACCGGTATCTAGTAAGGTATAAACTTCACAAGAATTTATGATTAGCTTACCCGTAATCACCTCATTTGGGTTCCTCACATTTTGACTAGTCACGACAAACGCTCTTCCAGGAACCGTTGACTTTGACTTTTCTAGGACAGCCTTTTGAGTCACCATCCCCACCGGACTTGGTTTCATTATCGTCACAATCTCGAGCGATATGTCCTTCCTTTCCACAATTATAACATACCTTAAACTGCTAGGCGCTTTGGGGAATGATATGTCCTCTTTCCGCATTTTATAAAGATACGAATCGGTGGTCGCTCTCCTCCCTTAGTACCAGCTTGTTGCTAGTGCTAACGCCTTTCACATGGTCATTGTTGAATCTCCTCTTTTAAAATCTCCTCCCGACTCGCTTCTTCTATTTTTATGGCTATGATTACCACCACCGTAGTGGTTACCATTTTTGTCCGTATTTTCTTTCTCCGCCGGTTATCGTTGTTCGATGATGACCGCCACCCAGATGATCCTCGTTGTGGTCCCTCGGTTGAACGTATCAAGTTATCTCACTCTAACAATTGAGCCCCTCATTGACAACATCCGAATAGAGAAAAATTTATGAGAAATGAGATATCGACGACGCTGGGTTTCAAACCTCTCGAAACATCCGCGCTATACGCTCCTCATTCTCCACCAAATGAGGTGCAAACCTAGATAACTCTAAACTTCGACTCAGTATTAGGACACCGCCATATTATTTTGTTCCAACCTAATAAACTCCACTTCCTTCATATAGCGAATACTTTCGTGAAAGTACTTGTCATTGAACAGCTTCAAACGCTCCCAAGACATGCCGAAGTCAGTACTTTGGATGGGTACGCTTCACGATTTCTACCATTAATCACCATTACTGAACATAAAAGTGGCGAATGGAACCTTCTGCTTCTCTCCGCCAAGATCCCAAGACATCTAAAGCAGAAAATTTAATAAAATATTAATATATATATATATACAAATTTCTTACGCCCACTTTCTTAGATCTGAGTTCAGCAATTTACAACACATGCAAGACCCACAATTAATGACAAAAACGTTTTTCATATTAAAAATAATTAAAACTTCCAAAAATCAATTATTTCGAAACTTCGGAACTTCAATAATTCATAATAAATAGCCCTTTTGTCAGAAAAATCCAAACATTATGTCTTCTCCATAGGAAATTTCATTCTCTACAACTTTGCAAATGAAAGTTTTTCCAAATTTCAAATGCAAACCCCACCAAAATCCACAAACAAAGCGATTTTACAAAGCTATAATCAAATTTCGACCAAGAAATGGGCCCTGAGACATGTTTAACATGTTTTAAACAACTTTTGCAACAAAAAAATACTCTTCCTCCTCATATATTCATATATCCCACATTCATTGTAAAAATATCACCATTATTATATTATTAAAATATAATAATATATTTAAATAATTGTTTTATCGAAAAAGATAAAATATCAATTTTTCAACAATTATCACTTTAAAATTTTCTCATCTATATCCACATAAATGAATATTTTTCTTATCATATAAATTAATAATTAATTATTCACAAATAATATTACGTAATCACAATATCGACAACCGTGCCATTCCTGTAAAAGAAGGGCTTTCCAATAAGGATTTCTCCTCATCATGCGCAATTTGGTGACCAAACCTCTCCTTAGATGTAACTTTCTAGACATTGCCAATAATGTTATCTAATAATATTATTCAAATAATATGAATTATTGATCCGATAATGAAAATACTGCAGTAGTGACAATTATTGAAACATCAATAATATAAAATATCAACGTAGCAATTATTGAATCAATAAAATAAAATATTAAACCAGAATTCTACTGTAACAATTATTGAGTAGTGCCTTCTTACGTAAGAATCAATAATTGGTGCAATATCGCAGTGTCTTCGTGTTTTTACCAACGGAATTCTACCAAGATTAATCTTGTGAATAACTACTACCAAGTTATTTATAAACAACTTATACTTTTCGCTTTCTTTATCCAATCACTTTCCGTTATGGGGCCCACAATAAGGTCAACCACGCATTTAATATTCCCCGACAGTAAGAATATTCCACGACCATATGAATATTCCCTGAAAATAATGAATATTTTATAACCACTTGCTTATTTAAAATATTTGCGCATTTTACTCATAACTAACCACATTAATCAAATCAACCCTTACTATTTCAAAATAATAAATAGAGGAAATTTAATTTCATTTATAAAAAATTGGGGTCTTACACATGTGGTCGCTGATTTTTAATGACGTGGACGATGCAGCGACTGCTATGCGGTCGCTGATATATATTGGTCGCAAAAAAGAAACGCGCCAACTTTTCGCACCAATTTTTGGGAGGGAAATTCATGTCAGCGACAATCTGTCACGATATTAAATAATACTAGATTAAATTACTTGTCATTGATGCGATGGTCGCTATTAGTATTATCGGCAACCGGGACAATGCGTTGATAGTATTGGTCGCTGTTAGGTCTTTTTCTTGTAGTGTACTCAAGGAGTAGAAGAGTGGACTATGAGCCTTGAGTGCTCTGAACCACTTAAAAGTATTGTGTCTCTTATATTCTTAATTGTTATATTTGTCATAACTGCTTATCACCTATTAACTCGGTTTATCTTAAAAAGAAACAAATAAATCTCAAAGTTCGCTGTGATTAAATAATTAACAAATCTGACAAATATTTTGTATAAAGAAAATTTTAAAAATATCTATTCAACCCCCCCTTCTAGATAACTATTGTGCCTCTTGAAACTAACAATGTAGCCACTCGTAGATTTGATTTCATCTGAATCAAAGATCCAGTTGGCATCACTATAGCCCTTAAGAACTGTAGGATTACCACAGTAATACAAATCAAATCCAATAGTACCTCTTAGATACTTAAGTATTCTACATAAAGCATTCCAATGATCCTTATTAGTATTGTGAGTGTATCTACTAAGTATATTAACTGCATATGATATATCAGGTCTTGTGCAATTCGTAAGATACATTAAGCAACCTATGATTTGGGCATACTCAGATTGAGAAACACTTGGTCCTTCATGTTTTTTTAAATGTAAACAAGAATCATACGGAGTACTAACATGATTAACATTACCTTAGCAAGACACCCCTACACTTTAAGGTATCTCTAGACATATCACCTAAGTCTAAATGAATTAAACTGAGAGTTTCAGATTCTCTAACTAGTACTGGTTCGGATGTCTTTTTAGTAGTTTTGACTAGGGTTGTTAGCCGAGCAGAGTAGTTCGATACTCGACTCGAGATCGGTTCAAAAATATGATCCAAAGCTTGAATTCGAAGCTGATTCGAGTCGAATATAATTCATACTCATTTTCATTTAATGATACACGAGTTGAATTTGAGTATACCAGTATTCACTCAGATTAGGGTTCGAGTATTTTATTTTTCTCGAACCATACTCGATATCTGCTCGATGGATCATATTCGAATACTGGTCTGATCCATACTAATAAGCTAAATATGTGATATTTATAACAATCTTTATAATTTATAAAGTGTAGTATTAAATTGTGTAAGCTTGTATTTGAATAAATCAGTGAATTGATTGTCAATTCGTATTACATTCTTTGTAATTTCTTTACATAAATAAAAGTAAAAGACTTTTATATATAAACATTAGTTCAATAATCAATTTAGTATATAGTGGTTCAGTATTAAGCGAAATGGTTCATATTCGAAACTCGATTTGAAGGCTCGTGAGTAACTCGTTTTGTAAACGAGTTGAGTACTTATGAGTCGAGTAGGTCCGAGTAATGATCCAAGTCGAATCTAGTGCAAAATTAGAAATTCCTTATCGAATTCAAGCTCAATTTTTACGAGTCGAAATGGATCCGAAGACCTCAAATTTTTAAATAAAAAGGAATTTCCTTTATTTATTATTTTGAAATAGTAAGGGTTGATTTGATTAATGTGATAGTTAAGATGGTTAAATATGCAAATATTTCAAAATAAGCAAGTGGTTATAAAATATTCATTATCGCTTGGGAATATTCGTTTCATCGTGGAATATTCGCATCGTCGGGAATATTCGTATTTACGACAAGCAGCACATGTGTGGGCCCCATAACTGAAAGTGATTGGATGAAGAAAACGACAAATATAAGTTGTTTTTAAATAATCTACAGAAGTTGTTACCAAGTAATACCGCTTGAATACCCGGTGGTTAAAACACACTAATACGCTGCTGTCAACAACAAGAAGACTTGGTATTGCACCAATTATTGATTCTTACGTAAGAAGGCACTACTCAATAATGGTTACAGTAATTACCGCTCAAAGATTTTATCGAGTTAATAATTGTCGCATATTGATATTTTATATCATTGTTGTTTCAATAATAATCACATTACACAAGATCTTTCATTATCGGGCAATAATTCATATTATCCTAATAATATTATTAGATAACATTATTGGCAATGTCTAGAAAGTTCTGCTTAAGGAGAGGTTTGGTCACCTAATCAAGCTACCAAGAAGAAGAAGAAATTCTTATCGAAAGCCCCTCTTCCCCTGAACCGCCTCGTCATTGTCAATATCAGATTCTCGTAATATTATTTGTGAATAATTAATTATTGATTTATATGATGAGGAAAATATTGATTTTATGTGGATATAGATGGAGAAAATTTTTAAATGACAATTGTTGAAAATTAATATTTTATCTTTTTCCGATAAAATAATTCATTTAAATATATTATTTTAATAATATATTAACTATGATATTTTTACAACGAATGTGGGATATATGAGTATACGAGGAGGAAGAGTATTTTTGTTGCAATAAATGTTTAAAACATGTTAAACATGCTCATGGACCCCATTTATCGACCGAAATTTGATTATACCGTGAAAAATCGCCTGCTTGTGGATTTCTTTTGGTCAATTTCTATTTGGAATTTGGAAAACTTTCTTCTGCAAAGTTGTAGAGAATTGAATTTCCTATAAAAACTCAAGAGATTCGAATTTTCTGATGAAAGGGCTATTTATTATGAATTATTGAAGTTCAAGTTCAAATAATTAATTTTTGTAAGTTTTAATTATTTATTTTATGAAAAACGTTTTTTATCATTTCTTTTAGAAGGTGGCATGTGGGAAATGCTAGGATCTGAATTCTAAGGTTGGCGTGATGAATTTGATATATATATATATATATATTATTTTATTAAATTTTCTCGCTTTTGTGTTCTAAGCAATTTCCTATAAATAGGTGCTGCTTAGGTTAGAATTGAAAATCACACCGTAAATCAAGTTTTCTCTCTATATTATCGAGCGTTTATTCTTGTGAGTATTTTGAGTATACTTTGAGTATTGCTATACTAAGTCCAAGTCATAGCCTATATCCTGTTTCAAATTTGTAAGACTGATCTTCGAGGTAAGTGGATATTATTTTTTTTTTCAGAATGATATTATTTCTTCAATATCATTATGTCAAATGTCGATCCAAGTTTTTATCAAATTTGAAACTTTTTCATGCTCTGGGTTACTATTCATGGGTTACTATTCATGAGTTACTATTCACGAAGTTACTATTCATGAAGTTACTATTCACGAAGTTACTATTCACGAAGTACTATTCATGAAGTAAGCGAAGATGTTTTTTTGTGGAATTTCTATCTTTTGGTGTCTGAGTTACTATTCACGATACTTACTTATTCACGATACTAAGACTATTCACGATACTAAGACTATTCAATTTAAAAATAAAATTTCTTCTTTTCGTCTAAAATATCTATTCGGATACTAACTCGATCAGATCCATGTTTTGATCATTCTCAATTTTACACCACTATGATTATTTTTGAGGTATTTTTGGGCGTGATAAAACCAAGTACGAATCCTTAATCCTTAATCCTCATTATTTTTTGTTTCACCGGATTCGCTTTTTTAAAAATATTTTCATCATCCTCGCCTTAAATGATGATATTATTGAATATCTTTATTCAGAAGTAAAAGATGAATGATTTCAAGAATATCTTTGGCCCAGTAGTGCAAAGATGAACAGTGTTGAGATGAATACTTATCGATTGATTAATATCTTTGGCCCAGAGTGCAAAGATGAACAGTGTTTAAATGAATATGACTAATCGATGAATATCTTTGCTCCAGAAGTAAGAAAGATGAATATTTGATTCCGTATGTATATCGATTGATGTTACAGGATAAAATATCGATGATGGACCGTTAAATTCATAGATTATAGTAGATTTCATTCTCTACGTAACTCTTCTATGAATTATTATTTCATTTCACGCGAATATTGATCCAAAACTTGTTGCTTATCAGATTCTATCGATTTTTCCTCATTGAAGACTAACGATAATTTGTCAGATATTATCTTAGTCATAATATTCTTTATCGGGCTAGTCGAGCTCACCCTTTCCTTTGTTGTTCCATTTTTCTTCTCGTGAGGCGAGAAATGTAGCGAGTACTAGCTCTGGGTATGGAATGAAGGTTCTAGAGAGAGTTGTTTAGTAGTCCTCACCATTTTTTTAAAAATAATGAATCAATAATTATGATGGGGATTTATTTGACGTGGATATTGTCTGTAAGACAATATTATATTTAAACTCATTAAGATATATTGTCGTATTTCACACCTACATTTGTATTATTGAAGTTGTAGTTTGCTTTTGTACCATGTATTCGGCGACTCGTAACGGGTGTCAGGTATACCTATTTTGGGGGCGCCACAGTTGGTATCGTAGCTTAGGATATGATCTCCGCGCGAGATCTAGAATAGAACTAGAGGGGAGAGACGAGTAAATCCTTCGCTAAAGTGTGTCCTACCTAAGCTTATTTGTTAGTTGGTCAAGATATAGGATATTATGTGATATATCGATTTCTTAATTAACCCTTATTTTATGACGATTTTCGAAATGTCGATCGAGAATATTAACAAAGGAGTAATGAGACCGTGGAGATGCCTCGACTTCACCAACGAGGAGAACGCGTAACAGTCGGGTAATGTTCCTCCCGTGAACAACACCAATCGAAAGCGATGATGAACGAGGGATGTTTAGAAGCTTTTTGCGCTCATGCAAAATCGCATTTAGGAGACTCGTGTTCAAAATACGTGGAGAAATGATAGCAATTCACGGTGGTCACAAACAAGCAGCTTAAAAGAGTCGGGACCACCGCACTGGGAAAGCCGATCCGATTAAGTGCGAGACGGGTCAAACAAATTACCAAGATATTCGATGTCTTGGGATGCACGGAGAACAGAAAGTTCCATTCGCCACCTTTATGTTCCGTGGCGAGGCAGACATCGGTGGAAATCAGGAAGCGCACTCCATCCAAATTGCACTCAAAGATGTCATGGGAGACGTTTAAAATAGCTTCAATGACAAGTACTTCCCCGAAAGTATTCGCTATACGAAGGAAGTGGAGTTTATTAGACTAGAGCAGTAATAACACGACGCAGGTCCCAAAGACGAGGCGAAGTTCGCGGAGTTATCCAGTTTCAGACCTCATTCAGTGGAGAATGAGGAACGATGACGCGGATGTTTCGAGAGGTTTGAAACCCGACATACGCCAAGATCTCATTTCTCATAAATTTTCTCTATTCGACGATGTTGTCAATGTGGCTCAAATTGTTAGAGCGAGATAACGAGTACGCTCAACCGAGGGACCATAACCGATCATACCAAGATAGCAGCCATCGTAATAACGATAACCAAATGGAGAAAGAAGAATACAGACAAAGGCTAGAACTACTCTCGTGGTAATCGTGGCCATGAAAATAGAAGAAGCGAGCCGGGAGGAGATTTTAAAAAGAGGAGATTCAACAACGACTATGTGAAGACGCTGCCAAAAGAGCAACTAGTTTTAAGGGAGGAGAACGACCACCGGTCAGATGTTACAAATGCGGAAAGAGGGACATATCACCAAACCGCCCACAAAGCTTTAAGGTATGCTATAATTGTGGAAAAGAAGGACATATCGCCGAGATCAGACGATATCGAAACCTAGTTCAATGGGGATTGGTGACTCAAAAGATCGTCCCGTAAAAGTCAAAGTCAACGATTCCGGAAGAGCGTTTGTTGTGATCGGTCAAAATGCGAGGAACCCGAACGGTTAAGCACGGTTAGTTAATTATAAATTTCATAAGTATATACCTTACTAGATATTGGTTCTACCCATTCTTTTATCTCTCTTACTTGCGCCAACGCTTGAACTCGACTACGAGAAATTAAACTTTGACCTATCTCGTGGAGACTCCATTAGAGAAACTTTCATTACATCCGTTGTTTAAAAATCTTGCTTGATTCAAGTCGGCACTATCACATTACCCGTTAACCTTATTTCTATAGAGATATTTGCTTTTGATGTGATTTTAAGGTTAACTACTCATCACGCCAAATTGATTGCTTTTGTAAGGTCATTAGTTTTCATATTCCTAAGCAACCCGTTATTCAATTCAAGCAATCAAACCATCAGAGTCAAACATTTTCATATCAAGCCATGAAGTCATTCGCTTATTACGATGTCAAGTTTTCTTAGTCCATGTTATGGATTTGAATAAAGACACGCCGATTTGAATAATATTCCCGTTGTTATTGATTTTCCCGACGATTTCAAGAATTTCTCGCTTACTCCCAAAGCCCGATATTAAATTTTGTATCGACTTTGAACCCTAGACAAAACTCATTTCTAAAATCTCATATCGAATGGCTCCTATCAACTTCGTGAGTTAAAAATTCAACTATAGAATTTGGTACCGAGCCTTTATCTTGTGACTTCCTTTGTGGAATTCACCTGCCGCACTCTCCGTAGGGACGCCATATTCGCATGCGATAAGAAATCGATAGGTGTCATTGTGACGTACTATCCAAGATTGGGATATGAGTCACAAATGAGAGCAACCTAAGTCGCTAATCGAAATACGAGCTTTCAGGCTTAGTTGGTTATTATCGAGATTCGTCAAGGATATTCTCGAATCGCTATTCCATTAACGCAAATTGACTCAGTAGAGATACAAAATTGAATGGAGCAAGGAATGTGGGAAGAGCTTCAAGAACTCAAGAGGAGACTCATTTCAAAGACATGTTCGACTATGCCATCCTCGAAAAGCGAACGTGGTAGCCGACGCTGATGAGAGAAGATTATATGCGGAACGAAAAGCGATGATGTCAAGTATACGACAGAGCCAACTTTAATAGAAAAGTTAAGGTCGCTTTCAAGCCACCGACCCTTGAGTCGATGCGTATGAAGAAGAAAGTACAAGAAGGAGCTATTCCTAAGCGTTAGAATCGATGAAGAAGGAATACTTCGAGTCCACTCTAGACTTTGTGTTCCTAACGACTGATTTGAAGTACAAGATTATGATGGAGGCACACAATACGCCATTTGCAATCCATCCTCGAAGTACTAAAATGTATCGTGATCTTCACATACATTTTGGTGGAACAATATGAAGAGAGAGATTGCAAAGTTTATCTCGATGTGTTTAACTTGCTAACGTAGTAAAGGCGAGCATCTTGTACCTAAGGGTCCGCTGCAACCACTTGAGATTCCTAAATGGAAGTGGGAACACATTACTATGGATTTCAAGTTACGGTCTTCCCATGCGCTTCTCAAGGCATCAATGCTATTTGGGTTATTGTTGATAGATTAACCAAGTCTCGCTTATTTTCACCGATACGAGAGACTTATTCCTCGAACGCCTTTCTCGTATGTACGTAAATGAGATTGTGAGATTGCATGGCATGCCAAGATCCATAGTTTTAGATCGTGACCCAAGATTCACTTCATGATTTTGGGTTAGAAAAAGCTATGGGCACGAATTTATTTATCTGGCTTGGCATACCATCCTCAAACGGATGGGCAATCGTAAAGGACTACTCAAACTCTCAAGATATATTAAAACTCGTGTCCTAGATTTCAAAGGAAGTCGATAAGTACTTGCCATCAGGAATTCTCATACAACAATAGTTATTAAACAAATATAGTATGGTTCCATTCAAGCATTATATGGACGAAAAATGTCGCTCTCCAATATGTTGGGATGAGGTGGGTGAAGCAACATTGTTGGGACCCGAAAGTTAAGACGTATTTACTCACCGAAAAGATCCAAATGATTCGACAACGATACAAAACCAAGACAAGATCGACAAAAGAGTTATGCGGATCTTCATCGAAAGGACGTGGAATTTAATGTAGGGGATCATGTATTGTCATGAAGTTGCTCCATGGAAGGGAGTTACAAGATTTGGGAAGAGAGGAAAGCTCAATCCACGATTTATCGGGTCCATTTCAAATTCTCGACCGAGTAGGAAATGTAGCCTATAGACTTGCATAAGCACCTCCCGAGTATGTCTCGTGTTTCATAATGTGTTTCACATATCTGCATATTCAGAATATGTGAAAGACCCAACCACGCTATAGAAGTTAGAACCCACGAGATAGCCAAGACTTAACGATGAGGAGGTACTTGCCAAGATTTTGGATAGAAGGAGCATGTCCTACGCCAAGAAAGGTTATACCACAAGTTAAAGTTTTTGTGGAGGAATCATGCTATAGAGGAAATGACCGGGAGTTGGAAACGAAATGAAAGCGAGGTATCCTCACCTTTTCAAACACTGTGTACGTACGCCAATTTCGAGGACGAAATTTCATAAGGAGGGGAGGTCAGTAGACCCCAAATTTTTTTAAATAAAAAGGAATTTCCTTTATTTATTATTTTGAAATAGTAAGGGTTGATTTGATTAATGTGGATAGTTAAGGGTTAAATATGCAAATATTTCAAAATTAAGCAAGTGGTTATAAAATATTCATTATCGCTTGGAATATTCGTTTGGTCGTGGAATATTCGATCGTTTGGGAATATTCGTATTTACATTGCCGCGCAAATGCCATGTGTGGGCCCCATAACTAAAAGTGATTGGATGAAGAAAACGACAAATATAAGTTGTTTTTAAATAACTACAGAAGTTGTTACCAAGTATCATCGCTTGAATACCCGGTGGTTAAAACACACTAATACGCCATTGTCGAACAAGAAGACTTGGTATTGCACCAATTATTGATTCTTACGTAAGAAGGCACTACTCAATAATGGTTACAATAATTACCGCTCAAAGATTTTATCGAGTTAATAATTGTCAGCGCTGATATTTTATATCATTGTTGTTTCAATAATCACATTACACAAGATCTTTCATTATCGGCTAATAATTCATATTATCCAATAATATTATTAGATAACATTATTGGCAATGTCTAGAAAGTTCGCTTAAGGAGAGGTTTGGTCACCTAATCAAGGCCACCAAGAAGAAGAAATTCTTATCGAAAGCCCCTCTTCCTGAACCGCCTCGTCATCAATATCAGGATTCTCGTAATATTATTTGTGAATAATTAATTATTGATTTATATGATGAGGAAAATATTGATTTTATGTGGATATAGATGGAGAAAATTTTTAAAATGACAATTGTTGAAAATTAATATTTTATCTTTTTCTCGATAAAATAATTCATTTAAATATATTATTTTAATAATATATTAACTATGATATTTTTACAACGAATGTGGGATATATGAGTATACGAGGAGGAAGAGTATTTTTGTTGCAATAAATGTTTAAAACATGTTAAACATGCTCTGGGGACCCCATTTATCGACCGAAATTTGATTATAAATTTTGTAAAATCGCCTGCTTGTGGATTTCTTGGCCAATTTCTATTTGAATTTGGAAAAACTTTCTTCTGCAAAGTTGTAGAGAATTGAATTTCCTATAAAAACTCAAGAGATTCGAATTTTCTGATGAAAGGGCTATTTATTATGAATTATTGAAGTTCAAGTTCAAATAATTAATTTTTGTAAGTTTTAATTATTTATTTTATGAAAACGTTTTTTATCATTTCTTTCTAGAAGGTGGCATGTGGAAATGCTAGGATCTGAATTCTAAGGTTGGCGTATGAATTTGATATATATATATATATATATATATTATTATTTATTAAATTTTCGCTTTGGTGTTCTAAGCAATTTCCTATAAATAGGTGCTTAGGTTAGAATTGAAAATCACACCGTAAATCAAGTTTTCTCTCTATATTATCGAGTTTATTCTTGTGAGTATTTTGAGTATACTTTGAGTATTGCTATACTAAAGTCCAAGTCATAGCCTATATCCTGTTTCAAATTAAGACTCGATCTTTCGAGGTAGTGGATATTATTTTTTTTCAGAATGATATTATTTCTTCAATATCATTATGTCAAAATGTTGATCTCAAGTTTTTATCAAATTTGAAACTTTTTCATGCTCTGGGTTACTATTCATGGGTTACTATTCATGAGTTACTATTCACGAAGTTACTATTCATGAAGTTACTATTCACGAAGTTACTATTCACGAGTACTATTCATGAAGCGTGAAGATGTTTTTGTGGAATTTCTATCTTTTGGTGTCTGAGTTACTATTCACGTGATACTAAGACTATTCACGATACTCAAGACTATTCACGATACTATGCACTATTCAATCGAAAAATAAAATTTCTTCTTTTCGTCTAAAATATCTATTCGGATACTAACTCGATCAGATCCATGTTTTGATCATTCTCAATTTTACACCACTATGATTATTTTTGAGGTATTTTTGGGCGTGGATAAAACCAAGTACGAATCCTTAATCCTTAATCCTTGTCATTTTGTTTCAATCGATTCGCTTTCTTTAAAAATATTTTTCATCATCCTCGCCTTAAAATGATGATATTATTGAATATCTTCGGCCCAGAGTGCAAAAGATGAATGATTTCAAGAATATCTTTGGCCCAGAGTGCAAAGATGAATGTGTGTTGAGATGAAATACGACCGATTGATTAATATCTTTGGCCTCAGAGTGCAAAGATGAACAGTGTTTAAATGAATACGACTAATCGATGAATATCTTTGGCCCAGTAGTGCAAAGATGAATATTTGATTCCGTATGTATATCGATTGATGTTACAGGATAAAATATTGATGATGGATCGTTAAATTCATAGATTATAGTAGATTTCATTCTCTACGTAACTCTTCTATGAATTATTATTTCACCGCGAATATTGATCCGAAACTTGTTGCTTATCAGATTCTATCGATTTTTCCCCTCATCAAAGACTAACGATAATTTGTTGTATATTATCTTAGTCATAATATTCTTTATCGGGCTAGTTGAGCTCACCCTTTTCTTGTTGTTCCATTTTTCTTCTCGTGAGGCGAGAATGTAATGTAGTACTAGTCTGGGTATGGAATGAAGGTTCTAGAGAGAGTTGTTTAGTAGTCCTCACCATTTTTGTAAAATAATGAATCAATAATTATGATGGGGATTTATTTGCATGTGGATATTGTTTGTAAGACAATATTATATTTAAACTCATTAAGATATATTGTCGTATTTCACACATTTGTATTATGAAGTTGTAGTTTGCTTTTTTACCATGTATTTGGCGACTTCGTAATGGGTGTTGTGTATACCATGTTTGGGGCGTCCACAAAGATACCCTTTTTTTTCTTACAAACACCCTATTTTGGTTAACATGGCCTTTATCGTTCAAACATAACCTTAACTATTTTCCCAGACATTTCTTTGGCTTTGGAAGTTTTATCTAAATTTTTGTTCTTTTCCTCAATACGAATATGAATAATTATCTACTCTAAGGTCATGTCTTTCCTTTTATGTTTCATAGTATTCTTGTAATCTTTCCAAGAATCGGGCAATTTCTCTATAAGGGAACCAACAACAAAAGGAGCAGGTAAAGTCATGGCTTCATTATTAAGTTCGGCTACGACAAGATGAAAATCATGAATTTGGGAAGAGACATCTTTTTCATCAGTCATGTAAAAATTAAGAAAATTTCTATTTGCATACTTTTTAACACTAGCATCTTCCACAACATATTTCAAAACTAAAGCATCCCAAATTTCAGCAGCATGTTTATATAGACAATAGATATCAAAAAGTTCATTCGACAAAGAGTTGAGAATGATAGCCTTGCAAATTTTATCAGCAGAAGACCAAGTACTAACAAAAGATTCATATTCTTTCTTTTGTTCATCCGTAGCATCATAAAGGGGTTCAACTTTAGCAATATCCATAATCAAAAGTAATTTGGTTTGCCAACGTTTAAAATTGGATCCATCAAAAGGCTCAACTTTAGTCAAATCAGGGACAGATTTAGTGGCGGTAAGTATAGCAGAATCCATAATTTCTATTTAAGATTGTTGGTGAAATACGAATAAAAAATAGGATTCAATTGTCAAATAAAAGAAGGGCAGAAATAGAACTTATCGATTTAGAGCGAATTATGTTAAGCATAGGCGTGCAGTTAGGAGTGATCATTCGGTTATAACTGAACCGAATAGATTATTCGGTTATAACTGAGTACCGAATTATCGATAATTCTACTATCTGAAATACTAACCGAAATTTGAAACTAACTGAATTACCTAATACTGAATTGTACATTCGAATATTCGGGTAATAATCGAACCCAAAAATTTTGTATCCTTTCATCTTATCAATCCAAGAAATGAAAGACGATTTGGTATTCTGAAAACCCAAATATCCATGCTCCTTGCTCTTATTCATTGTATCCAATGGATACTCAATACCAAGTATAGCATCAACAAACCACCAAATTCCAACCTCTTCCAATTTAGTAGTCGTCAACCCTTTCTCCTTCATAATCTCATCCCACACAGTATCTAGTCTCGAAAGATCTTCACTATAAGGGGGATCATGGACTGCTTTACCAAAAAACTCAAAAGATCCAAAATAATGTTTTTTACCTGCTTATAAACAAATATGTTGCAAATTGGGTGCGTCGGAACTTCTACAGGCGAAATCGCCGTACACGGAGGAATCAACTCCGCCGTTGTGATAAACCCATATTTGTCCCGATCTCGGCTAGGCTATTGCCGACGATGCTGGTAACGCCGATAATTAGGGCCACGCTTTGGTATTTTGGTGGAGCTAGGAGCATCATCTTGTTCGATTTTCTTTTGTACACTACAAAAAAAGGTCTATCTGCGACCAATAATATTAGAGACCACCTATCCGGTCGCTGATAATGGTAAATAACGACCGCTATCTGCGACTGGGATGAATTCTAGTCGCTAGTTATTATCGTGATAGCATCATGATCAGCGATCGGTCATTCTTATGAATTTCCCCCCAAAAAAATTGGTGCGAAACTCTGGCGCGATTTTTTTTGTGACCAATCTTTATCGGATCATTGGCGGTCATTTGAAATCATCCACGTCATTAAAATCAATCCGATCGCGATGGCGGTCGCTGATCGTCTTAAACTTAATCAGACTCAAGCAGTAGTTCGTTCAGCAGACGGGAAGAAAAAAGAGGGAGAATGGGGAGAAGAGAAGAGGGAGGGATAAATTGATCGTCGTCGCCGCCCGCCACCCATCTCTACAACTAAGGTTAGTTTTGATTTTGTTGAATCAAATTATAGATTTGAGTTGAGACTTTTTTCCCTATTTTAATAAAATTGGTCTAGTTGCAGATTTGAGTTGAGACTTTTTTCTAGTACTATCTCGGATTTTTTATGTCCATTGTTTTGTAAATGAGAACTCACAATGAATTCTAGCAGTCAAAAAATTAACTGTATTTTAATAAAATAAAAAATAGCAGTAGTTTCTCTATATATCTTGTGATTGTGTTTCATGTGTTTGGTTTATTTAAATACCCAAAAAAAGTTGTGATTGTGTTTCA
This sequence comes from Panax quinquefolius, assembly GCA_020205615.1. Classification (NCBI taxonomy): domain Eukaryota; kingdom Viridiplantae; phylum Streptophyta; class Magnoliopsida; order Apiales; family Araliaceae; genus Panax; species Panax quinquefolius. The sequence continues at coordinate 146,819,550 of CM035153.1, read as the reverse complement.
TGTGTTTGGTTCCATTAGTAGATTTTTCCTCTTTACCTTTTAGCTTTCACAAGGAGCTCACACACCAATTTGCTCTTAGCTTGATAGATAGTTAAGACTTTAAAATTTGAGGTTCAGTTAAGAATAAGGTTTGTCCTAATTCAATTCTCATCAAATATGCTAATTGATGTTAATTATAAAATTCATTTATAATGTATGTTTGTTAATTATAAAATTCATTTATAATTGTATATTGGTAATGTTTTGATTGATATTATATTGGTAATGTATATGGGTCTCAATATTAATGTCTCATGAGTGTTCAGTAATTAAGACATAAAATTGAGTCCTTTCTAACATCCTTATCTCAACAAAGAATTTGATTTAATTTGCTTTGAATTTTTACTTTTTTATGCATTCAATCAATCGTTATTGTTTTGGTCTTATTGTATTGGGAATTTGTATATTTCTCTTGGTTTGTGTCTTGGGTGCCTAGAAATGTCCATATATGCATGCTTGTGTCGTGCATGTGGCTAGTCTATATTGTAGGGGAGACTACGCAAAATTTTTTTAAGTATTATAAGTATAAGTTTGAAAATGTTCATAAGTATTATAAGTATAAGTTTGTAGTTGGATTTTTTTTACCTCTTTTATTGTGAACTGCCCTAAGGTTTAAAATATATAATAGCTTTTGGTTATAGGAAAGCTATGCCCATTATTGAAATAAAATGAGAAATTGAATTGTTTGAATATGTGAGTAGCTTAATTTTAGTAATTCCAAGTAAATTGGGTTTTGTTTATATAGAGAGCCTGGGTGTTGCTTATCAATTGAATATAAATATATCGATGATCCACTAGAGCCTATTAAGGGCGATTGGAGTGATGAAATTTGGCTTAAGTATGAGGGCCAACACGAGGCCACGCTAAAGCTTAACCAAAGTTCACGGGGCCAAGTCAAGCTTGGTTGTCGCATGATAAGCTATTGAAATTTATTAAGCCAAAATAAGCGATCTTTGAGGAACTGTTAGTGCAACAGAGAAGGTAACTAGACACACTTGGTCAATAAAGAGACTATTTTGGCTATAACAGAAAAATAAGGGTATTTAACATTTATTTATGTATACAAGAATAAAGCTACAAAATGTTATAGAAGCTATAAATTGCTTAACCAAGTTGTGACTATCCCAAAACATAACAGATTATAGAAAGGGACCGTGGGGGGTATAATCTTAAAACATGAAGCCTTAGATGGTGGTAGTTTTCTTATGAAGAAACATTTCAATGCATCTAAATACCAACCAAATATGTATTACTGATATAAAGCTAGCATGAATGAAATACCTTACGTATTCACTTACGATTAACAATAAAAACAAATTTAAAATAAATTAAAATAAAATAACATGATATAATATAACTATTAAACTAAGTAGTATTTACTTAGTTTCTCATACTAAGTAAAGTTTTTACATTTAAAGTTTCATTTAAAGTTTCTCATACCTTACGTATTCATATGGTTACAAGTATGCTCAAGTCATATGATTAATAAGCTCATGTTATCTGTAGTAGGTACCGTGGAGTCATGGACCTTTATCCAGACCGTAGTTGGATGGCACGACGAAAGTCAAGTGCCCAGATAGGTACTACAGCTGAATTTAGAGCTGGTTGCAAAGTGTTTTTGGAGTATGCGTATAATCACCCGGAATGTATGAATGGTAAGTCGCAGATACGATGTCCATGTTTAAAGTGTAAGAATGTAAATTATATGGACAGAGACATGGTAAACTATCATTTACTTATTTCTGGGTTCATGAAAAATTACGAAGAATGTTGGTGGGCACATGGGCAGAAAAGAGATGGTGGCATCACAGAAGTACACAATTCGGGCAGTAGTACTTATCGTATGAATGAAATGGTTAATGATATTACAGGGCCAGATTTTGATTGGGAACAAGGCATAGAGCAACCTATGAATTCTGATGCCAAAGACTTCTTTGAGTTGTTAGACAAGGGTAGCGAGCCATTGTGGCATGGTTGCACCAAACACACTACATTGTCTACAGATGGGCGACATTACTTAACATCGAAGGTGATCACAACACGAGCCATGAGTGTTTTGAGTCGCTCTTGAAGGCCATTAAGAGTATGTTGTTGGCGGTGAGAAATTACCTGGTAACTATTACTTTTGTAAGAAAATGGTGAAGAAGTTGGGTCTTGGATACCAAAAGATTGATGCATGTCCCAACGATTGCATGTTGTTTTATAAAGAAAATGAACAGATGACAAGGTGCACATTTTGCAGTCATGATCGGTTTAGGCCTAATAAAGAGGGTGTGACTACAAAAAAATCAAGTATACCATTTAAGATTCTAAGGTATTTTCCAATAACACATCGGCTAAAAAGATTGTACACGTCTTCAAGAACAATTGAACATATGAGTTGGCATGCGAAATCTCCAGCTAAAGATGGAGAACTAAATCATCCCGCAAATGGGCAGGCTTGGAAAGATTTCAACTTAGCACATCCTGGGTTTGCATTGGAACCTAGAAATGTGAGGCTTGGATTGTCCACCGATGGTTTCAATCCGTTTGGCCACTCAGTTGTTCCGTACTCAATTAATGTCCTGTGATTGTTACTCCATACAACTTGCCTCCTTGGATGTGTATGAAACAGCCATACTTGTTTCTTTCACTCATGGTTCCCGGTCCTAAGAGTCCCGGAAAGAACTTAGATGTTTACTTGAGACCTCTTATAGATTTAGAGTTGAAGGTATTGTGGGAGGATGGAGTATGAGACTTGGGATGTTGCAAAAACAAATTTCAACCTTACTAAGGTGGTTATATGGACTATAAGTGACTTCCCAACTTATGGTATGTTAGGTGGATGGAGTACACTACGGAAGTTGGCTTGTCCAGTATTGTATGGAGCATACAAAGTCGTTTAATCTATCAAAAGGTCGAAAGCCTTGTTGGTTTGATCACATCGCTTTCTTCTACCGGTAGATCACCCTTTTTCAAAGTAATAGAGAACACTTCGAGAAAGGGAAAATAGACAATGATATGCTCGCATCCATTATCGCGGAAACGGAGATGCGAGATCGTGTGATGAGATTGCGGTTATCCTATTTGGTAAGATTGATGCCACAAACATAATCAATAGGTTTGGAGAATCTCATAACTGGGTTCAGAGAAACATCTTTTGGGAACTACCTTATTGGTCTACAAATTTGATTCGTCATAATTTAGATGTGATGCATATTGAGAAGAATGTGTTTGAAAATATGTTTAACACCGTGATGAATGTTATGGGGAAGACAAAAGATAACGATAAGGCACGTTTGGACATGAAAGATATTTGTAAGCGTCCTAGATTAGAACTCTATGAATCTCCTAATGGTAAGAATGTCAAACCGCATGCAAGGTACACATTGTCCAAAAAGCAAGTTAAAGATGTGTGCACATGGCTTAAGTCTCTGAAACTACTAGATGGATATGCGTCAAACATTGCAAGGTGTGTTACGAGTGGGAAATTCAAGGGATGAAGAGTCATGATTGTCATGTGTTCATGGAGAGACTCATGTCTATAGCATTTCGGGATCTGCTTGATAAACCAATATGGGATGCTTTGACGGATCTTAGTCGTTTCTTCTAAGACTTATGTTCAAAATCATTAAATGAGAAGGACATGTCTGTACTTGAGAAGAACATCATAGAGATCACGTGTAAACTGGAAAAAATATTCCCACCTGGTTTTTTTGACTCCATAGAGCATTTGCAAATCCATCTTCCCTATGAAGCTCATGTTGGGGGTCCAGTTCAATATAGATGGATGCACCCTTTCGAGAGGGTGATGGGAAACCTTAAGAGGAAGGTGAAGAATAGAGCTTATGTCGAGGGGTCAATATGTGAGGCATACAGTTTCGATGAAATATCTACGTTTGTCTCAGACTATTTTCCGGACGAAGTCTTGACAAAGGCCAATCGAGTATCGAGACATGATGATGGGGGAAATGTTGAACTAAATGGTTTGGCTCTCAGATTTGGTCTATCTAGCCGCCTTATGGAAAAGGGAAGCGCATATTCCTCTTTGAGCAAGAATTACATGCTGCACATACTTACATTCTTCTCAATTGCGAGGAGATTGACGAATTTGTGAGGTACACATGTAAACTTGATAATTTATCTTTAAAGTTGAAAATTTAATCCAATATGTTAATGTTTATAACATGGTATAGATTGTACGATGACGAGTTAAAAGTGAAGCATCCCGGTATAACTGATAAAGATATTCAAATCAATCATGATAAAAAATTTGCACTTTGGCTAAAGGACAAAGTAAGTTCAATTTTTTAAGCACGTAGTATAAATATTATACTCCATGTTAACTATGACTTCATTTAATAAGATGGAGTTTTTGTAGGCTTTAACTGAGGGATCAACGATTCCGGCTAATGTACAAGTCCTAGCTATGGGACCAGACAGGGACCAAGTCAGCCGCAATGGTTACAAAATAAATGGTTGTGAATTTCATACAAAAGCATATGGGCGCGGTAAAAGAACAACGAACTATGGAGTGTGTGTCCAAAGAGATTGTTACAATGAGCTTGGTCGTGCCTTTTATGGGGAGTTGGAGGAAATCGTAGAGTTGTCGTACAAGGGCACATACGGGGGTCATATTAACTTGTTCAAGTGTCGTTGGTTTGATTCAGAAAAAGGGATACGTGTTGACAAACATGGAATCGTCGATATTGACCTCCATAGGTCGGCTTACTCCAACGAACCGTTTGTTTTACCAACTCAAACAGTACAAGTATACTACACTCCTAGTCCTATTAGGAAAAGGGATAGACCGCCTATAGATTGGCAAGTTGTAATTCATACTCCTGCGCGCAGTCGTGTCCAAGTAATAGACGGGGATTTCTACCAAGAGGAGATGCTTCATAGACCTCCTATAATAAATATAGAGGACAACAATGATGTAATCCAGTTAGAGGGTGGAGATGAACCTGATGAATTGGATCTGAGAGGCGATTATTGTGCGGATGCGGTGATCTCGAGGAAGAGTTATTGGTGACAACGACACGAGAATCTGAAGAAGAAGATGGTTATGAATCTTCACACTTGTACAAAATGATTCTGACTCAGACAACGATTTTTATTAAAATGTATGTTTAATTTTAATTGTATTACAATGAATTACATATAAGAATGTTTCATTGACAATAAAATTCCAATAAAATTCAATAAAATTCTATTGTCAATGTTTTAGTTAAAACATATTCAAACCTCTGATCACATGGAATGAGGTGAGAGGACTAAAAATCTAGTAGAAGGATTATCAGAATTGTGCTCCAACATCAAAATTTTGATTAGTTGCACATAACTAGTAATTTACTCCCTACAAGGCCCTATCGATACTCTTAAGGAAGGTTTATAAAAGTGTAGGTAGAGTTACTGCTAATGTTGCAAAATAGTATATGTGGGACAATGAAAAAAGGACACAAACACACACACAAACAAACTGTTATATGTTTATAAAAATTTGCTAGCATTGTCCAGAATAATATAAGTATTGCAATAGAAACTTACACTACATAAAAAGAAGAAGTTGAAGAATAATAGACTGACTGTAGCCACCCCACGAGCATTTTCTTATTTAATACTAGTAATACATAAAAAGTTTTTTTTTTAGATCCCAGTAGCCCAGAAACCCAGTTGTGTCGGTCAAACTAATTGGCTAAAAGAGAGGACTTCACCTAAGGTTGATGTTCTGTACCTAAATGTGTTTTATGACTTGTAATAAATATAAGAACATCTAAATTACTAATAGTCACTACTATTAAGCAAATCAATGGAGAACATTAAAGCAAAAAAGAAGCTTTTCTGTCTATTATCTTTAGTTAGTTAACTTCAAAATAAATAAATCACACCGTGTACATGTACAAATCAAAATGTTTTTGACAATGTTGTTGCCTTTCGCATCACTACAGGTTACTGCATCCATCACATGGTATTTGTTATTATTGTCCTTTTATATAAAATGTTTGTTTAGTTTTAATTGTATTACATACAATTACATATGTACATGTTGTCTATATCCTTGACATGTTTATGTATCTTTCATTTATAACTCATACTAACATCCTAAATTTTTTATTTATAGATGTCTTCTGAACCTGCAGCACGAAAGTGCGGGTTGGGTCGGGGCCCTAATCATGTGCCAAAGGCCCCGGCTAATCCTGATGATCGCATTCTTATACAGATCCGTCCTCCTCCAGAAAGCACGTAAGTTAATATTCGTGTATATATAAGGGTTTAATATTTCCATTGTTATAAATATATATGATTTGTAAATTATTGTATATTGTAGTGATTTTCAAGATAGTAAAATTGAAGTGCATTTCATAATTATAAGCTTACTAATCGCCTCGCGCTAGGTGATTACATAAATGAAGACACCTCTCGCCCATAAGGATGCTTGATTTGATTTGAATTTCGTATATATTTTTTATCACTCGATAGATAATACATAGTTAATCAAATAATATTGTTTAGTAATGTTGGATTATGGTAATATAATATAACATTTTAATATTATTATTATTGTTTTATTTGCGAAGCGGTATAGATGATGGGGACACGCCGGATGCATCGATTATTGAGATTCGCATTACGCTTCAAGGTAAGCCGCCATCAAACTAAAGATAATCTGAACAAGGAACGGCAAAAAGCCCTGCACAATACTGAGATTGACCATCCAGGACAAGGTGAGCAGTATATGCAAGAGCATAGTCCCTGGTGGTGCGCACATCCCATATGGGTGCAGATGTGTGACCAGTGGAGAGCATAGAGTTGGGTCAAGAGACGTAAGACTGCCGCCTCGAACAGATCCTCAGGTGTATTTGAAGGCGAAAAGGCAAAAAGGCACGTCTGGGGCGAATATATATCATATTTGCAACATATATTGTCATTGTTAGAATGCGTATGTATAGCAAGCTTATTGGCTTAGATATTTGTTTTTATGTTTACAGTCATGTTTTGTAGCTAAAATATCAAATGTTTACATATTAATATGAGAACATGAATTGTAGGAGTCTGAGTCTCAAGGCCAACCTATCAATTGGTTGGATGTGTATGTGGCCACCCGTGATGGTATGCCTGATGCTGTTCAGATAACGGTAATAAGTTAATTTTATACTAATATGTTGTTTATAAATTGTGACGACCTTTTTAGCATTTTTTTAATTTATTTTTAACTATTTAATTGTTGACCTTCTGACAGGACACTTATAAGGGGTTAATGAACGAGCGATATCCTGAAGGCACCCCGCGTCCGTCGATTGATCAAGAATTGTGGGAGAGGGCGTTTGTCGTGAAGAAAAACTATGTTAAAGGCCAAGGACAAAAATGACGCTTGACCATCATTGGCACAAAACGACTCTGCTACCCGAGTCTACCACACAAATATCAAAATCATCCAGCCTATCATACTCCTGCTGACTGTGTGAGAGCGATCTTCCAGAATCGTGATCTTCTTCGTATATTGGGCGGGCATCTGCATTCTCTTAGTCCTAATGAGTTGGCGGAGGCAGTGGCGGCAGCAGCAGCAGCATCACAGCATCAGGGTGGCGACCAGGTATATATATCGATATTGTTTAGCTTTTAATTCCCAAAGTCATGCTAGATGATCAACACATGTAACATATATGTTTTATTCTTTTGTTAATTACAGGTACTAATTTGGATGATCCATGAAGAGCTAGACCAAATCGTATATGTTAGATTTTAAAGCTTTGCTAGACTTATTTTTAGATTTTAAATCCTTGTACTCTTTTAGATTGATTCTTTGGACAATTGTATTGGTTTACGATTATATTATATGGATGTTTACGATTATATTGTGTTGGTTTACGATGGATGTTTATCATATAGTAGTTATCATGGATGAATGTTTATCATATGGTAGTTATTATGGATGGATGCTTATATATACTGTTGTGTGTTAGGATAGAAAGCAGGTACAAAGCAGTTAATTTTTGGGAAATCAATAAAACAGTAAAAATATAAATAATAAAAAAAAAAAATCAGCGACCACATGCGGTCGCTAAAACTGAAATGCGGTCGCTGATAGCTACTTTGAATCTAGCGACCAGGCGGTCGCTATTTTCGGTCGCTGACACGTGTGCCACGTCACATCTGACAAATGACTCAGCATGAGTCATAATAGCGACGAATTCGGTCGCTAACTGCGGTCGCTATTGTTGGTCGCTGATAAGTCTTTTTGTTGTAGTATGTAGTGGGTATAAATGATTGATTTGTTAGACAAGAAAAGAAAATATGAAAATATATGAGTGATTCAACACAGAGTAAGAGGGCAGAGGCTGAAGAATTGAGATCTGAGAGCTATTAGGGCAAAATGGGATCTGAGGAATTAAGATATAGGAATTTTAGATAATATTATAAATTATTATTTTTTAAGTATTAAAATTCGATTATTCGGGTATCCCGAATAACCTATTTTTGAAAATCGAAACTAAAATCGAATATCGTGTAATAATTCGGATAAACGAAATTATAAAAAATTGAAATAATTCGGTTCGATTCGGTAATTTGGTTTTATCCGTTTTTTGCTCATTCCTACATGCAGTGCACTGTCCTTAAGTAGAAATTTCGCTCCTCAAAAAAATTTTCTCGGTGCTAAGGTCACTTACGAAATTCTACTCTAGGATTCAACGGCTCTTCACTCAACTAATCAACACTTGAAATATTTGAATGACCCAAGAACAACTTTTAATTTCCTTACTCAAATTTAAATATTTGTACTGAGTAAATACAAAAAATATATATATATATATATATATATATATATATATACACAAAGAATTGTTCAGTATATATCTGTGTATGAGATAGCAACTTTAAATAATAAAGTTTTATGATAGCATGCAACAGTGAGAGAGAGATGATGAAAGATAATAAGTTAACAACTTGTGATAATAGTATGTTTAGAATATGTATATAATATATATAGATACTTTCCAGTAGAATGGATATCTCCAACTAAGAGAGTTTAACTTTATTTATAAAAGGAAAATATGGTAGCATTAGAAATAACAATTCAAGAATATCACCATCAACGGTAAAGAAATTAATATTTCAATAATAGGCCTTTAATATATATATTGAATACTTATAAAAATTTTCATATTTTAAACAATTACAAAATCTCCATTAATAAATTAATATGTATATTTTATTTAATTTTATAATATTTTATTTAATATAAAATACAATAATGGCTACATCACATCACAAAGTTGTTCTGGTAAATATAATACTCCAGTCCTACCTCCAATTACGTACCATTGCAAAAATTAGGGTTAAGTTCAGATGACCACCTGGGGTTTGGGCGGTTTTCCACTTAACCAGCTATAGTCAGTAAAGCTACATTTAAACACCCGACCTTTTGAGTTAAAGTGAAAACGTTCTTTCATCATAACTAACTCACATTTTAAAAGGTTAAAGACTTAATTACCTCTTATATATAAAAGAGAGATGCTTGTTGCTTGTTCATCTTTCTCTCTGTTTTTCTAACAAACAAAAAAAAGAGTGGGAGAACAAATTCATTATGCAAAAATTACATCAAGGTTAAGCCACTCAATTAGTCAATTACCCTTCTGATAAGAAATTATATCCCAAAGTTTGTCTCCACAAATTTTTGCTTCCACAAATCATCACTAGAGGTCAAGTCACAAAATCAAAGCAGAATCATTGTGAAGATAGGAGGCTTGCGGTCGTTGTGAAGATAGCAAAGTGCAAATTAACATCAATAGCAATATTCAATCTCTACAATCAACATATTCATGCTCTGCTTTGCAACAAGGCCTGCAACTCCATTCAAATCTGCATAACATAACAACACATACAGAGGATCCCCACCTACAACACAACATGATTAATAACAGTTGCTCCCCACAAAATTTATTAAGATAAGGAACCAAAGCGGACTACATCATAAAACATGAAATTTAATGAAGTTTGGAGATATTGCATAAAGAATAAAACTTGATTAATCTAATATCATCTAATACCGAATATGGTAAATTAGGAACCAAAATAACCGCCACTTTGAGGGAAATTCATGCTTTTACTCGATACTTTTTTGCCTACAGATCATTTATGTATCATTTTCAAATATATTTAGCGAAATAGAAATTAACTACAGAGTTTATAGATAAACAATAGAGAAGGCTAACTATATAGCAATACTATAATCGGAAGATTCGAGCATGATATATCATTCTGTCGCATTATCAATCATCATCTCCATCAAAGTGTTTGATATAGAAACAAAACATAACTAAAGGCAATGAATATGTAAAGTCAAGATTCAGGCCCCTCAATGCGGATCAATATGAATTGAAATTAAACGTAACCCACCTCATCTTCAAGCTTATTAAAAGTGTTAAAAAACAAACAATCGACCTCCCGGAAGTTAGAAAATCGATCAAGAACAAGCACGAGAATAGCCGGGAAGAATCCACATCCAAAACAAAAGAGGGCAAATTACAAATCCCCAATTCGGAATTTCGAGCAAGCAAATCACGCACCCTTTTTCCACTTTGGAATCTCAACAATCCCTTTATAGAATGATAATAAATTGCGAAAACCGCACACGATTGAGTAAAAAAGAAACCCCATATAACCCAATTTCCTTTGCTATATCTAAAATCCATGGCATACATGCATCATAAACAATGGCATTCAAAGGGTACCTGAAATTCTCCAATTTCTCAATTATCTTTGGCAAACTTTTCTCTGATTGACCTTGATCCTTGTACAAAAAGGTTGAAGCAATCGGGTTTTTGGCCTCATTGAATCCATTGGAGATGTGCTCAAAATTGATGGAGCCGGGTGGATTGGTTTTGTATGAGGTTTTGTGAGTTGTGGTGGTGACTAGTGTGACTCTAAGGCCTTTTGCAGCTAAGCGCTTAGAGAATTGTAGCATTGGGTTTATGTACTTTTTAGGGTTGGTTTTGCGAGAGCTTCCATTGTTCTTATTGTAACAAGCTAGGGGTTGCGGCAAGAAGGATATAGAAATAGTAGATAAAGAGGAAGCCTCGGTCGTTTACTCCAAAAACCTCCTCCTCTCCGGTACCTCCACGATGACGTCGTAGCCGGCTCCATCATCAGTCTCTCGGCGATGGCTTCTGCACGATCTCACCGACTGTAGACTCGAGGAGAGAGGAGACAGTGGATTTGAAGGTTGAAGATAGAAGAAGGGGTATTTCAGTCTTTTTAAATCGTTAAAGTCCATTTTCACGCGTTTTTGGCGTCTGACATGCACGCACGGTTAATTTAGACGGAAAAGGTAATGATTTCACTTTAACTCAAAAAGTCGGGTGTTTAAATGTAGCTTTACTAACTATAGGTGGTTAAGTGGAAAACCGCCCAAACCCCAGGTGGTCATCTGAACTTAACCCCAAAAATTATTGCTCTTCAGAATTTAAATGTGAGAGAGAGAGATTATTCACTCACTACTTCAAACTTCATACAAATACTACTTCCAACTACAACGAAACTCTAAGATCATGGAATAATTACTTAACTAATAAAATTAACTACTTTTTTCTCTCCATTTAACAATACTACCTTCACTGGTAGAATTATGAAAAATATAGTTATGGGCTGATTTTGGTTTATAAAATATGGTTATGATTTTATTTAAGAACTAAAATTATATTACCTATTTTTAATATGAGGTGAAATCATATAGTTATGTTCAAATATAGGTCGACCCATATTTTAAATTTCATACTTACCTTTATTATGATCTAATTAAATAAATTATTATTAGATATATCATATATACATAATCACTAAGCATTTTATTTTTTTAGGGTAGGGGTGGAGTGGGGTGGGGTGGGGTGGGTGGGTGGGGTGGGGGCGGCGAGGTGTATACATAATCAATTAATCACTGAATATTTTTTTGAGGGAGTGGAATGTATACACAATCACTGAATATTATTTTTATGGGGGATGGGGTGATGGGGTGGGTGGCCAGGCAAGGCAAGGGGATGGGGCGAGAGGTGGGGTTTATACATAATCAATAAATATTATTTTTTGGGGGGTAGGGGTAGGGGTAGGGGTGGGGTGGGGGGTAGGGGTGGGGTGGGGTGGGGTGGGGGGGGGTGAGGGTATACATAATCAGTAAATATTATTATTTTTGGGCGGTGGAATAAGGGGTGGAGTGTATACATAATCAGTAAATATAATATTTTTTGGAGGGGTGGAGTGAGGGTAGAGGTAGGCGGGGTGGAGGTATATGCATAATCAATAAATTTTATTTTTTTGAGAGGGAGGCGGGGTGGGGTGGCGTGGGTGGTGGGGGGTCGGAATTGTATACATAATCATTAAATTTATTTTTTTTTTGGGGGGGGGAGGGGGGGACTAGGGAGTTGGAAGTGGAGGTGTGTACATAATTCCTGGTATTATCTTTTTGAATAAAAAATTTATGAATTTGAGCTAGAAAAAACTTCTGATTTGAATTTAAAATAAAATATGAGTTCAAAAATGATTAATCAATTTGAACCTATATTTTTTTAAAAATATGATTTCAAAACTTAATCAATTTAAATAAATAAAAATAATTAATCAACTCATTCAGTTCCAATTAATATAAATTGACCTAATAGTTAACCAAGTATATTGCCGAGTCTAACCGTGACATCTCACTAAGGTTCAACTCAGTCACAGCATATATTTACAGTCCCTTCTAAAACTCTTGCTACCCAAGATCCCACAGCATTGCATGCAGTAAGCAACACATGAGAATAAACACTCAGAACATCTCTCTATACACAGTATAATAACCAACATGGTTAATTTTCTATCTTCAATTCAACCACTAAATATAGCTTATAAATCTCCGAATTTAACTAAATCTAAAATATATAAATTACAAACACCTAATCGAGATGTTATCTGTAGTCTGAGGCACAATTATATGAAAGGTTTTAGGTAGAAGAAGGTAATAATAAATATGCTATATATACTTTCCGATGCTTGAAAGTACCATGCTAAACTACCTTCCTTTCCATCACTGCTAAACTGGTAATTCTACAACTGTCGAGAGATTGGTGCATTTGAGAAGGACGGTTGCTGACCATAAAAACCACCTTCAGTCTGATAACTCTGGTAAGAGTTTGCTGGAGGAGCTGGAAAAGGAGGAATCCCGGTAAATTGAGTCCCTATGGTAGGATATGGAAAGGGTTGCGGCTGCTGTTGGGATGTAGCATAGCCATATCGTACACTAGGTATTGACCCTGCATTCTGCATGAACTGGGGCACAGGATATGGATGCATGGGGGGTGGAGATGTTGGGAGAGGCGGCATAGGTGGTGGAGATGTTGGGAGAGGCGGTTGTTCTGCTGGAATGATTTCTTTGGAGGTGATTGGGACAGTGGGTTTCAAGGAGTCCGGATGCGGAAAAGGCAGAACAGGTGGTTGAGGATTCTGAGATGGAATGTAAACAGAGTGATCATTCTCAAGCTTGGGTTTCTTTTCAGGTGGATAATCATTAGAAGATTCTTTTGTTGTGCTAACAATGACACCCTCCGTTGTCAAAGAAGACAGGAAATAAGTCGGCATCTGACCGGATGATGCTGATGATGTGAGCTGTGCTGCCGCTGCAGCTGCACCAGATTTTAAATCTTCTTCCAAGGGTTCAGGTTTCACAGCATAAGGTACCTGTCGTGTGTACATCACGGGAGCCGTTTGGTCTCCACTTCCAGCCATAAAACTTTGAGGCACTTTGGAGGTGCGAGTTTTTTTCATACTTTGCTCAGGTGGCAACTGCGCACTGTTTTGAAATTGTCTGCAAAGATTACTGGCTTGTTCTGACTGGGACTGCGTATCCTGAAAAAAATCATGGAATGAAGATCATGCTATCATGAAAAATGTCATTCCGAAACAAGTAGCCAGTAATGATCAAAATGAAAATTCCAATGATGTTTCAATTGCAGAACTTTATTAGATATTGTCAAAGAACAACATTTAGTGAACCTTAGGGATTTCACTAGGTTCTGGGATGAAAGAAATTCATGCTTCTCTAATAGTACAATCCCCACTCCAGAGTTTAATCAACAAAAATCATGTTTACAGTTTATATGATAAGATGGAATTTCATGCTTCAAGAAAATGCATGCTTATATCAAATTTAGTTAACATGGTAATGCCATTCACCAATCCTAATTCAAACCCACTTTCAAGTTTCCAACCTTGCACTCTACTTTAAGTCAACTTACAAATGGGTCACTAAACTTTTTTTTCTTATAGTCAACTCACTGAACTTTACTTTTCGTACAAACCATTACAAAAACCGTTAAGTCCTTTGACTTTAAACGAAATTTGACACATAGGAGAGAGAAAGCTGACATGAAATAGTGAGTAGAAAAAAGAAAAATTTATTGAATCCTAGTCACTACACACATAAACTATACCCCACCCATAAAAAACAAGTATATCCATGTCCACTCAGGTCGACCCGACCCGACCCAACTAGCATAATAATAATAATAATCCACTTCTCCCCTCTACAAAAAACTCCACTTCTCCCCTCTACAGAAAACTCCATCAATCAATATCTATGCAATTTCAATGCAAATATAACTCGCCAATCATCATCATCATCATCCAAACAAACAAATCTATGCAATTTCTTCAATTTATGCAAACAAATATATCATTATCAACAAAACAAATCTATGATATTTTCTTCCCCTCAATCAATATCATCGACCTGTTGGGCAATTTCTTTCTCCTCAAAATCCACAACAATTTGTGTACTGATTTTCTCTAACTCCACCTGTTGGGTAAAACCCACCACAATTTCTGACTTCTCCGAGCTCCAAAATTCTAGCGGAGTTAGGCTTTGGGTCATCGCATCAGTGACGGTGAAGTTCCCGTCGACGGTGATCCCATTCTGAATATTTGAATATGAGTTGGGTTCAACAAATTGAGATTTTAAATTGAAGTTGAATTCGATTTCTACAAATTGAGGACAACGCCATCCCCAAATAATAGCATCCATTGCATTGGATTATAAATTGAATTTGATTTGAGTTCAACAAATTGTAAGTTTACCTATGTATTGGATTCTTACTTTCAAGTACTTCAATGAATTGATGTCTGATCTCTGCTCTTACGAAGAACCTAAGTTTAGCCCCTTTTGATGTCTAATTTCTTATTTAACAAATTAAACTAAAGATAAAAGCAGAAGAGTTATGTGGAAAACCCCAAATCAGGAAAAACCACAGGCTAGAGGCAAAAGATATCACTATACCAAAATGTAAAGAACATAATCAACTATCAACAAACTTGTACTGTTTACTGATCTTGCTATTTTGATTCGAAATCAAGCTAAGATCAAGGCTGATCCTGACAGAATGCTGTGTAGCTTTGCTTTCTAGAAAAGCAGACACTTGCACAGCATATGATCAATGACTCCTTATGAAAGGGGTGTATATCAGACAGAGCATTTTTTTAAAAGACAGCAACTTAAGATCCCTGATCCTTCCAATTCACTTGCATTTGTAATTTTCACTTTCTTACAAAATTGAATGAATTGTAGTGCCTGAATTTTACAAATAAAACAAATTATTATCCACTTAGATGTTGACTTCTGATAATATATAGAAACAAATCTTATGCTATCTGACTACAGTCTCATGAAAGTTATTGTGATTATATATAATCTACAAGAATAACAGAATATATTATGATGATGCTTAAACTAATGTTGACAATTCAGGCAGATAACTATAATAGTTACATCTCATTTATCTAAAGAAGAAGAAACACTGTAAAACTGGAAAATATTTACTGCCGAACTATATTTCTTTTAAGTAAGCCAACTAAGTGCCACAAAAGTTACCTGTAGCTGATAGTGAACATGATTCAGCCTGAACTCCTGATTTAAAGAAGTAAGAAAAACATGACAGCTCTTGGTTAAGGACCAAAGAAAAAAAAAAGAATGTGGTTTGGATCTAATACATACAGGCTATGGGCCAACCAACCTGTTCTCGAAGAGCCTCTCTAAGATGAGACACGAGATTTGCTCTAGAAGATTCCATGACTGTTAGCTGTTGAATGCAACCCAACAATATAGCATGTTGCCCCTTAATCTCCTCCACAATGCCGGATCCATCGAGTTGCTCTGTCCAGAAAGCGGGAAAAGGACAATTCATTTATCCATGCATATATATAAAGAATTGTGGGGATCAAACAAGACGAGTCAATTATATTTAGAAACTGGTTTCAAAACTTTCACATGGGATCAATAATTCATTATAATACTGGAAACAGGCCAAAAGGCATTGTATGATTATATTTAGATCAAAAGACTATTTCCCTGTTAGTAACTCTATGTAAAGGAACTAGCAACCACGTGATGAAGGTATATGTCTAAGATTAACTTAAAAGGAATAGTCATCTTCAACTTGTCAATTAATCTGGATAGAGGAAAGATGGATAGTTACACCAATGAGAAAGATTTTAAAATCTAGATAACATTTTGTGGAAACTAATGGTGTCAGTTTGGATGGTTACAAAAGCACCAACTTTCAGCTTGGTCCCATGAATATCATCACTATATGTATAATGCAATTTAGAACATAAAGAACCCTAGCCTCAAGGAAAATTCCGTCTTGGAGTCCAAGTGACTTCTACATTTCGATACTGTAATGTGACTTCTTGCACCCGTTACTTACTAGATTCAACTAGCCCATGTAGTTTGCAAGTCTTTATTTCTTGGTGGAACAAACTAATATTATTTCAAATAAACAGCATCAAGTACATAACAAGCACGAATATCTTACTACATGAAAATTGCACAGTAAAATCTCTATGCTGGAATGATATGAGAAAAACTAAAGGTGAAAAGAATCAACAGGAAGTCTGGGGAAAACAAAATAAATTGTATGCATGCAAGCATGAGTTATCCCATGGATTGCAGTTTCTATGAAGCTACCATCAAAGAGAGACATCAACGTACGGTAGTCAGAACTATTATACAAAAGATACCACACAAGGCAAACCTGGTCTTCTATCACCGCCAATTTCCTTGTCTACTTTCTCAATGCAGAAAATGGCATTCCTACATTTGCTCAATACAGCATCTTCATCCAGCTGACCGCCATTAACAATCTGATAAGCAGAAATTACTTTGTCCAAACCATTTCCAGCAGAATTTCTCTGTTCAAAAGGAAAAAAAATTCAAAAAAAGGTATATATTATCAGATTCCTTTAATAACAAACACTTTATGGAAGTATGTGTTCAGAGAAAGGTAGTTATTAACCAGCTTGAAGCCTGGAGGGTGGTTCTCGTTCCTGGTACTTGTTTCCAGGTTTCTTCCTACAAGCTCTTCCTTAAGAAGCTGGCCTCGAGAGCCAAAAACTTTCCTTTCCTCCCAAATATTAATCTGCATCGAGAAGGAAATTAAAATACAAGAATGAGTAAGATCACACTCATTTTCAATGAAATGTTGTGATCTCTGATATTTCTAACCTTTAGGGTTATGTTATCAGTAAAATACACCACAGAATCCCTTAATACAATATAGAAAAAGAAAGTGAAGATGGAATTCAATAACGTAATAAGGAGGACAAAACCAGCACTACTTTTTGTGAAGGAATGTAAGCGAGATGGTTATCCGAGAAACATGCACTTTTGTATCTTTAGATTCTTTATCCAAACTATCAGAAACGAATTTAAATACTAATTCATGCAGAGTACTTTGGCCCCAGCATATAAGAAATGATTTGTCATTATTCTTTTTGGTACAAATTCATCGCTAATAAACCCTTCTGAAACCACTTACAGCATTTTTAAAGACTACTAGTAATGAAAATTATATCACAGTTTTATAGTTAATTCGCATATTCTCCGCATGAACATAAGGCCTCAATTTTTATTTATTTTTTGATAAGTAAACATATGGCCTCAATAATAAGAACATGAAATTTTTCAGTTGAAATTTACATAAGAAAAAAGGTAAAATACATTCAAGCCTCATTCTTTCTATATTAATAAAACAAAAAGGGTGGGGGAATCAAAGATTTATCATGTCAGGGTCAAATTATTATATAATGCAGCTTCATTCCTGACTCTACCAGTACCAGAGATTGCTTCAATAAGTAAATTATGAGCATAACTCCTATTTTAATTAGATATAAAATCTTAAAATGGTATACCCAAGCATTGCACATTTTCTGCCATAAATTTTTTATTTAAAAATAAAATAAAAAATGTTTGGTGTTATCTCATCTTAAGTTTAAATTTAATATATTTTCATAGTTTTTGCATGACGAATGTCTTTGAGAAACAGGAAGAAATGAAAAGATAAATGGCTAATGCTAATCCAGTAATTATGGTTGTTAGATAAATATACTAGCCGTAGCGCAGCGTTTCTCCCAAATTCGTCTCCATTTCCAATTACATCCCGAAGTGCATTTGGAAGAACCTTCCAAAACTCACCAACAAACTCAGAACCCTTTCGCCTACTATTTTGCAGAATATCATTTGCAAGATATAGAAAAGCCAATCTCTGCTCACGTGGGGAAGAATGGAATTGCATGTCCCACGTTTCAACGACATTCCTTGCTTTGTTCATATGAAAGATACACCAATGTGATAGAGCTTGATCACGTCAAGGATAGCATCTCATAAGAAAGTATAGACACGC
This sequence comes from Panax quinquefolius, assembly GCA_020205615.1. Classification (NCBI taxonomy): domain Eukaryota; kingdom Viridiplantae; phylum Streptophyta; class Magnoliopsida; order Apiales; family Araliaceae; genus Panax; species Panax quinquefolius. The sequence continues at coordinate 146,800,828 of CM035153.1, read as the reverse complement.
ATTTGCCAACATGCGAGAAATAAACAATTTAGAAAGCTATATTTATTGTAGAAGATACTTAATGTGATCAACACATGAAAAAACAAACAAACTCGCAAACTAAATTAAACCAACAGGTCAGATTTGTCAGAACCGTGCTCGGTTGCATCACAATTACAAGCATTTAGGAGATAGGATACAAAACATAGATGTATTATGTAAAGAAAGAAATCAAACAGAAAGTAAAGATCAGTACAAAAAAATAGCAACAAGAAAGTTTGACAAATTGACAACCACAAAAGAATTTGTCAACAAGGTCCTCCATGTTTACAAGAAAGGGGGAAGGGGGAAGGGGGAAGGGGGAAGGGCGGGGGGGAGAGGGAGTGTTGTAGTAGATCTATAAAAGGAGCAGCTTCAGGGAAGATAGCATCAGAAACTAGAAGTAGTGCTCGTTATATAAGAATTTTAGAAACAAAGCTACTAATGTCAATTTAATAGCAATGGATAATTTTGTTGTTTTTTTTTATAAGCAAACTAATAGCAATGCATTATACCAGAAGTAAATCTTAAAACACAAATTTCTATTTTTGTTAGAGGTGTTTTAAGTCAAAAGAAACAGAATAATTAGAACAAAATCAGCGAAGGGAAATGTCTTCAACAAACTTTTAAGAAGGATACTTTCAATGCTCTGCTGAGAACTATTGAGCTTGGCCAGCTTCCCCATCAATATTTGTGGATTGAATGTGCTGCTCATTGTTGTTGATAGAGTCCACCAGCCCAGTAAAGCACTAGGCAGAGTTTTAAAGCAGAAGCACCCTTACCAAAAAATAATAGAAGAGAAGTATTGGATCAGAATCTTGCAAAACGGCGTAAAGCAAAATTAATCGAAGAAAGCACTAAAAATTTAACATATAAAGGCCTTTATCATATCAACCAAAACCTTCACAGAGAAGTGACTTCCATAATAATATTTTACATTGTTCTGTAAACAAATTTCTCTGCGGAGCTTGACAACATATTTGCATAATGTAGTACCAAATTAGCCCTTATATTTTGTTTATACCATTGGTAATTTTTAAGTAAATACCTAAATGAGTAACCAACATTGGATTGAATGATCATATTGGAGGACATTATGTTACCCTGAGTTTCCTTGGTTGTGAATAGCTCTCTCTGGTGATTAATTATTAATTTTCTTAAGACCACAACATCCGCTTTTAGGGTTCCTTTGCATCCTAGGTCAACCCTCTTAACTTCTTCTACATCTCTGCATCGCCTTCTCCCCCAAACTCCTACAGCTTGTACAGATATACTGCCTAAAGAGGAATAGTAATTGACGTTTTATATCGTATCTTTCATTTAATTATTCAAAATTGCACATATGATGAGGCAAATTGGAAGAAAGTTTAGATTCTGCAAATTTAAAGATGGAAAAGCGGATTTTAACTGGCGGCTCACCAATTACTAGAGAATCCGCTCTTAAAGCATGAAGGGCCAACGTGGCAGATTGTGTGACCTAGGTTTTAAAATGGAGAGTCGCACTAAAATTCAAAAAACCACATTCTTTATTTGAAGCATCTTTGGAAGTTTTTTCTCTTCGAAAACGACATTTGCGCGCAAACTAAATTACTAAAGTAATTTATTGTTTTCTGGCATAAATGAGGAAGCTACTAATCTAATTAAAGTAAAAACAGGTTAGAACTCATAAACCCTCTTCCAGAAAAAGGAAGGCACAAACCCTACAATTACTGTAGTTCTCACTCAAATTCATATGCAAGTATGTAACAATCAATCCCAAGTATACCAATCACAATTCAAACCCTAATATATGGATCACGTCATTTCTCCAAAATCTAATAACTTCTCAAACCTTCAGTATTCAAAATTTCCAAATTTTTGTTCTCATCTAACTAAACCAATTGATAAACAAATGATATCTTTCAAGACAAAAAATTGAAAAATAGAAAGCACACTTGAGCAACATGCAGCCAACCACAGAGAAATAAACTTCATGATAAATTTGAACAGCCACCGCTTAAAAGCTATGAATAAAAAAATGTATTTGATCTCAAGTACTGCTGATTGTTAGTCTCTAAGAATCCGATAGCAAACCCCTAATCTAACAGAAAAAAATTAACAGGAAAACTTCGAGTATATCAGACAGAACCTATCAATTACATGAATTATATGTTCAATGAGAAAAATTGAGGGGATACCGAGGGATAAAGCTCTTCAAGAACAATGCGGTGCTTTTTGGCAGCTTGCGGCCGAAATCTTCACGAATGTATAATTTGGAGGGAAAATTAGGGATTTTTTTTTGTTTTAGCGAATTTTTATGGAATGAGAGTTCGAATTATTTGCGTTTGGTTTAGATTTGGTAAATTGTACGAATTGAAGTGATTGAAAGTGAAACTCAGTAGATTCTGTCTCTGCTATTTTTTCTGTTTTTTTGGAGAAGGGAGAGAGACTTTGAGAGACTGACACGAATTGTTTGAAATGGGGACCTCGTCTTCTTCGCTGCTCAAGCTCGGCTTAAGAGGTAGGTTGTAGTAAATGACTTATAAGTTGGTGGTAATTGATAATAACTTAATTTTTGATTTATAAATTATTATTAATAATTATTAATTTTTAATTTATTTAAAAATAATTTATAAGTCATTCTTAATAATTTTTAATCAAATATAATATTTATTTTGACCATGTTCTATCTTGTTAAATTATATTTTTATGATTTTAAACGAATTTTCAATTGAAATTGAATTTTACATATCTGCTCTGCTCGTCTCGCTTGATTGGATCTCTCTCTCACTCGGTTGGATCAGTCTCTTTCTCGACTTGCAATTCCCCCGACTCTTGGTTCCTTTCCTCTTTTGTTGATTTTGAGATAATTATTTATACTTGTAGAACTTGCAAAGATGCATATGATATGTGATTCTTGAATTTGTTTTAAATATGATAATGTTTAGTTTAGGATATGCATATGAGTTTTCCCTGTTATTCTTTCCTTATGAATAACCTTTTAAAACAAGCTCGTATGTGTCACTTCTTTGCAAAGCCTTTAAACTCTTCTCTAATAGCACCTTTGATTTGATTGTAAGTTTATTTTAGTCATGACATTTCTTGTAAGAGGGAGAAGCAATTGTGGATTTGGTTATGTGCTTGCAATTTTCTTTTATTAGTCTTTTTTTTTTTTTTTTTGACAAATTTCCTCATTTGAACAAGTTTTGCCTTCTACTAATCATAGTTCTGATTATGGTGTGATGATTTTGTTTATACATCCAAGGAATGTGCACATCTACTAATTTTGTTATGGTAATTTTATAAATGTGTCAACTGATTATATTTGTAATATTCCTAATATTTCTTAGGGGGGCAATACCAGTTTAAGTTATAGACTTCTAGCTTAATGTAGAGTTTTTTTTTGTAACTTATTTGAATTCTGAGGACGAAAATCTTTTCAAGGGGAAAGAATGAAATAACTCATATTTTTGTTAATAATTAAATATTAATTAATTTTATTTTATAAAAGTGTATTTGAATTAGAAAAGGTAAGTTACTAAAAAAAAATTCTTCCTTGTTTCGTTTGGAAAATTAAATTCTTTTAATAGATAATTAAATAGTTGATTAAATTAAAATTTAAGAATACATTAGGGTTTATTAACTCCTATATTATTTCCTTTTTATATTTAAAGAGTGAAGATGTAACTCTAATTCTAATTTAATTTGACTAGTTCAATTCCCGAATAGAATACTTATACACACTGTAGTCCGTTAGAAAAATTATAATTAATTCATGATGACGGAATTGAGTGAATCCAAAATCTATTTCTTCATTTTTTTTTGTTTTCTACAATTATAAAAAAGGAGAGAAGTTATCTGACATCATCGTCATGCCTTAAATTTCTGAAAATCACATCCTGCCCTGATTCTCGTCACTATTTTTACCCATAATTTTGAAAATTCGTAACTCAGTCATATTACCTCTGAATTTAGTGATTCTTAAGCCTATTTCATATATCTTTTCGACATCTACAATTTTTATTAAGATATGAAGAGATTTTAAAGACTCTTGAAGACCCGAAAACCATATTATTTACTGTTGCGTATTGAAGAAACGTGAACAATGAAGGTAGTGAATAACATTTCATATTTGACATCGTTAGCATTTGAAGATAAGATTTTGTGGAGTGTGCTATAAGTGGTTTTGAGTATTAGGTACGAATTTCATACTCTTTCACCGATACTCTTGTTAAATTTAATTAGTTTATTTTATTTTTCATTTCGAATTTGACTATTATTTCACATAATTGTTCTGTGTGAAATTAATATGGTAGTTTCATGTTGGTGTTGATACATAGAATTCGTATTTGTACTTTCTAAACTAGTTAATCATGTTTAGTATTTATTTTAAAATTTGTAAAAATGCGCACATGTCAATATGTTTTGAAAACTTTAATCGTTTGTATACTTCATTTATTTTCGTTTACATTCAGAAGTTATTTTGATCGTTAGTATATTGTGATAGTGAAGTATGTTCATATTTGAAATAATTCGATATCATTTGGAGATGGTCATGTAAGTTTTGTGATTTGAACCAATTGTGGCTTATATTTTGTAGTTCGATCCTTTGGGTATACTCGAGCTAACCACACGTGGGAGTACCACAAACATGTCCTCTTGACACCTTCCGTGGCGCTGTGATCAATCCACGTCGTATTCTTTTGTTTTGTATGTTGCAGTAAGTGTGAGTTTTTGATCATTTGATATTATTGTTCAACATACATATGCGTCAACCCAGTATTTGATTTGATTTGATTTGTTTGACGAATTAGTGACGTATGAAATTGTTATCTTATAAACATTTGATTCAACCTTATTTTATTTGGGATCTTTTTTACTATAGTTTTATGTTTGATAGTGTTCATCATTTGTACCTAATCTCACTAATTTTGATATATTCATAATTCGTTCGTAATTCACATCCGTTCATTCATTCGACTCTTTTGGTTACATTATATATTGTGGTATATTTGTACATCTTTATATTCGTACTAAGCATTTGACTTATGCTGTACTTTTCTTCCGATAAATTTGCAGAGATTATTTAGGGTTGTGTGAAGAGAGAGTTTGTCTTTGACCATCTAGGTTTAATTGATTTTAGATTTTGATTATTCTGTCAAATTTTGGAGAGTTGTATTTAATTCAAAATTTATGTATTACCACCTATTAAACATTTTGAAGTTATTAGTGTTTTGTTTACTTGTTTTGAGATTTTTTGTTTTTTGCACGTGACCCTCCTTTCCTATTTGGGAAGGGGGTGTTACAATATAATATTTCAATGATTAAACTTTAGTTACTAATTTTATTTCAGACATGAGATCTTTAGTTAATTAATGTTATTAAAAAAAACTACTCACTTATATATTAGTTATTAAAATTTTGCCATGATATTTTAGGCATTGGGCCAAAGGGTTTGGTAGAAACTACTTGGTTAATCTCTAAGGGTCATTTCGGTTGGGTCCTCATCATTGGGTTGGTCGATTAATTGTGACCAACAGATATTTAAATATCTATATCTTTGATCGGTGATGATGACAAAGATAATGGCTGACTGATATCTTACATCGCATTAATGAGGATTGACGATCGGCCAGAAAGGTGGACACTGAGGATGGGATCAACGTAAGCTACCCGCGAGGGAGGTGTGTGTCTGGGGGTCGGTTGCACGCAAAACTGGATCTTGTAGTATATCATAGCAAGGAGGTCGAACATGAAAAGGTAACTGATAATTTTATCTTTCTCAAGACATTAGATATTTTTATCCTCCATTGTTAACCTTGTGATCGCTTTGTCTTGACTCTCGCTTTGAAGCTATCCCCCGACAATGGTCGAAGCCGCCAAGCTTTTAGTGTTGATCGTGTTTCTTGTCGCGGGGATCGGGGACGTCTTACGTGATTGGGACGTGGTAGAAGATCTTGGCGTTAACATTGGCGCTAGAAGGAGGGGTGTGCTCTAGTGTCTTTGAGTTTTCAATCACAATTTTTTCAGTTGTTCTACGTCGGACACTATGGTGAAGAGTAGAACTGTTACACCGGAGGGACAACCGTTGCCGAGGGAACGGTTTCCAAGCATGAATCAGGGGGTTTTTGTTCGAGAGCCCACGGCGAAGCCCGAAGATGTTTGATATTTGCTGCTGACAAGGAGCGTGATCATGGCCGAAGGCTAGTAGAAGGCACCCCGCCTAGAACTCGGCACCAAAGTGGTCAGGGTGACAAGGCTGCAAAGCTGGCGAAGTGGACAGACGAAGCAGATAAAGCTTTGGGGGTTCTCTTAAAGCGGAGCAAGGATATAAATGTGCGAAGCAAAGATATAGCTGAGCGGAATGAGGATATAGCTGTGCGGAGCAAGGATATAGTTGTGCGGAGCGAGGATATAGCTGTGTAGATGCTTCGGATGGCAGAGCTGAAGGACGAGGCGTCCAGTTATGAGCAGATGCTTCGGATGGCCGAGCTGAGGGATGAGACGTCCAAGTATGTCCAGTCCAAAAGACGTAGTACGCCTAAAGATGGATAGCCATAAGTTGAAAGCAGTCTATACCCTTTGAAGACATGTCTCAAAGTGATCCTCATGATCGAAGAAGACCAAAGAACCATACTCCTGAACATCTGAAGAGAGTACCTTACCCTGTCGGTTCTCGGGATTATGATCGCAGCAGACGAAGAAGTTAATCCAGAGAGTATACACCTGAGAATACAAAGAAGGCATTCCGCCTTGAGTGTTCTTGCCACAGCGAAACGACTCATCATCCAAGCAGATCTAGAAGCCACACTCCTAAGAATCCGAGGAGGGCACACCACCTTACAGATACTCATCGTTGAAGAGGCCCATTTAAAGCTGCAGGTTCAGATGGAAAGCAGTACCCGATTTACTATGCAAGCCATGTCCTTAGGGATGCTGAAACCAGCTGAGGAGTCCGACAAAGCCGTTGTAGTACTTCAGCAGAAGCAGAGTATGCTCTTCGGGAAGTTCATGAGAGTATCTGTGGTGATCATTTGTCTACGAATTCATTGGCCTACAAAGTACTTCGGCAGGCATATCATTGACCTATAATTTTTTAGAAAGCCACGGACACTAGTTTGTGGAATCGAAGTTTGAAATATTCTTGAAAGAACTGGGGATTCAGCACAGAAAGACTTCGGTAGCTCACCTACAAAATTCATCGGAGTAAGGAAGACGGGGGGGACTCGCTGACCATTCGATGGTAGCCTTTTTGGCAGGTGGTCCTTATGAATTTTTCAGGCCCTTCATGGTAGGCAAACTTCATCGGTGTAAGGAGGACAGGGTGGACTTGCTGACCATTCGATGGTAGCCTTATCGGCAGGAGTGTCCTCGTAGGTTTGTTATACCCTGCGTGGTAGACAAATTCCATAGTCATTTTAATATTGTTTTACCGCGAGTGGTAAACAATATGCACCGAAGTAAGGAGGTTCTATTTAGGACTCGCTGGCCATTCGATGGTAGCCTTATTGTCAGGTGTGTCCTTATATCTTTGTTATACCCCACATGGTAGACAAATGTCCTTATATATTTGTTTTACCCCAATTGGTAAACAAGATCCCGAAGGTGGAAGGAGGATCAGCCGAATTCACCTTATACATGATCTATCTCACACTTCCATAATGATAAGTATGCATTACTTTATTTTGTTCAAGTGTTGAGTTCGGATTATATTATTATTGTTCTTAATTGTTATATAATTTGCTTGATTATTGACTAACAGTTTAAGATAAGAGGCACGTGTACATTTTTCAAATTGATTGATGCTGAATTATTGACAAGAAATGTTCACCCAGAAGTAATAAGGCATGAAGTTGATATTTTATTAATATTAACTGTTCACAAAAAGTTAGGATTTTTGCAAAAAGTTCTACAGATAAAGATAAAGGGGAGGTCATCTTCAGGCTTCTTCCTTGTCATCGCCGCCTTCTAAAGAATCTAGAAGAAATGGATCTACCTTGGCCGCAACAAGCTTTTCTTGCCTTTACTTCGGCAAATTTCATATCCTTTGGCATACATATGGACGATCTCATCGTTCATTTCGATTGGATTTTACAGATTACGCAGATGTCTTTTAATTTCCTTGCGAAGGTCTTCGGTCAGTGGCGGACCCAAATTCCTAAGGGCCCGAGGCTCTTTGAGCTCTTTTTCAAGCTTCTGACGATGTACCACGAGTTACGAAGGATCTGGACTCGATATCAAATCCCTAATATATCAATGATGACCCGACTTCCGAATGGCGTTATCCCTTCGGGCGATATCCTCTTCGGCATTCTCTTCAGTATCCTCTTCGGCTTCTTTGTATTTGGGACAGAGGCACCCGAAGATAGCGTTTGCCTGCAGATGACCATTATTAGTCAATCAGTTCAAATTGATGGGCAGCGATGTAAATGAATAAGTCAAACTATCAAATTCCTTTAGTACGGTATTTCAGTCCTTTGTCCATCAGGTCCGTGATGGAGCTGTTGCCGAACCGATGATCATCGGTATCACAAACGCATGTTATTAAAGGTCGACATGGGAATTTCTCATTGGATTCTGGCAAGGAATGAGGGATCTCCTCGATATGCGCTCTACTTGTTCTTCGGGCTCTTTGTCAGAGGTACTTGTGGCTCTTCGGAAGTTGAAGGAGTTATTCGGTAAGCCATATTTTGGGCCTTTATTGATCTTATTATAAATCCTTTTACCCTGGACCGATGCCATTTATACTCTTTCCTAATGTCATTTATACTCTTTCATTAAACATCTTGTTTAGGCATTGGGCCAAAGGGTTTGGGCCGAGCTACTTGGTTAATCTACCAGGTCATTTTAGTTGGGTCCTCTCTGTTGGATCGGGTCAGTGGGCTAACCCAACAGATATTTAAATATCTACATCTTTGACCGGTGATGATGACAAAGATAATGGCTGACTGATATCCTATATCCCATTAATGAGGATTGGACAGTCGGCCAGCGGTGGACACAGGGGATGGGATCAATAGGTAAGCTACCTGCAGTAGGTGGTGTCAGGGGGTCGGTTGCACGCAAAATCGGATCTTGTAGTATATCATAGCAAAGAGGTCGAACATGAAAAGGTAACTGATAATTTTATCTTCCTTAAGACATTAGATATTTTTATCCTCCATTGTTAACCTTGTGATCGCTGTCTTGACTCTCACGCTTTGGTTATCCCCGACGATTCGAAGCCGTCAAGCTTTTGGTGTTGATCGTGTTTATTGTGCAGGATCAGGACATCTTACGTGATTGAAACGTGGCAGAAGATCTTGGCGTTAACACCTTTTAAAACTAAAAATCATGATGGTAATTTATTATAATACTATACTTTTGTTTTATATATAAAAATTGTATATTAAATTAAAAAACACACATAACTATCACTTAATTATGCGTCTTTGATAATTGTTTGTTTGAGCAGTATTTGTAGCCATTCTAAGAATAATAGTAAGTTAATTTGAAATTCAAAAATATATTTTATAATCATCATATATAACATAAATATGAAATAAAAATAATTTCATTTAAAACATAATTTCGTATTTTGTACGAGGCACTTAGCTTGTTAATGTATACATAGAATATAAAAGAATATGAAAAAAATAGACTAGAACACGACGAGTCATTTCACAACCGCCCTAAAAAATAAAAACTATTAATTTGAGCTTAATCACAGTGATCACTTTAATGAAACAACAAAAACACTTTTATTTACGAGTATAATACAGTCTGTGATGCCCCTAAAATAGGTATACATCACCCATCTTGAGTCTCCAGATATCACACTATAAAAATCAAATACAAACTTCATTTATACAATCTATTGAATCGTCGTAAGAATATACTGACGATAGGTATCTTTGTGAGTTTTAATACAAATGTATGTAACTCTCTCATGGTGCCTTGACCACAACCTTACAATGGTACTTTACATAAAAGTATAGTCAAAAACTATTTTAGAAATTAAAATCTTTGGGAAGTGCTCAAGAAACCTTCATACATAGGAGGCCGTGAATCTAAGTTATGATAGATATCATATGTCCAGAGAATTATCCTTGGTTGACCCTAATAGACCCCAAAGAAAAATGAGAAGATTACTATCATGTTCCTTCCAATGGTGAGTCTTCTCTTGACATATAACTATCTCCACTGTCTCCAAGTGAAAATTATATTTCAAATAAACTCCAAGATCATATAGGTAGTACTCGTAGATATACTCAGCAAGTGGATGTGCACAACCCTATCTTATGATAACACGAGGTTGTATGTCATTAGACCTCTTGTATGATAATGACAAAACACCTTCCAAAGTTGGGTTCGCCTCACCCTATTTGGTTCACCAAAATTAAATATCAAATGACGTATACAATACTGAAACACTTATCTAAAGTTCTCGATAAAATTATTTCCATACTATTTAGGGAGAACCTCAATGATTATAGACCACCGATTCTATTCCCTGTTATCCCCGCTTAAACCAAGCTACACTCTTATTATCAAAAAGAATTGTGAAGCAAAAGGGTGAGCCTGACTAGCCCAATAAAAAGAATATCATAACTAAAGATAATTAAATTATCAATAGCTTTTGTCAATAATAAATCGATTTTAGAACATATGGTAGATGATAAAACTTTTCAACTATAGTTGCGGTAGAACGAGCAATACATTAAAAGAGTCAAATAGACCATCGGGTCTATTATCTTCTCCATGTTAAAAGTCCACCAATAATGTTTTATCCACTATAACGTCAATCAACAATTCTTGTCCACAATCATATGAATAACTCATAATCATAATTGTGATTTTGAATTCCTTTTTACACCCAGGTCGAAGATAATTTTCATCACTTATCTTCACCAGAAACATCAAAAATCATGGTTATACCAAATCACAATCCTTCTTTCATAATCATACTAATAAATTCATCTTTTCACTACTACCAAAAGATATTCATTAATAATTCATCTTTGCATGATATATCTACTATCTTCTAAGAGTTTAAAAGTTTATTATCAATATTTTAAGTTTATTATCAGACTTTATCAACTTAATAAATAATCCACATCATCGAATCACCCCCGCTTTTCTGACGATGATATTCGTTGATATCACATCCATGAATTATCCATGCACTTACTGACGAGGATATTCATTATTACCACATCCATGAATTAATATTTCATTGTTGAGACTCAACTCGATAATTAATCCACATCATCAATTCATCCACTTTTATAGATCGAGGACATTCTTTTAGTATCCGACCACGAATTATCCATGCACTATGGGCCAAAGATAATCGTGTTTTCATCAACTATCTGATCATGCCATAAAACAATTCATCTTTGCACCCTTGGTAGAAGAGAATCCATAGTCATAATCATACCAAAATTGTCCATCAATGCCTTTCTGACCAATGAGGACTTTTTCCATATCATTTGTAACATTACGATCACGATTATCTTAAATAATCCACATGCATAATCATACCAAGTCCATCTATGCACTACAGCCGAATGACTTTCAACATAATATATATATAATATAGGATCATGACAACGATATAAAGAATCAATCAAATGAGATAAAGGATAAATATTAAACATTTATAATATAAATTATCCGGGTTAAAGAATATCCCAATGTTATCAATTATTAATAATCTCATAATCTAATATCATTAATATTATAACAATATTTTAATTATTTCTTAAACTTATAAACAATTTATTTTAATTGTTTACACTTTACCAAATAATGTATTTAATCATTCAAAAATGACATACTCATAAGATTTCATCACCAATGATCAAATCTCTTATAAAAATATCATATATACCTATATAGGATTCTCCAAGCCATAAAATCCTATTTTCAAATTTTCAACTTCACATAACATATTTAACTCTATATACTTTCATAACTAGTGCATTTTCATGAAAATACCAAATCGGTCCCAAAATATTTCTTTTCTAGGATTTAGCAGAATATAGTCCCATAATGAACATATATTTTTATCGGAATTTTTTAAATTCATTTACTATTTTTCAAAAATTAAATTCTAATTAATTCCTTAAACAATTAGTTACCTCAAGTTTAACTCCATAAATTCCCAAATCTTGGCAGAATCTTACACATGTTAACATGAGCTTCCAGTTTAAATTTCATGATCATCGGAGTTATAGAACTCTGGTTATAACATTTTTTGCCAGGAAAACTTAAATATTGAAATGGTCATAACTTGCTCATTTTAAGTTGGAATGAGCTCATTTTTGGATAGGAGGTACTTTATACCATATAATTTCATGTCCCAGAAGGGCGGAATTTTTCTCATAAATTAATTGGGCGAAAATGCCCTTACAAAATTATGGGCATTAGCTTTTTGTTATTTTCCAGCTTTTGACTCCTTTGCTAAAAACAGTCCACACGAAAATCTACAACACCTTTTCTAGTGATTCCACTTGGATAAGTTAATAAACTCATAGATCTAACTCTAGGACTTGACCACACTCAAAAATTCGAAATATAAGAGGAGATATGGTCAATTGAATTTCATGTTCCATTTTCACCAAAATCTGATTTTCAACTCTTTGTGATTTCTAAGAAACTTTCATGTTTTCTCATAATAACCAACATAACTCATCATAACACTTACTAATACTTCATATACCCATGATTTTCATCATCCAATACTTTTATTATGACTTTCATCATAATCAATGTAAGCAGTCATTTCCACAATTTAATAAGGAATGAATCTGAAAGGATCATTCACCACGTACGTGTGGTAATCCACACACGAGCGAGTTATTCCAACGAAATAATAAAGAATGGAATAACGAAGGATTCACCATGCGTGCGATAGAATGCCTGCAGACGAGTTATTCTCAGCGAATAATAAATAATGGAACCGGTCCCAAGGCGTAAGCGCTTACGAACGGGATATTTCGGCAAATAATAAAGAAAGCGGAACCCGGTCGGTGAAATTCGCACCGACAAGATGTTCCAATGTAATAATAAAGAATGGAATAATAACGAAATCACCATGCATGCGATATTGCATAAGGCGAGTTATTCTAACAGAATAATAAATAATGGAACCGAATCGGGCGAAATTCGCCTTGCAAGCGGCGATGTTCCGATGAATAATAAAGAATGGAATAACAACAAATCACCATGCATGTGGTACTTAGCATGAACGGAGTTTTTCTAATAGAATAATAAATAACGGAACCGAGTCGAATGAAAATTACATGCAAGCGGGATGTTCCAACGGATATTAAAGAATGGAATAACAATGTAAATCACCGTGCGTGTGGTACTTGGCAGGATATTATTCTAACGAGAATAATAAAGAATGGAATAATAGAAGAATTTCACCATGTATGCATGATACTTGGCATAAGCAGGTTATTCCAACATAATAATAAAGAATGGAATAATAGAAGAATTTCACCAAATATAGGATCGATACTTGGCATCAAAGTTATTCAACATAATAATAAAGAATGGAATAATATAAAATTTTCACCATGGCGGTATGATGATGAAGTTATTCCAACATAATGATAAAGAATGGAATAATGAAGTTCTCTTCATGAATACGAAAGAAATAATACCCCTATAGTACAACAAATAATATCCCTTACCTTTGAAAGAAGAGTACGTCTTTCCATTTGGTAGGGTGAGGATATACTCGAAGAAAACTTGCACTATGTTCAAAGCTTTCTTAAACTCTAAAGAAATACGCTCAAGATTATAGAAGAAGCTCTCTCTTTAGAGTTCTCTAAGATTTGATTGAATTAAATAAGAAATAATGAAGGAATGAACTTATTTATAGAAGAATGGACTGCATAGTAACTAATTCATGAACGGTCCAAATTAATTTACTTTTAATCGGACGGTCCATATTTAAAGCAAAATCTTTTAAATAAAATATAATATATTCTATTTATAATCTAATAAAACGAATAACTTTATAAAAGTATTCTATTTTATATAAAAAGATTTTACTATGCAAAAATCTTACTACGAGCACTATCTTGACCTTATCGTAATAAAATATAATATATTATATTTATAAAATAACTTTATAAAAGTATTACATTTTTATATAAAAAGATTTTACTTATGTAAAACACTATATGCAACAATAGAATATAATATATTATATTTTTATAGAATAACTTTATAAAAGTATTACATTTTTATATAAAAAAGATTTTACTATTATAATTTCAACCAATAGAATAACTTTATAAAAAAGTAATTAATACATCTCTTCATGGAATAATATTGTACCCAAAATGATTTGAATGAAAAGAATATATTTTTGGGTGAATAGTATCCCGTGAATAGTAACTAAATGAATAGTAACTTTGAATAGTACTCACGAATCACAAAAAATTCCCCAAATTACCTGAGTGAATAATACTTAAAAGTGAATAGTAATGAATTTTTTTGACATGACTATTTTATATCTACTTTGAAAAATTTTCACATATCACCCTTAACTTTAACCTTTTATCAATTTAACCATTTACTAAAATAGAAAAATTGAATACTTTTATTTCTTAAAATTCGGGGTCTCACAATCTCTCCTCCTTATGAAATTTCTCCCTCGAAATTTATATGTATCGATACTGATATTCAAGAGATGAGAATACCTTGCTTTCTTTTCAGATTGTACCTTCTTCCTTTTATTTCCTCATTATCATGATTTTCCAATTTCTCATCTCACGTATTTGAGATATCATTCTAGAATATAGCTTCAAAACAAAGGTTATTTGATATATCACAAATTGTCGACTTATCAAGTAAACAATTTCAGCTTAGGTAAGTCACACACTTGCGAAGTATATAACTAGTCTCTCCCTCCTAGTTCTAGACTCTTATCTCCGCTGGCACCATATCCTAAGCTCGATACCAAAATGTGGCGCCCCAAAAAATAGGTATATATCACCCATCTTGAGTGCGCCAGATATCACACTATAAAAATCAAATACAAACTTCATTTATACTGTTGTTGAATCATGTCTGATCTTTTGAGTTTTTAATACAAATGTATGTAACTCTCATGGTGCCTTGACCACAACCTTACAATGGTACTTTACATAAAAGTACAGTCAAAAACTATTTTAGAAATTAAAATCTTTGGGAAGTGCTCAAGGAAACCTCCGTACATTGGAGGCCATGAATCTAAGTTATGATAGATATCATATGTCCAGAGAATTATCCTTGGTTGACCCAATAGACCCCAAAGAAAAATGAGAAGATTACTATCATGTTCCTTCCAATGGCGAGTCTTCTCTTGACATATAACTATCTCCACTGTCTCCAAGTGAAAATTATATTTCAAATAAACTCCAAGATCATATACGTAGTACTCGTAGATATACTCAGCAAGTGGATGTGCACAACCTTGTCTTATGATAACACGAGGTTGTATGTCATTAGACATCTTATATGATAGTGACAAAACACCCTTCCAAAGTTGGGTTCGCCTCACCCTATTTGGTTCACCAAAATTAAATATCAAATGATGTATACAATACGAAACACTTATCTAAAGTTCTCAATAAAATTATTTCCATACTATTTAGGGAGAACCTCAACAGCTATAGACAACCGTTCTATTCCCCTGTTATCCCCGCTCGACCCAACTACACTCTTAATACCTAAAAGGAATTGTGAAGCAAAAGGGTGAGCACAACTAGCCCAGTAAAGAATATCATAACTAAAGATAATTAAATTATCAATAGCTTTTGTCAATAACAAATTAGCCATTTAGAACATATGGTAGATGATAAAACTTTTCAACCGTAGTTGCGTGAGAATCTGAAGCGATCCATTAAAAGAGTTAAATAGACCATCGAATTCTATTATCTTCTCCGTGTTAAAAGTCCACCATAATGTTTTATCCTATAACGTCAATCAACAATTCCTATCCACAATCATATGAATAACTCATAATCATAATTGTGATTCTGAATTCCTTTTTGCACCCAGGATGAAGATAATTTTCGTCACCTATCTTCACCTGAAACATCAAAAATCATGGTTATACCAAATCACAATCCCTGCTCATAATCATACTAATAAATTCATCTTTTCACTACGACCAAAGATATTCATTAATAATTCATCTTTTGCACTTCTGAGCCAAAGACATATAACTGTATATTTAGAAGAGTCAGTAGAGAGCATGATATCTCTTATCTTCTACGAATTTAAAAGTTTATTATCAATATTTTATCGGCTGAAACTTAACTTAATAAATAATCCACATCATCGAATCACCCACACTTTACTGACCGAGGATATTCGTTGATATCACATCCATGAATTATCCATACACTACTGACGAGGATATTCATTATTACCACATCCATGAATTAATATTTCATTCTTTGAGACTCAACTCGATAGTTAATCCACATCATCAATTCATCCTGCATTATAGGTCGAGGACATTCTTTTAGTATCACGACCACGAATTATCCATACACTACGGGCGAAGATAATCGTGTTTTCATCAACAGTCTGATCATGCCATAAAATAATTCATCTTTGCACCACTTGGCGAAAAAGAATCCATAGCCATAATCATACCAAAAATTGTCCATCAATGCACTCTGACGGCGATGAGGACTTTTTCACATCATTTGTAACATTACGGTCACGAATATCTACGAAATAATCCTAAGTCGTAATCATACCAAGTCCATTATACTACATGCGGATGACTTTCAACATAATATATACATGAGGATCGTGACAACGATATAAAGAATCGATCAAATGAGATAAAGGATAAATAATAAACATTTATAATATAAATTATCCAGGGTTTAAGAATATCCTAATGTTATCAATTACTTAATAATCTCATAATCTAATATCAATAATATTATAACAATATTTTAATTATTTCTTAAACTTATAAATAATTTATTTTAATTGTTTATACTTTACCAAATAATGCATTTAATCATTCAAAAATGACATACTCATAAGATTTCATCACCAATGATCAAATATCTTATCAAAAATTTGCATATACCTGTGAGACCCAGATTTTATGAATAAAGATTTATTTTTCTTGAAATATTTTTTTCAAAAATTATATTTGTGGATTTGATATAATGTTATAGTTGTGGGTAATATTTATAAATTTTGCAAAGTATCTGCAAGTTGTTATAAAATATTCGATTAATTGGGGAATATTCTTTTTGTCGGAAATATTAATTTACGGCATAATTATTGGTGGACCCATAACGGAATTATTATACGATTGAGAAAATGACAAAAATATTTTATAAATAACTTGGCGGAGGTATTCTTTGTTAAAAGCGTTGAACTACCCATTAGTAAAAAGTACGATGTCTGGCATGGTTGCGTAGTAGCACACTGGTATTGATTAATGATGCTTATGTGATAAGTCACTTCGATTATACTCAATTATTACTCTCGATGGTTGTTGCATCATATCTCTCATATTATTGATTGATTATTGTCACGCATTATCATTTGCATTATATATTTATATTATTAAATCAATAATTGAGGCAATGAAAGTTATTCATATTATTAAATTGCAATATTTACATTATCTAGAAGTTACATCGAGGAGAGGTTTGGTCACCTAATTGCGGCATGATAGGAGAAATTCTTATTGGAAAGCCCCTGCTCACAGGAACAACTTTGGTTGTTAAATATTGTGAGTTATAATATTAATGATGAATAAGCTCGTGTTGATTAAAGATGAAATTTGATAGTTTCATTGTGTTTGGGATTATTTGTGTTAGTAGAAATCGACATCTATTACGATGATAATTGATGTCCGGAGGTTATATTGTTCATTCGGTATTCGGGACACTTTTTGTGTCGGAGTTATTATTCACGAGTTCTTATTCACCCGCTTCTTATCACTCTAGTATTGTGCGTTCGGGTATTTGGGTACAATATTATTCCATGAGGAGATGTCTTTAATTTTTGAATGGTTGGTTGAAGTTATATTAGTGAATCAATATGGATCGTTGGTTTAAAGTTTTAATAGTGAATCGGTATGGATCATTTGGTTTAAAGTTTTAATAGTGAATCGGTATGAATGGACCGTTGCTTTAAGTTTTAATGCGGACCGTCAGTTTAAAAGTAAATCAATCTAGGTCGTTCATGAATTAGTTCTTATTCATTCCATTCTTACATAAATAGAAGCTCGTTCCTTCATTATTTCTTACGAATTCACTTTGAAACTCTAGATAGAAATTATAGAGAAAGAAGAAGAGTATTACGCTATTTCACTACTTGATATCCGGTGTCTTTTTTTCTGTGAGGGTGTTATTCTTTTGTATTCATGAAGAGAATTTACATTATTCCATTCTTTATTATTACATTGGAATAACTTTTGATCTGTGGAATCCCCTATACTTGGTGATCTTCTTCTCATTATTCAATTATTTATTATTCGCTTGGAATAACTTGTATATGCGATTTACCTTATACTTGGTGGAATAACTTTTGTATATCGGGTTTACCTGTGACTTGGTGATCTTCTTCATTTATTCCATTATTTATTATTACATTGGAATAACTTTGTATCTTGTGGTTTACCTATACTTGGTGGAATAACCTATATATCACGGTTTACCACAATTTGGTGATCTTATTCATTTATTCCATTATTTATTATTCTCTTTGGAATAACTTTTGTATGCATGGTTTACCCTATACTTGGTGGAATAACTTTTGTATATACGGTTTACCACATCTTGGTGAAATTCTTACATTATTCTATTATTTATTATTACATTGGAATAACTTTTGTATCGCTATTTACCTATACTTGGTGAAATTCTATTGTTATTCCATTATTTATTATCCGCATTTAATATTCTTTTCGAATATCCTGGCTTGGTATAATTTCACGACACAGTTCCATTATTTATTATTCATTGGAATAACTTTATCATGCAAGTACCGCGTGCATGGTGATTTCTGTTGTTATTATATTCTTTATTATACTCGGTTGGTTAAAGTTTTGATTTCTATACTCCATGAAATTAGTGGAATATCCTTGATATTTGCGCTTCATCCAAGATCTTTTCATGGAAAAATTCTTACGAGCATTCTTGAATTTTACTTTACAAAAGAAGTATCATGTTGACAATTTGGATATTATTAGTTCTTGGTTAAATTAATTCTTGAACTTGTTTTATTGAATTCTTATATCATTGTCATCATCCTCATGTTTATATTTTTGTTGAAAGTCATCATGTGGCTTTTGTAGTGCGTAGATGGACTTGGTGTGATTATGACGGGGATTATTCGGTATAATCATGGCCGTAATATTACAAATGATGTGGTAAAAGTCCTCATTGGCCCGTAGTGCATTGATGAATGATTGTTGGCATGATCATGACCATTGATGAATACTACGAATATATTTGGCTTTGTAATGCATGGATAATTTGTGGTAGTGACCACAATGAATATCCTTGGTAGTAGTGCGAGGATGATGTGGATTATTTATTAAGTGAGTCTCGGCGATAAAAGTGATGAAAAACTTTTAAATCATAAAAGATAGTAGATTTTATTTTCTACTTGACTCTTTTAATGGATTGCTTATTTATTACTGAGTTAAACTTGTTATACATCATTGTATTTTATCTGTTTGACATTGTTGAAGGCTAATGATAATTTATCCCGCATTATCTTAGTCGTAATATTTCTTCTTGGGCTAGTTGAGCTCACCTTTCTTTCAATTTATTCTCTTGTGAAATGAGAATATAAATTTGGGACGAGTCGGAAGCGGAGTGATAGTCCGGATGATAGTATTAGTAGTCCTCACTATTACATTAAATAGTGTTATAATAAATGTAATGAGGACCGAATTTGAGTTTTGTATCTTTCTATGAGGACTCCATTGAGAATGGATATTGTTTAGAAGGCAATATTCTTGATTAAACTCTCAGTTTATGTTTTGTCGTACTTTACACGACAGTTGTATAATTAAGTTGTATTTGTATTCTGTACCATGTATCTGGCGACCCATGATGGGTGATGTATACCTATTTTGGGGGCGTCACATACCCTATATAGGATTCTCAAGCCATAAAATCCTGTTTACAAAATTTCAACTTCACAGAACATATTTAACACATATACTCATAACTAGTGCATTTTCATGAAAAATACCAAATCAGTCCCAAAAATATTTCTTTTACGGGATTTAGCGAGAATATAGTCCATAATGAACATATATTTTTCTAAATTTTAAAATTCATTTACTATTTTTCAAAAATTAAATTCTAATTAATTCCTTAAGAAATTAGCTACCTCAAGTTTAATTCCATAAATTCCCAAATCTTGGCAGGATCTTACACATGTTAACTTGAGATTCCAGTTTAAATTTCATGGTCATCGGAGTTATAGAACTCCGATTATAGCATTTTTCGTCAGAAAAACTTAAATATTGATATGGTCATAACTTGCTCATTTTAAGTAGGAATGAGCTCATTTTTTGGACAGGAGTTACTTTATACCATATACTTTCATGTCCCAGAAGGGCGAAATTTTTCTCACAAATTAAGTGGGCGAAAATGCCCTTACAAAATTATGGGTAGTAGCTTTTTGCTATTTTCCATTTTGACTCCTTTGCTAAAAACAGTCCACTTTGAAAATCTAAAACACCTTTTCTAGTGATTCCACTTGGATAAGTTAGTAAACTCATAGATCTAACTCTAGGACTTGACCACACTCAAAAATTGAAATATAATAGGAGATATGGTCAATTGAATTTTATGTTCCATTTTCACCAAAAATCGATTTTCAACTCTTTGTGATTTCTAAGAAACTTTCATGTTTCTCATAATAACCAACATAACTCATCATAACACTTACTAATACTTCATATACCCATGATTTTCATCTGTCCAATACTTTTATTATGACTCTCATCATAATCAATGTAAGCAGTCATTTCCACAATTTAATAAGGAATGAATCTGAAAGGATCGTTCACCACGTACGTGTAGTAATCCACACAGCGAGTTATTCAATGAGAATAATAAAGAATGGAATAACGGAAGGATTCACCATGCGTGCGATAGAATGCATGCAGACGAGTTATTCTCAACGAGAATAATAAATAATGGAACCCGGTCCGTAATAAGCCGCACGCAGGATATATTTGATTCAATAATAATAAAGAAAGCGGAACCAGTCGGCGAAATTACATGCCAAGCGGGATGTTCCAACGAGAATAATAAAGAATGGAATAACAACGAAATCACCATGCATGCGATCTTGATGCATAGACGGGTTATTCTAACGAATAATAAATAATGGAACCCGGTCGGTGAAATTACATACCCAACGTGATGTTCCAGTGAGAATAATAAAGAATGGAATAACAATGAAATCACCATTCATGCGGTGCTTGTGAAAAGCGGTTTTTAACGAATAATAAATAACGGAACCAGGTCAATGAAATTCGCTTGCCAAGCGGGATGTTCCAATCGGATATTAAAGAAAGGAATAACAACGAAATCACCATGCATGTGGTACTTGGCATGTATACGTTATTACAACGTAATAATAAAGAATGGAATAATAGAAGAATTTCACCATGTATGCGATACTTAGCATAAACAGTTATTCAACATAATAATAAAGAATGGAATAATAGAAGAATTTCACCATGTATATGCGATCTTCAGCGTAAACAGTTATTCAACATAATAATAAAGAATGGAATAATAGAAAATTTTCACCATGTATGCGGTACTTGGCATGACAAGTTATTCCAACATAATGATAAAGAATGGAATAACGAAAGTTCTCTTCATGAATCTGAAAGAAATAATACCCTTATAGGTACAACAAATAATATCCTTACCTTTGAAAGAAAGTACGTCTCCATTTGGTAGGGTGAGGATATACTCGAAGAAAACTTGCACTATGCTTTCAAAGCTTTCTTAAACTCACGAAAGAAATACGCTTCAAGATTATAGAAGAAGCCTTTCTCTAGAGTTTCATGAATTAAATGAAATAATGAAGGAATGAACTTCTATTTATAGAAGAATGGATCGTAGTAAGAATTCATGAAACGGTCCAAATTGATTTACTTTTAATCGGACGGTCCATATTTAAAGCAAAATCTTTTAAATAAAATATAATATATTCTATTTATAATCTAATAAAACGAATAACTTTATAAAAGTATTCTATTTTATATAAAAAGATTTTACTATGCAAAACACTTATCTGAGTACTTATCATAATAAAATATAATATATTCTATTTATAAAATAACTTTATAAAAGTATTACATTTTATATAAAAAGATTTTACTTATCTGAAAACACTATACGCGATAGAATATAATATATTCATTTATAGAATAACTTTATAAAAGTATTACATTTTATATAAAAAAAGATTTTACTATTATAATTTCAACCAACGATTCAAAAATTAGTACATCTCTTCATGGAATAATATTGTACCCAAAAATGATTTGGACTAAAAAGAAATATATTTTTTTGGGGTAAATAGTATCCAAGTGAATAGTAACTCGTGAATAATAACTTCGTGAATAGTACTCGAGCACAAAAAAGTGCCCCAAATCTTGTAGTGGTTTTGTAAAAATCAAAGTAGCAATCAAATTGCAAAAATAAGCGGAAGCATGATAAAATCGAGTTTTAAAATTTTTTCACAAACCAATTACGGATCATCTTTTATGCATATTATTAATTAAGCGAAGAATAAGAAATTATGAAATCATACCGCTTGTAGAAGCAGGCTTCCACAGTGCATGAAGTTCACCTCCTATTCTCATGATCTCCTTGAATCTCGGGTGGATTCCTTCATTTGATCAATGTAAGCCACCCAAGTGTATGGCCTCTGAGGTGATCCACCAAAGAAGAAGAATTTTCAAGAAGAAAGGTGTATTAGCTCAAACCCAAGTTTTTCCTATCTGTATAAAAAAAGAGGCGTCTTTCTCCCGACTCATACGGTTTCTCTCCTCAGGTGTCTTTGGGGCTTGTTTCTTGGAGAGATGTATTCCATGGCTCATCGGCGTGAGACCTCTTTTGGAATCTTCCATGCTAAACCTCTTTAGCATCAAGTCGATCACGTTCCTTGGGACAAGCCAAGCATCCTTTTAGATCTATCTCTATAGATCTTTATCCCCAAAATATAGGATGCTTCTCCCAAGTTCTTCATGGAGAAGTGTTTAGATAACCGATTTTAATTGATTGCGACATAGGAATATCATTCCCTATCGGTAATATATCATCAACATATAATACAAGGAATGAAACAGTATTCCCACTAACCTTCTTGCACACATGGTTCATCCTCATTTTGATAAAATCAAACTCTTTGATTGTCTCATCAAAGCGGATGTTCCACCTCACGAAGCTTGCTTTAATCCATAAATGGATCGTTGTAGAACTACAGGACTTGATTTGTTCCAACCTTTGAAACAAATCCCTCTTGGTTATGTCATATACACATCCTCCTCAAGTTTCCCATTGAGGAAGGCCGGTTTTCCATCCGTCCAGATTTACGTAGTCATGGTAAGTCGATGAATCCAAAGCAAAATCCGAATGGACTTGAGCATTACTCTTTGGTGAGAAGGTTTTAATAAGCTAGTCAACTCCTTGTCTTTGTTTGAAACCTTTTTGCAACCAATCAGACATTATAGGTCTCTACCTTGCAAGTCTGCTCCAGTCTTTCTTTTAAAGACCCATTTACACCTAATAGGCTTAATGCCTTGGTGGTGAGACGAAAGTCCATACTTGGTTCTTAAAATGGAGTCCATCTCAGTATTTCACGGCTTCTTGCCACTTCTCCGAGTCTTTCTTTACTCATGCTTTGTTCGTAATTCAATGGATCATCATCATCTATGATCGTACCTCATTGTCATCTTCTATAATGAGTCCATACCTGTCTGGTATCTTTGGTACTCTTCCGTTTTACGGTCAGGGTGTGAATACTGAAGGAATCTCTACTTGGTTAGGTACCTCACTTTGATCTGTAGTATTTTTGGTTCTTGAACCTCTTGAAGATATATCTTACTCCCATCGACCCCTTCAAGGATAAACTCCTTTTCAAGAAGGCGGCATGTTTCATAACAAACACCTTTTGATCGGTTGGATGATATAAATAATACCGATGTTTTTTTAGGGTATCCCACAAATCTACATTTAGCGAGATCTAGTCTGTAGCCTTATCGTTTTCAAACTTTTTGACATAATTTGGGACAACCCCAAGTCTTAACATGCTTAAGATTTGGTTTCCTCCCCAATCCATAACTTTCATATAGGGGTCTTGGGGACCGGATTTTGTAGGTACCTTGTTAAGTAGGTATGTAGCCGATTCTAGGGCATATCCCAGGAAGGAAGCGGAAGGTCGGTAAAAGCTCATCATATATCGAACCATGTCCAACAATGTTCGATTTCTCCTTTCAGATACACCATTCATCTGTAAGCGTCCACGGTGGAGTCCATTGTGAGATTATACCATTTTCTTTGAGACAATTGAAAACTCACCACTTAAGTATTCTCTCCTCGATCGATTGAAGAATCTTAATAATCTTACCAGTTTGCTTCTCAACTTCATACGAACTCTTTGAACTTTTCAAATGATTGATTTGTATTTCATTAAATACACATATCCAAATCTTGAGTGGTCGTCGTCGTGAATGTAATAAAATAAGAATACCTCTCTCTCGTGTGGTGATTGTTAAGCTGAGTCCACATACATCCATATGTACCAACGCTAACAACTCTGTAACTCTTTCTCCTTTTCTACTAAAAAGAGATTTAGTCATTTTACCCATGAGACAAGATTCACAGGTTGGATATGATTCATAATTAGATAGCTCTAGGAGCCCATCTTTATCTGACTTGGATAATCTTGTTTCATTAATATGGCCGAGTCTCTGATTGCCACATGAAGGTATAATTAACATCATCTCTCTCTGATTGCCACATGAAGGTATAATTAACATCATCTCTTTTCCTTTTCTTAGTTTGTTCAATTTGAAATATATTTTCATGCAAGTCAGTATATAAAGTCCATTTCGCAAATTACCAACACCATATAAAACATTATCATTATAAATAGAACAAATTTTGTTATTCTTTATTATAATATTAAAACCATCCATATCCAATACGAGAGATAGAAATAATGTTTCTAATGATATTTGGAACAAAATAACAATTATTTAAATTAATGAACTTGCCGTAGCGGTCTTAAACAATAAGTCCCTACAATTTAATGCGCAAAGACCTTTGCTACATTTCCCACTCGTGGGGACGACCTCATCCTTGCTTTCGACTTTCTACTTGACCGGTCCTGCGTATTATTACATATGTGAGAACCACATCCGGTATCCAATACCCAGTAGAAGATTGACTTTCGGAAAAATTAATTTCAATCATAAACAAACCTTGATTAGGATTCAAGCTTCTCCAAGCTTCTTACGCTTTTGTTACAGAGGATAATCCTTGCAGTTCCTCTTCCAAAGGACTTTACTTATTGCAATGGAAGCAAATTCCTTTCTTTAATTTCTGGATCGAGTTTCTTTGATCCTTCACTTTCACCTTTCCTTAGCCTTCTTGGATTTCTTCTTTTGAGAAGATACCTTGGGCCTCTTCCTTTTCTTGGAAGAATCATCCACCAATGAAGACATGGTTATTCTTGGATGGGAAGTGACCTTTAACGCTTTCAACATGTTAAGTAATTGAGCGGTGACATCCAACTTATTCATGTGAAAATTCACAACAAATTGTGAGAAGGTGTCTGCGGGAGTATTTGCAAGACTAAATCTTGACTCAATTCTCCATCCATGGCCGAACCCAAGTTGTCGAGACGTTTAATCGAGATTGATCATCTTTAGGACATGAGTCTCAATCGGTAGTGCCCTCGATTATCCGAGATCGGAAGAGCTCCTTAGATATTTCATATCTAGCGATCCTACTTTCTTCACCATACAACTGACTCTCGAAGGTGCGATAGCATAGTAGGAGCATCCATGTTTTCATCTTGTGTGAAGCTTCGTTCTTTCGTGGATGCGAGCATAATGCATTGAGCCGAGATCATCATCTTGCCACGCTTTAAAAGTAGCAATCTCTTCCTCGAGGTCGCCTCTCTCTAACTTTTGCGTCAGACGAATTTAGGACATAAGAAATCTTTTTCAAATGAGGTGAAACAATTCTCAGATTCCTTAACCAATCCAGGTGTAGTTAATTCCGGTTCCGGTTTATTAGCATCAAGTATGCTACGTGATGAAATTAGTGAATGTGACATTTTCAAAATTCTGCATGTAAAAAGACAATATTTTAGCAAACATTCATTTAATTAATTACCAAAATAAATTAGGTCTTATTTTATATTGGTATCTCTCACTATTTTCTTCAAACTATATTACCCTCATTTATATAGTTAAATGAAAATCTAATTAAAGTTTTTGCTTTAGTGAGAATAAGGATCCGATTTCAAATATATATAAATTTGTGGTGACACAACAAACTATATATAAATAAATAGGTAGACAACTCATTGTCGATTACATCATCATGTAACTCCTTATATTTTGCCTCTTAGATTATTTTTGATCAAGTGGTGGCACATCCGAATCAAAATTGTCTAAGCTAAAGTCAAACCTAAAGACTTCCATATATATTCAAAAAGAAAAAATATTGTCTCTTGTGGTGACCACAACAAAACAATATTATTCAATTTTCTTTATAAGCGTCAAATGTGATAAATTAACATCTTAAATACTTAATACTTGCATGGTGACACAACAAACTCATATTAAATATTTAATACTCTATTAATTTTATCATGCTGAAAGATGACGTTCGATATTCTAAATATCTTTGAACGCTTAAGACTTAATATATAAAAACTTTGAGGATTTGTTATTATTTATCTCATCTTGTTTAAATACAAGCATACAAATATATATATAAAATACGCGTCGTATTATTAAACATGTGAAGCATGTTTGTATAATATATAATATATATATCTACTAGCGTGCATTATTATAGAATACTATATTCTATCCGGGATTGATTATGAACTTTTATTACAGTTTGGTTCATTTAGCGTGCCAAGTGAACCAAAAGTGTTCAACCTGAGGGTGTAAAGAATAAACATTTAAATATAACTATTACATTTAAACTCTAAGACCATTACAAACGGGTTTTCAATGCTCTCGCTTCGCTCGATCTCTAGGTTCTTCAAAAAAAATTCTAACTAATCCTATTACATTAAACTATTTGATTTAAATAGAAACCTCGATCGTGATCGAGGGAAAGTCATAGGAGAGAGATAGAATTTACATCGAAAAAAAAGAAAAGGCGAGTGACGTTGAGACGCCGTTTAATAAAAACTCATTCATTCAAACATCCAACTAAAATAAATCCAATCATTTAATTACATAATTCATAATCAATCCCATTTATTATCATACATATCATTATATGTATCAATAAATAAAATCATTCCATATATATATGAATAACATTTAATGGGCAATTTTATATTGCATGAAATCCAATTTCAAGATTAAAATAAACTCTTTATTTTAATTATAAAATTATTAAGATTAATATATATATATATATAACTATTATATATATATATATATAATTATAGTCCTATTACACGTGAAGCACCAGTACCATGAAAACTAATCCTGGACAAGTGCTATGGTTATATAATATATAATATATATTAATACATGAAAAAGACATGATTTCGCTGAAACTGTTTTTCAAACACATGATTTCGCTGCATCCCTTGTATAATATTATATAATAACAATCACGCGGAAAAAGACAAGTAAAGACGAGAAAAAAAAAATTCAGTACGCAACGACTTTCGCGAATCTGATAACGGTTCAGCCAAATTAAAAAACGTTTTCAAAATTTGGTTTCGCGAATGTTTTTTTCATAAAATATTAATTTTATCTGACAACAAATTATCGCCTATAAATTATTCTAAATACATATTCATACATATATGAAATCAAAATAATTAATAATTTAATAAAGTTTGGTTTCACGATACCAATCAGTAGTGGTTTTGTAAAATCAAAGTGAATCAAATTGCAAAATAATGAGCATGATAAAATCGATTTTAAAATTTTTCACAAAACCAATTACTAGGATCATCCTTTTATGCGTATTATTAATTAAACGAAAAATAAGAAATTATGAAATCATACAGCGTAGAAAGCGAACTTCCTCCAGTGCAGACCTCCTCCTCTTCTCCATGATCTCCTCAATCTCCTGAGATTCTTCCTTCGATCAATCGATGTAATCCAGTAGGTGTATTAGCTGCAGAGTGATCCACCAAAAGAACAAAATTTTCAAGAAGAAATGTGTATTAGGCTCAAACCCTAGTTTTTCCTATACTCAGATAGAAAAAGAAACGTCTTCTCCAACTCTTGGAATTGCATTATTAGATATCCTCGATATAAAACTTCATCTTATAAATATATCATGAACCCTATTTTAATTAAAATAAGGTATTATTTATTTAATTAAACTCTTTTAATTAAATGGGCTCCCTAATCCTATTAGGGGTAATTAATTAAACTCATTTAACTAATTTTCCTTCCTAATCCAATTAGGAATAAATGAAATCTTATATTAAATTAATTCCTAAACCTTTTTAGAAATTAAAATAATAATAATTGTAATAATATTAATAAGACTCCTCTTATTAATTTATATTTAATATTTCTAAAATATTAAATAATAAATATTAAGTTATTTAATTTATTCTATCACTATAGATTAAATTAAATATACTTAACATATTATTACAATTATGCCATTAACTTCTTAAATAATTATTCTTCCTTTTTTATGGTGTGAATTTTTGGGTTTCCATATTAAATCGGTTGTGAATAAATCAATTAGAAACAATTCTAATCTCATTTAAATAAATAAATTAAACAAATAATTTATTTAAATAAATAATATTTATTCTACAATAGGGATAAGCTTCCCACTGTGATCAACGACTTTTCAGATAATATAGATTTCAACATTAATCATAAAAAGAACCTTTTGAGTAAATAGTTCTGCAAATCTGATTCAATCCTTCCACCATGAAACGTGTCCCAATTAAATATAAGAAATGGAATTCTTGTCGAGTCTTTATTTTATTTAATTATATGTATTTCGATTCTAAATGCATTGACTCCTAATGAATGCAAATTAGAAACTACTTTCTAATTTCATTCCACCTTACCAAGGATTCCTAGTTTGTCGTTTATCGAATCACATAGGACATTCTCTTCTTTTTCTTAGAAGTGGTAGATTCTTTATTGATCATTCTTTATCTTCATATATAACTTATTACACCCAAGCATACCTTTGATATACTTTCTAAGAATCTTAAGGAATAAGTCAAAGTGTAATTCATTATATATAAGATATCTATAATGATCTCAAGTCTGAGGATCATTTCAGATCTACTATCACTACTGAGAATTCATATTGACAAGCAAGTAAAACTCCATTAGGTATTCCTTAGCGGAGTCACGTTCAAATTGAACTTATTCTCTAATAAAGCACTACTACATACTTTGCTTTAGTGTCTCCACACAAAATGATCGCTTAGATCAATCATCCTTATCCAACGAAAAAACAACGTCACGTACTAAATCTATCCCATTCATTAATCCCTTTTTTAGTAATCCATTGATTGGGAACATTTTAGTTTTAAGCTATCTAAGAATTTAGATCTCATTAGCATGATCTCATCACGATTCTAAAAGCATTCTTCAAACTATGGGTTTATCACATATTATTAAAAGCAAAGACCAATATAGATAATAAATGCCTTTAATAAATAATTCTTTTATTAATAAATAAATAAGATTGATTACACGAGATATCTTTATCATCATACATACATGATTGGCATGATCGTAATACTTTCAAATACTTTCGAGTGAATAATACTAAAGTGAATAGTAATTTCGAATTATTTTATAACAACTTATCTACTTTGAAAAATTTTCACATATCACCTTAACTTTAACCTTTTATCAATTTAACCATTTACTAAAATAGAAAAATTGAATACTTTTATTTCTTAAAATTCGGGGTCTCACAATCTCCCTCCTTATGAAATTTAAGCCTCGAAATTTACGTCACGTCTTGATATTCAAGAGATGAGAATACATTGCTTTCTTTTGATTATTACCTTCCGGTAATTTCCTCATTATCATGATTTTCCCATTTCTCATCTCCTTGTATTTGAGATATCATTCTAGAATATAGCTTCAAACAAAGGTTATTTGATATATCACAAATTGTCGACTTATCGAGTAAACAATTTCAACCTTAGGTAAGTCACACACTTGCAAGTATATAACTAGTCTCTCCCTCCTAGTTCTAGACTCTTATCTCCGCTAATGACTATATCCCTAAGCTCGATACGAAATGTGACGCCTCAAAATAGGTATATATCACCCATCTTGAGTGCCAGATATCACACTATAAAATCAAATACAAACTTCATTTATACAATGTTGAATCGTCAGAGAAAATACGTACGGACAATTATCTTGTGAGTTTTAATACAAATGTATGTAACTCTCATGTGGTGCCTTGACCATAACCTTCAATGGTACTTTACATAAAAGTACGATCAAAAACTATTTTAGAAATTAAAATCTTTGGGAAGTGCTTTCGAGAAACCTCCATACATTGGAGGCCATGAATCTAAAGTTATGATAGATATCATATGTCCAGAGAATTATCCTTGGTTGATTGATAGACCCCAAAGAAAAGCGAGAAGATTACTATCATGTTTCCTTCCAACGGCGAGTCTTCTAACACGACATATAACTATCTCCACCGTCTCAAGTGAAAATTATATTTCAAATAAACTCCAAGATCATATCGTGAGTACTCGTAGATATACTTTCAAAGAAGTGGATGTGCACAACCTGTCTTATGATAACACGAGGTTGTATGTCATTAGACATCTTGTATGATAGTGACAAAACACCCTTCCAAAGTTGGGTTCATTTCACCCTATTTGGTTCACCAAAATTAAATATCAAATAGCGTACGATACATACTGAAACACTTATCTAAAGTTCTCAATAAAATTATTTCCATACTATTTAGGGAGAACCTCAACAAATTATAGACAAACCGTTCTATTCCTGTTATCCCTTCAATTGACTACACTCTTAATACCTAAAAGGAATTGTGAAGCAAAAGGGTGAGCCTAACTAGCCCATAAAAGAATATCATAACTAAAGATAATTAAATTATCAATAGCTTTTATCGATAACAAATTAGCCATTTAGAACATATGGTAGATGATAAAACTTTTCAACCGTAGTAGTTGCTTTTGAACGAGCAGCGATCCATTAAAGAGTTAAATAGACCATCAGGTCTATTATCTTCTCCATGTTAAAAGTCCACCAATAATGTTTTATCCCTATAACGTCAATCAACAATTCCTATCCACAATCATATGAATAACTCATAATCATAATTGTGATTCTGAATTCCTTTTTGCACCCAGGATGAAGATAATTTTCGTCACCTATCTTCACCTGAAACATCAAAAATCATGGTTATACCAAATCACAATCCCTGCTCATAATCATACTAATAAATTCATCTTTTCACTACGGCCAAAGATATTCATTAATAATTCATCTTTGCACTACAGGCCAAAGACATACAACTGTATTTTAGAAGAGTCAAGTAGAGCATGATATCTATTATCTTCAACGAATTTAAAAGTTTATTATCAATATTTTATCGCTGAAACTAAACTTAATAAATAATCCACATCATCGAATCACCCTCGACTACTGCCAAAGATATTCGTTGATATCACATCCACGAATTATCCACGACTATTCTGGCCAGTCCCGTAAAACGCATGTGACGGGATATTTCGACGAATAATAAAGAATCGGAACGGTCGTCAAAGTAAATTACGCCAAGCGGGATGTTCCAAAATGAATAATAAAGAATGGAATAACAACAAATCACCGTGCATGCGGTGATTGCGATGTATAAAGTTATTCTAACAGAATAATAAATAACGGAACCGGTCGGTGAAATTAAGACCCCATACGATGTTCCAATGAATAATAAAGAATGGAATAACAATGAAATCACCATTCATGCGGTGATTTGTGAAAGATGTTTTTCTAACGAATAATAAATAACGGAACCCGGTCGAAGCAAAATTCGCATTGCGCAAGCAAGAGATGTTACAACGAATATTAAAGAATGGAATAACAACAGAAATCACCACGCATGCGATGCCGCGATGAGCAGGTTTTAACGAATAATTAAGAATGGAATAATAGAAGAATTTCACCACGTATGCGATACTTGATAAACAAAGTTATTCGAACATAATAATAAAGAATGGAATAATAGAAGAATTTCACCACGATGCGATCTTGGCGTAAACAAGTTATTTAAACATAATAATAAAGAATGGAATAATAGAAGAATTTCACCATGTGTATGTGTACTTGGCATAGGCAGTTATTCCAACATAATGATAAAGAATGGAATAATGTGTTCTCTTCGTGAATCACGAAAAGAAATAATAATACCCTTATAGGTACAACAAATAATATCCCTTACCTTTGAAAAGAAGAGTATGTACTCATTTGGTAGGGTGAGGATATACTCGAATAAAACGCGACTACGCTTTATGCTTTCAAAGCTTTCTTAAACTCTAAAGAAATACGCCAAGATTATGAAGAAGCACTTCTCTATAGTTTCTCTCTCTAGAGTTTCAAATGAATTAAATGAAATAATAAAGGAATGAACTTATTTATAGAAGAATATAGTAAGTAACTAATTCATGAACGATCCAGTTTGATTTACTTTTAATCGGACGGTCCATATTTAAAAGCAAAATCTTTTAAATAAAATATAATATATTCTATTTATAATCTAATAAAACGAATAACTTTATAAAAGTATTTTGTTTTATATAAAAAGATTTTACTATACAAAACACTACTATACGAATTTATCGTAATAAAATATAATATATTCTATTTATAGAATAACTTTAAAAAAATTCATTTTATATAAAAAGATTTTCTTATGAAAACATCTATCGCGATAGAATATAATATATTCTATTTATAGAATAACTTTATAAAAGTATTACATTTTTATATAAAAAGATTTTACTATTATAATTTCAACCAACCTCATTCTAAAATTAAGACATCTCTTCATGGAATAATGTTGTACCAAAAGCGATTTGAATTTGAAAAGAAATATATTTTTCAATTGAATAGTACCCCATGAATAGTAACTCGTGAATAATAACTTCGTGAATAGTAACTCTTGAATAGTAACTCGTGAATAGTACTCGAACCTTAAAAAAGTGTCCCAAATAATTAAGTGAATTATACTAGAGTGAATAATAATCCAAGGTATTTTATAACAACTTTATCTACTTTGAAAATTTTTACATATCACCCTTAACTTTAACCTTTTATCAATTTAACCATTTACTAAAATAGAAAAATTGAATATTTTTATTTCATAAAATTCGGGGTCTCACACAGTCACACCTCTTCCAGATAATCATCATAACACTCACCTTTTCTTTAGTTTTTTAAGTAAAAATTAGTACCCCTGCAAGTCTTTAGTGTTGACTAAATAAATAAAGTTACATATTTACCCTTATATGTTATCAAATTTTAATTCTAGAATAATATATGTGTTTAATTATCTTTTTTTTTAATAAAATACATTTTAATTATAATTTTATTTGTAATTAAGACTATCTCATTTAAATTGTTGCTAACTTATAAAAATAATAATAATTTAGTTTAATTAACACATATTTTTGGATAAGTGAGACAAATATTAAAAATTTTAAATTAAATTATTAATGGTGCTATTCTAATTTAGAATTTGATTGAATATGTTGATAGTTTAATTTTGGTGTATAACAAAAAAAAATTATTATTTGAATTCTTTGTTTATATTATGATTTTTATATGTTGAATTTTCTTGAGTATATAATCAAAATTTGTGATATTTATGATTTTGATTACACTTTTTAGTATTGGATTGACATTGCTTTTGTGGAATGTTGAATAAAAAATATAATAATATTTATATCTCTATCTCTATCTTGTAAAAAGATGTTTCTTTTAACTTATTTTTCTTTTTTTGAGTAAAAATAATATTTGTCATTTTTACTATAAATAATTATGTTTTAGTGCGACTTATGTTTAGTTTAATATATAAGAAAATAATTAATATAATTTTTAATACTTTTTATTTGAATAATAAGATTAGTTCTATAATAATAAGTTTATTTTACGAAAATTTTAATATTTGAAAAAATAATTATAATTTTATTGCATTGATTTTAACTTTTATGGGTATTAAAATATTAATTTTTCATTGGAAAAGATATATTTGAATATATATCACGTAAATTTTAATCTTTGAAAAAATTAATTAGAAAAAAAATTGTATGACTTTATTCAATTGATAAAATGAATTTATTATTTTTTGACATTTATGTTATTTATTACACAAGTTCCTAATTTAATTAATTAGATTATGTTAAGTACAAATTATAATATACAAATTTAGATTTAGTGGATAAATTAAATATTATAACTTGAAGGATATATTAGACATTATATTAAAAATATTTGTGAATATTAGTTGATCAAACACATTAGGAATAATAAATGTTACATATTGTAGATCAGAAGAGTAGTGACCGTTGTTTGAAAAACTAGAGAAGTAACAAGTGTTATTATTGTTATCTACAATTTGTGTCATTGTATTTTACTCTTTATTTATTTATTTTAATTTCATGATAATGAACCATTTCATTCTTCTATTAATTTCTGCAATACAAATGCAACATAAATTTACCCAAATATTGAATTTTGTAACCTTATTTTACAACAAAACGATTTTGTGCTCATAAATAGCAGTCCCTGAGTAACATATTTTCAACAATCCTGCTTTACATTTGCTCATTTGTTGTTCTGAAATATAAGATTATTTTTTATTTTTTATAATTAATTTAAAAAATTGATATTTTCACAAATAAAAATGTAAAAATCTCTCGATCCACTTATTATTCATGTGAGGAAGAGGCGTGTTTGTGAAGATATCAATTCTCTAAATTTATTATATTTTTAAATAAAAATTAGTACAATTTATTTAAAATTTTAAAATAATAAATTTTATAATTAATGATAGATAACAAAAAAGAAAATGTTTTAAACTAACCTCTAAAAAAATAAAAATTAATCTCACATTTTAGTACAAGGCAAATATTTGGTGCATATACTTGTACTTTACAGGATTAAAGTTAAATAAACAAATACAAATAAGCTGATGAATAAGAAGTCCAACATTCAAATTAATGTAGAGTTAGTTGACTCATAATTTTTAAGATGGCTTTGGGCTATATAATCAAAAAACCAAAATAATTGAAATTATAACAAAATACACATAATTAGTACACTAAATATACCAACCACACAATAAGCTTACATACTATCTCCTCCTCCCCCGGCAGCAGATGCAGAAGCGCCATCAAACAGCTCTTCAATATACGTCTCTATATCTTCCGGCTGATACTTTATATACTTCTCCGTTTGCCTCCCCGGAGTAAATGTAGAACTGAACCTCGCCATGAACGACCTGTACGCCGGAGTCACTATCGCCGATATCGATACCCTCAGCTCCGACTGTAGCTGCTCATCGCTCACAATCCACGTGCTCTGCGTCTTGTGTATCTCATCGAACATCGCATTAAAGCTCTTGAATTTCTCTTTTAGTACCGGTTTAACCACTTTTCCGTTCACAATCAATCCGTCGAGTGACAAGCACTGCAAGAGCTTTCCCCATGTTTCTCGCTGATAACTCTTGTGATAAGAACGGAGATCCGACGATCTTTTCCGGCACCATGTGTCTCCTAATGAGCCTTTTATCTCGGCCGATCCCTTGATTTTCTGCAATATATATCGGCCGTTATTCATTAAGAAAATCAAGCTTAATGATGTGTCCTTGTACAGCTTCGATTTCGAATCCAGGTTCATGTCCAATAAATCCATCACATTCGATAATTGTAACTCAAATGATGATTGCTTGGGCGACTCGTTTTGAGATTGGGAATTACTGGGAGCATTGAAATCGGATCGATCAACCGAGTCGGCTCGTTCGATTTTTTGATGCTCTTTGAAAACTTGCTCTAATGTATCCTTGTACTCACATGCGTATTTTAGATAATTCATAATGTAGCGAGTCAGAGGGTGCACTGCGCCACCCGCAACCGGAGTTTTCCCCGTATCGGCCTTGATTGAATTTTCTAAATCACAGAAAATGCATATCATAGCCTCTCCAAGTCGGGACCGAGTCAATGTGGCTTCCGTTTTAAGCTCATCCACACAGTCAGATGGAAATAATTCGTCCATTGTTAGGAATAGATCTCGTAACGTCTCGTACACGTCCAGAAATTTAAACAGCTTCTCTGCTGAACGCTTTGTCATTGCGACCGCTTCTGCGAAATAGAGAAGCTGAATCATCATGCCACGCGAGAGCATTCCGAATAAGTTCATTGAAATCGGTTCATACCGGGAGAAAACTGACTCGGCGAGCTTACGCTCGCACGGCAATAGCATGTTGGAGAATTCCTTGAACGTTTTGTTCAACGTGCCGATATCTCTCTCTAACGAATCCCAGTTCTTTTTTTGTACATCATCAATGCTACATATCTCGAATCCTAATTCATTCAAGCTTACTTCCATTGCTTTTCTTCGTGAAATAAAATACTCCTGACAACACTCTGGCTCGTGGCCGGCCGATATAATAGCATGAACTAATGTATTCAGATTTGAAACAGTTCCCTCCGAGTATCCGAGAAAATAATTCTCGGCTTCCGGTTCGGGATCCGGTTCTGACACGGTTTGATCCGCTTCAGAAGATTGTTTGGTTTTAGAGTCTGGATCAGGATCAGCAACTTTATAATCTTCGAGAATTAACCTGAATTCCTCCTCCAAATACGACAATGCCCGTTGGAGAATACCGCCAATGCGATTGATTGATGAAGCATAATCTGAATCAGAAGAGAATTTAGAAAGGGAGGTGGATAGCTTGGAGATCCGATCCACGTGTTCGAGAATGGAATTGGAGTCTTCCTCCGGAAGTTGAGTCCATCTCATTGTGTCAAGGGAATCATAATTTGCTATTCTTGCTTCAACAAGGAAGGCGAATTGTTCGAGGAAATCTGGTATTTTTGGTGGGTCAGATTGAGTTGCAGACAAATTAGAGATGAATTGATCAATCTCTAGGGAGACTTTACTTAGGTCCGGAACTTGTTCAGTTTCATCATGATCATCAGTTTGTTGATGTTCTTCTTCCCCGTCTTTCTTTTCTGTGTCGGGATTGGCTTCTAATTCGGCGATCTCTGAGGCTGCATCTGCTTGGGTGGGTGGCGGTGGATTAATGTCGACGTCCTGATTTTCATTTATGTAGGAAAAGCTAAGGGAGTTGTCGTCAGGAAGGTGCTTGTCTTTGTCTGTTTCCATTGAAACTAATGCATTAAGGAGGCAAAATGTATTGAAACATCAATAGATATCGGAGGAAACAAAGGAAAGGATTAATTGCAGATGGAATGAGGGAAACCAGAAAGCAGATAGAAGGACGGAATTTTTTTTTATTTTTTTTTGTCTATTATTTGATTTTTAGGGAATTAAGGGAAAAAATGAGAGAGTATGTGTGTGTGTGTTTGAGAAATTGAAATGGTGGTTGTGGTTGTTATGAGGTGAGAGAAAGAGAGGGTTGTTAATTATGCGGACATAACTAAATTCAAGGAAGAAGGGTGGCTATTGGATGGGAGAGGAGTTCGTTTGATCTGTTAGAAGTAATATATGCATGGAGGCTGACTGTGTCACCTTTGACCGTTTACCAATTGAGTTTTTCTGATTTCTATGGCTGGCGGCAATGTCCAGCTAGACTAAATTTTTTGATCAGTAGTCCAAGCATATATGGTTGAAATATTTAAATTAACATTAGATACTTTCTTGGCCAGATGAGCTTTCAACATAATATAAACAATGGGATAATGATATAAAGAATCAATCAAATGAGATAAAAGGATAAATATTAAACATTTATAATATAATTTATCCAGGGATTCAAAGAATATCCCACGTTATCAATCATTTAATAATCTCATAATCTAATAACATTAATATTATAACAATATTTTAATCACTTCTTAAATTTATAAACAATTTATCTTAATTGTTTACACTTTACCATATAAATGCATTTAATCATTCAAAATGTCATACTCATAAGATATCATCACCAATTATCAAATCATCATCAAAAAATATGCATATACTATATATGGATTCTACAACCATAAAAAATTATTTTCAACTTTCATTCTTGGCATAACATATTTAACTCATATATGTTCAGAATTAAACTATTTTCATGAAAAATACCAAATCAGCCCCAAAATATTTCTTTTCCGGGATTTAGCATAATATAGTCCCATAATGAAAATATATTTTCTCTAATTTTTAAAATTTATTTACTATTTTTAAAAATCAATTTCCACTTAATTCCTTAAGAAATTAGCTACCTCAAGTTTAACTCCAAAATTCCCAAATCTTGGCAGGACCTTACACATGTTAACGTGAGCTTCAGGTTTAAATTTCATGGTCATCGAGTTATAGAACTCCGGTTATAAGCGTTTTTCATTTCGGAAAAACCTAAATATTGAAATAGTCATAACTTGCTCATTTTAAGTCGAATGAGCTCATTTTTGGACAGGAGGTACTTTATACCATATACTTTCATGTCCCAAAAGGCCAGAATTTTTCTCATAATTTAAGTGGCCGAAACAGCCTCTCTAAAATCATGGCGAGAAGCTTTTTCGGTTTTGCAGCTTTGCACTCCTTTGCTAAAATCAGTCCACACAAAAATCTACAACACCTTTTCCAGTAATTCCACTTGGATTAGTTAGGTAACTCATAGATCTAACTCTAGGACTTGACCACATTCAAAAATTCAAAATATAATAGGAGATATGGTCAATTTAATTTCATGTTACGCTTTTCACTAAAAATCGATTTTCAACTCTTTGTGATTTCTAAGAAACTTTCATGTTTTTTGCGTACTAACCAACATAACTCATCATAAAACTTACTAATACTTCATATACCCATGATTTTCATTATTCCAATGCTTTTATTATGACTTTCATCATAAACCACGTAAACCTGCTTATTTAGTTGAAGAAATATTTGAGGGTTTAAGAAATGGGTTTTTGTCTTCGGGGTTAATACAAAATTCGATTTCACGCTCTAGGT
Organism: Panax quinquefolius; assembly: GCA_020205615.1. Taxonomy (NCBI): domain Eukaryota; kingdom Viridiplantae; phylum Streptophyta; class Magnoliopsida; order Apiales; family Araliaceae; genus Panax; species Panax quinquefolius. The sequence goes on along the minus strand of CM035153.1, from coordinate 146,761,383 downwards.
AGGCTAGGAAATCTTCAAGAATACGTCAAGAAATTTATTAATGATAGAAATATCATTCAAAATCATTACTTTATCCAAGACTTGGATAAGACGTCACATCGATACCAACTGTGACTTCTATCCCTTAACCCAGATAAGACCTCACAATGATACCTATAAACTTGCCATCTTCATTCGCCACTGAAAAGTCCTATTTCGCATTCCACACAAGGGAAGTCAACAACGAAAGGTTCGGAGCTCTTTTCTTATGGCTTGATATAACGATGATTAACTTTAGGGTTTGGTTACTTTGAATTAAGATAACAGGTTGGTTATGAATATAAAAGCTAACAACCTTACGAAAAGCATGATGATTAGCTAACCAATTGATTCCTAAAAATCACATCAAAGGCAAGTATTTTCAAAAGATAAGATCGACGAATAGTAACGTGAAAATGTTTATTTGAATCAACAAGATTTAAAATATAGTAGCGAACGGAAGGCTCTACTAACGAAGTTTCAACCAATAAGTCAAAGTTTAACTTCTTCTTGAGTCAAATTTAAACGTTGAACACAACTAGGTGAAATAAAAGAGTGGGTAGAACTTGTATTGAATAAAGTATAGATTTCGCATTAATTTATAATTAACTTACCCGTAATAACTTCGTTGGGTTTTCTAAATAAACGCCTCGCTTAAATTACCGAGTTTGACTTTTACTATAGGGTACATTCCACCCTTAAGTGCTTCTTCACATTCCTCGATCCATTATTTGAATCATTATTCTCCTCGATCCATATCGAATTCGGTTGTTAACCGCTATGCATGGTGGTAATTCCGAATTCGATGTTAGGTTCTCCCAATTCTTTGTCAAAAAGCAAAAGTCCATTTCATCTATTTTGGCTTTATTGGATCGGACGCCTTTTCTACACTATCAACGCGTTGTGCAACTTTTACCCATGCACGCCTTATTCTCCTTCGTTCATTTGTTTCTTCTTTTAGGCGATATTTGATTTTTAAATTCTCGATTCCAACTTTAATATCTTACACCGCCAAAGCGTGATTTTGTTCGAGCATCACATATCGGGTAACCCAATTTTGAATTGTTGTATCCCTTTGTTCCACGACCATTTATTGCTCGCTTCTTTCAACTCGTTTCTTCTAGCTCACGAACACGATTTTGTAATTCTAAGTTTTGATCATAAATTTCTTCTAACCAATTCTCCTCGTGTTCCTCTTCTTCCTCTTCTTCCTCTTCTTCCTCACTTTCACCGCTACCTCTGCAACTAGCTCGGGTGCAACAATTAGTTCTTCATTCACTACGTGGATATCTCTAATTTGTTCCTCGTCGACCTTCGCATTAACTCCGATTAGTGATTAAAGGTGTCACAACTATCACATTCACTCCATTGTGAATATTTTCAAATTTGCCATTTCCAAACACCGCCACAACACAAGGGTTAATTAATATATCAAATATTATCCCTATACTCGAATGACCAATTAAATACCAAATAAACTTAGGTAGGTCATACTAGCGAAGGAATTTCCGTCTCTCCTCCTAGTTCTTATCTCACATCTTAGCCAGGATCATATCCCTAAGCTCGATACTAAACCGCGACGCCCCAAAATTGTGTATACGCCACCCATCTTGAGTCGCCACTTACATGGTACATAAATTCAAATACAACTTACTAATATAACTGTCGTATGCAATACGACATAAACTATGAGTTTGAATACAAATATTGTCTACTAGATATTATACAAACTCAAAAGGAGTCCTCATTACAACTATTATCACACTATTTCACGTAATAGTGAGGACTATTAATGCTATCCTCTCGGACCATTACTTCGTTCCCCGACTGTCTCCAAATATGTTCTCATTTCCTCAAGAGAACAAAGGAAAGAAAGGGTGAGCTCAACTAGCCCAAAGAAGAAATATTATGACTAAGATAATGCGAGAATAAATTATCATTAGCCTTCAATAAAGTTAAACCGATAAAATACAATAGACAACCGCTTTAATCAAGATGAATAAGCAATCCATTAAAAGAGTCAAGTAGAGAATAAAGTCTACTATCTTTTAGGTTTTAAAAGGTTTTCATCAATTTTTATCATTTGAGACTCAAATTTAATAAATAAACCACCACATCTAATCATCCTCGTATTACACTACCATGGATTTTCATCAAATTATCAATGGTCATGACTATACCGAATCACCCCTCGGTCATAATCATACCAAAAATTATCCATCAACGCATTACAAAATTGAGGACTTTGTCACATCATTTATATCAAGTCATGATTATACTTAGAATGATCCTCGGTCATAATCATACTAAGTTCATCTATGCACGTAAGCCAAAGATAACATAATATAACACGTGAGGATGATGACAATGACATAATAATTCAATAAAACAAGTTCAAGAATTATTTAATCCATGAATTATTAACGTCCAAATTGTCAACACGACATCGTTTTTAGAGAGTAAAATTCAAGAATGATCGGAAGAATATTTCCATGAAAAGATATCGGATGAAACGCAAATATCAAGGATATTCTACTAATTTCATGGAGTATAGAAGTCAAAGTTTTAACCAACCGGGTATAATAAAGAATGGAATAACAAAAGAAATCACCACGCATGCGTGATTGCCACAGACGTGTTATTCCAACATAATAATAATAACGGAACCAGTCGTGAAATTCACACCGACGTGATGTTCCAATGTAATAATAAAGATGGAACCCGCATCCGTAAAACACACACGATAGGATATTCCAATGAATAATAAAGATTTTAACCAGTCCCTGTAAAACACACGCATGTGGATGTTCCAATGTAATAATAAAGATTTTAACCAGTCCCACAAAAAACACATGCATGATGTTCCAATGTAATAATAATGAAGAATGTCACCAAGTATAGGTAAATCGCAGATGTACAAAGTTATTCAATGTAATAATAAGCAATGGAATAACATAAGGATTTCACCAAGTATAGGGTATTGTCACAGATACACAAAGTTATGTATAGGTATGCCACTTTTACAAAGTTATTCCAATGTAATAATAGTGAATGGAATAATGTAAGTTCTCTTCAAGAAGAAAGAATAACACCCTCACCGTAAAAAGAACCTAATATAGAAGTAGTGAAGTAGCGAGATACTCTTCTTCTTTCTATAACTTTCTCTATAAACTTCTCTCATAATTTCTCTCTCTGAGTTTCAATGAATTCGTAAGAAAATAATGAAGGAATGAGCTTCTATTTATAGAAAATGGAATGCATAAGAACTAATCCATGAACGGTCCAGATTGATTTACTTTAATCTGACGGTCCATATTTAAAGAAAAATCTTTTAAATAAAATATAATATATTCTATTTATATAAAAACATTTTACTATGCAAACACTATGCAATACTATCAAAACACTATGCAAAATACTATCATGCAACACTATGCATAATAAAATATAATATATTACTATTTATGTAATAACTTTAATAAAGTATTCTATTTTATATAAAGATGCTTCGCTTTTATTACGTTAATAATACGAATAAAACAAAACGTCATTATCGCTTATAATAATTCATATTATTAATCGACAATAATGGAATCAAACCGTGACTTCTCACATAGGCATCATTAATCAATAATACGCAATTTCTATGCAACCACATCGATTATCGTACTTTTTTACTACCGAGTAGTTCAACAAAGATCAACGGTAAAACTTCCGCCGTTATTTCAATAAAATATTTTTATGTCGCTTTCGATCAATCCGATAATAATTTCGCTAGGGGTCCACCAATGATTGAGCCAGTTATACGAATATTCCCTCGCTAAACCGAATATTCCCGACCAATCGAATATAATATAACCACTTGCATACTTTGCAAAATTTATAAATACTACCCACAACTATAATATTATCTCAAATTCACACCATAATATTAAAAATTATTTCACCAAATTTAAATCTTTATTAATAAAATCTGGGGTCTCACAATCTCCCTCCTTATGGAATTTACGCCCTCGAAATTAGGGGGTACGACACAGTATGATAAAGAGATGAGGATACCTTGATATACCTTTATCGTTAAAAATATTAAATTCATCTTTGAAATCGCCAAAGCTATTCATTAACAATTCATCTTTGCACTACGGAGCTAAAGATATACAACCGTAAAACCAATAATGCTAAGACGCAGCCTTAATAGTATCACGACCACGAATTATCCATGCACTAACGCCAAGGATATTCGTGTTTTCAATTACTGATTATGATTATCTTTAACAATCCTCGGTCATAATCATACCAAGTCCATCTATGCACGTAAGCCACGTATTGACTTTGAACGCATCCATGAATTAATATTTCATCACGAGACTCAAATTTCAATAATTAATCCACATCATCGAATCATCCCCGCACTACGGGCCAAGGATATTCATTAAGTATCACGACCACAAATTATCCATGCACTACGGCCAAGATAATTGTGTTTTCAATTACTGATTATGATTATACCAACAATCCTCGGTCATAATCATACTAAGTCCATCTATGCACGTAAGCGATGACTTTGAACGCATCCATGAATTAATATTTCATTCATTGAGACTCATTTCAATAATTAATCCACATCATCGAATCATCCTGCATTACAGTGCCAAGATATTCATTAAGATATCACGCGACCACAAATTATCCATGCACTACGGCCAAGATAATTGTGTTTTCAATTCTGACGCTATGATTATACTCAAACAATCCTCGGTCATAATCATACCAAGTCCATCTATGCACGTAAGCCATGTATGACTTTGAACACATCCATGAATTAATATTTCATTCTTTGAGACTCACCAATAATTAATCCACATCATCGAATCATCCCCGCACTACGGTGCCGAGGATATTCATTAAGATCACCGACCACAAATTATCCATGCACCTACTACCCAAAGATAATTGTGTTTTCATTACTGATTATGATTATGCCAACAATCCCTCAGTCATAATCATACCAAGTCCATCTATGCACGTAAGCCACGAGATGACTTTGAACACATCCATGAATTAATATTTCATTCACGAGACTCATTTCGATAATTAATCCACATCATCGAATCATCCCCGCACTACGTGCCGAGGATATTCATTAAGTATCACGCGACCACAAATTATCCATGCACTACTACTGACAAAGATAATTGTGTATTCATTTACTGATTATGATTATACCAAAATAATCCGTGGTCATAATCATACCAAGTTCATCTATGCACTACAGCCACGTATTTACTTTCAACATAATATAAAACATGAGGATAATGATATAAAGAATCAATCAAATGAGATAAAGGATAAATATTAAACATTTATAATATAATTTATCCAGATTCAAGAATATCCCCATGTTATCAATCATTTAATAATCTCATAATCTAATAACATTAATATTATAACAATATTTTAATCACTTCTTAAATTTATAAACAATTTATCTTAATTGTTTACACTTTACCATATAATGCATTTAATCATTCAAAAATGTCATACTCATAAGATATCATCACCAATTATCAAATCCTCATCAAAAATATGCATATACTATATATAGGATTCTCAGCCATAAAATCCTATTTTCAACTTTGTTACTTCACATAACATATTTAACTCATATGTTCAGAATTAAACTATTTTCATGAAAATACCAAATCAGCCCCAAAAATATTTCTTTTCTGGGATTTAGCATAATATAGTCCCATAATGAAAATATATTTTTCTCGGAATTTTAAAATTTATTTACTATTTTTTAAAAATCAATTTCCACTTAATTCCTTAAGAAATTAGCTACCTCAAGTTTAACTCCAAAATTCCCAAATCTTGGCAGGACCTTACACATGTTAACGTGAGCTTCCAGTTTAAATTTCATGGTCATCGGAGTTATAGAACTCCGTTATAGCGTTTTTTCGAAAAACCTAAATATTGAAATAGTCATAACTTGCTCATTTTAAGTCGAAATGAGCTCATTTTTTGGACAGGAGGTACTTTATACCATATACTTTCATGTCCCAAAAGGCCAGAATTTTTCTCATAATTTAAGTGGCCGAAACAGCCTCTCTAAAATCATGGCGTGCTTTTTTTCGGTTTTGCAGCTTTGCACTCCTTTGCTAAAATCAGTCCACACAAAATCTACAACACCTTTTCCAGTAATTCCACTTGGATTAGTTAGGTAACTCATAGATCTAACTCTAGGACTTGACCACATTCAAAATTCAAAATATAATAGGAGATATGGTCAATTTAATTTCATATTACGTTTTTCACTAAAATCGATTTTCAACTCTTTGTGATTTCTAAGAAACTTTCATGTTTTTACGTACTAACCAACATAACTCATCATAAAACTTACTAATACTTCATATACCCATGATTTTCATTATTCCAATGCTTTTATTATGACTTTCATCATAAACCACGAAACCGCTTATTTAGTTGAAGAAATATTTGAGGGTTTAAGAAATGGGTTTTTATCTTTGACAATCAATACAAAATTCGATTTCACGCTCTAGGGTAGGCTAGAAATCTTCAAGAATACGCCAAGAAATTTATTAATGATAGAAATATCATTCAAAATCATTCTTTCTTATCCAAGACTTGGATAAGACGTCACATTGATACCAACCGCGACTTCTATCCCTTAACCTAGATAAGACCTCACAATGATACCTATAAACTTGCCATCTTCATTCAGCTTACTGTAAAGTCCTACCGGTGCATTCCCACACAAGGAAGTCAACAACGAAAGGTTCGGAGCTCTTTTCTTATGGCTTTTGATATAACAATGATTAACTTTAGGGTTTGGTTACTTTGAATTAAGATAACAGTTGGTTATGAATATAAAAGCTAACAACCTTACGAAAAGCATGATGATTAGCTAACCAATTGATTCCTAAATATCACATCAAAGGCAAGTATTTTCAAAAGATAAGATCGACAGTAACGTGAAAATGTTTATTTGAATCAACAAGATTTAAAAATAGTAGCGATAACGAAGGCTCCTACTAACGAAGTTTCAACCAATAAGTCAAAGTTTAACTTCTTCTTGAGTCAAATTTAAACGTTGAACACAACTAGGTGAAATAAAAGAGTGGGTAGAACTTGTATTGAATAAAGTATAGATTTCGCGATTAATTTATAATTAACTTACCTGTAATAACTTCGCTCGGTTTTCTCGACAAACGCCTCGCTTAAATTACCGAAGTTTGACTTTCTTATAAAAGTACATTCCACCCTTAAGTGCTTCTTCACATTCTCGATCCATTATTTGAATCATTATTCTCCGATCCATATCGAATTCGGGTTGACCGCTATGCATGTGGTAATTCAATTCGATGTTAAATTTCTCCCAATCATCATCCAAAAAGCAAAGTCCATTTCATCTATTTCGGCTTTATCGGATCTACGCTCTTTTTACTACACTATCAACGCGTTGTGCGCCTTTTTACCCATGCATCGCCTATTCTCCTTCGCTTCGATTGTTTCTTTCTTTTAGGCGATATTTGATTTTAAATTCTCGATTCCAACTTTAATATCTTACACCCCGCCAAAGCGTGATTTTGTTCGAGCATCACATATCGGGTAACCCAATTTTGAATTGTTGTATCCCTTTGTTCCACGACCATTATTTGCCGTTCTTTCAACTCGTTCTTCTAGCTCACGAACACGATTTTGTAATTCTAAGTTTTGATCATAAATTTCTTCTAACCAATTCTCCTCGGGTTCCTCTTCTTCCTCTTCTTCTTCCTTCTTCCTCACTTTCAAATTTGCCTCCTGCAACTAGCTTCGGGTGCGACAATTAGTTCTTCATTCACTACGTGGATATCTCTAATTTGTTCCTCGTCTCGACAATCGCATTAACTTCGATTAGTGATTAAAGGTGTCACAACGGTCCACATTCACTCCATTGTGAATATTTTCACCGCCATTTCAAACACCGCCACAACACAAGGGTTAATTAATATATCAAATATTATCCCTATACTCGAATTCCACCAATTAAATACCAAATAAACTTAGGTAGGTCATACTAATGAAGGAATTTCCGCTCTCCCTCCTAGTTCTTATCTCACATCTTAGCAGTGGATCATATCCTAAGCTCGATACTCAACCGTGACGCCCCCAAAATTAGTATACGTCACCCATCTTGAGTCGCCACTTACATGGTACATAAATTCAAATACAACTTACTTAATATAACTGTCGTAGTAATAATACGACATAAACTATGAGTTTGAATACAAATATTGTCTACTAGATATTATACAAACTCAAAAGGAGTCCTCATTACAACTATTATCACACTATTTCACGTAATAGTGAGGACTATTAATGCTATCCTCTGGACCATTACTTAGTTCCCCGACTCGTCTCAAATTATGTTCTCATTTCACAGAGAGAGCAAGGAAAGAAAGGGTGAGCTCAACTAGCCCAAAGAAGAAATATTATGACTAAGATAATGCAGAATAAATTATCATTAGCCTTCAATGTTGTTAAACTAATAAAATACAATAGATAACCAGCTTTAATCTGCGGTGAATAAGCAATCCATTAAAAGAGTCAAGTAGAGAATAAAGTCTACTATCTTTTAGGTTTAAAAGGTTTTCATCAATTTTATCACGAGACTCAACAATAAATAAACCACCACATCTAATCATCCCCGTACTACCTGTCCAAGGATTTTCATCAAATTATCAATGGTCACGACTATACCGAATCACCCCCGGTCATAATCATACCAAAAATTATCCATCAACGCATTACAAAGCCACCGAGGACTTTGTCACATCATTTATATCAAGTCACGATTATACCGAATGATCCTCAGTCATAATCATACTAAGTTCATCTACGCATCGTAAGCGAAAGATAACATAATATAACACGGGGATGATGACAATGACATAATAATTCAATAAAACAAGTTCAAGAATTATTTAATCCATGAATTATTAACGTCCCAAATTGTCAACATGATCATCATTTGCAGAGAGTAAAATTCAAGAATGATCGTAAGAATATTTCCATGAAAAGATATCTTTGGATGAAACGCAAATATCAAGGATATTCTACTAATTTATGGAGTATAAAGTCAAAGTTTTAACCAACCGGGTATAATAAAGAATGGAATAACAAAAGAAATCACCATAAATGCGATTGCAGATGTATGCAAGTTATTCCAACATAATAATAATAATCGGAACCAGTCGTGTGAAATTCACACCACAGATGTGTTCCAATGAATAATAAAGATGGAACTGGATCCCAGTGTAAAACACATGTATAGGATATTCCAACAGAATAATAAAGATTTTAACCAGTCCGGTGTAAAACACATGCATGTGATGTTCCAATGTAATAATAAAGATTTTAACCAGTCCTGTAAAACACATGCATGTGATGTTCCAATGTAATAATGAAGAATGTCACCAAGTATAGGAGTAAACTCGTGTACACAGGTTATTCGAATGTAATAATAAGCAATGGAATAACATAAGGATTTCACCAAGTATAGGTATGCCACAGATATAAGCAGGTTATGTATAGGGTATGCCACTTTTTACAAGTTATTCCAATGAATAATAGTGAATGGAATAATGAAGTTCTCTTCAAGAAGAAAGAATAACACCCTTACCGTAAAAGAACTGAATATAGAAGTAGTGAAGTAGTAATACTCTTCTTCTTTCTATAACTTTCTCTCTATAAACCTCTCTCTATAATTTCTCTCTCTAGAGTTTCAATGAATTCGTGTAAGAAAATAATGAAGGAATGAGCTTATTTATAGAAAAATGGAATGCATAAGAATTAATCCAATTTAACTATCTCAGATTGATTTACTTTAATCTGACGGTCCATATTTAAAGAAAAATCTTTTAAATAAAATATAATATATTCTATTTATATAAAAACATTTTACTACGCAAACACTATTTATATACTACGCAAAACACTATCAAAAATCTTATCAACACTATCGCATAATAAAATATAATATATTCTATTTATGTAATAACTTTAATAAAAGTATTCTATTTTATATAAAAGATGTTTCGCTTTTTATTACGTTAATAATAATGAATAAAACAAAACGTCATTATCATTATAATAATTCATATTATTAATCGACAATAATGGAATCAAACCGAAGTGAAACACTCATATAAGATCAATAATCAATACCGCAAGTGTCTTTATACGCAACCACACGACATCGTACTTTTTACTACTGAGTGTAGTTCAACAAGATTAACCAGAAAACTTCCGCCGTTATTTCAATAAAATATTTTTGTCGCTTTTCGATCCGATGATAATTACGCTAGGTCCACTAATGATTGAATTAGTAGTTTATTAATATTCCCCGCTAAACCAATATATTATTCCCCAATCGAATATAATATAACCACTCAGATATTTTCAGCAAAATTTATAAATACTACCCACAACTATAATATTATCTCAAATTCACACCACATTATTAAAAATTATTTCACCAAATTTAAATCTTTATTAATAAAATCCTGAATCACATTAATTATTTCAAATGTTATTAATTATTATTGTTTTAAATCAAATATCGCATTAATTGAATTGGAGAACCGATGAGACACAAAATATTAAAGTAACAAGATTTGTATTATATAAATAATAGACATAGATTAAGTATGCAAATAAAAAAACAAAAACAAATGACAAAATAAAGAAAATGTTAAAAGGAAAAAAGAAAATTTCAATCCACGTCAACTAGAGAGGTCATTTTCTAGGTTGAAAAGAGAAATGACTCATGACAGGTCGTCATCAATGACCTATCCAATAACATCCCGCCACATCAGTTTGACCATCCTGTAAAGCCACACGCAGAAAGAATCTCTCTCTTCACGATAGAGTAAAAAGATCAAGAAAAAAAGAAGAAAAGTAAACCCCATCAACACATCCACAACTACAATGATGCTGCTACCCAATCCTTTTTTCAGTCCCCAAACACACCCTCTCATGGCTTGTCGGCCAATACGCACTCTTTAGCCTCCACCTCTAGCAGCCGGAGAGTCACCGGAATGCGACGTATTTCGTTTAATTATTGCGCCGGAAAACTAAAACCCTAAGACCAAAAACTTAAAACACCTTCCACGACCACCTTGTCTTGTATTTTAGTCTGTATCGACGCCTTTGTTAGTAGTTTTGCTGTATAAGAGATCTCAAGTTGAGACTTGGGATTTTGATTGAGAGAGAGAGAGAGAGAGGGAAGGGGAGAGAAAGAGGGATGCACGTGGTTCCTCCGCCGAAGCGGTCTGATCCGTTGTCCGGATCTATAAACGATTTGGATAATATACGGGTTTACCAGATATGGAAAGGCAGTAATGTAAGCTTCTCTTTGTAATTCTAGGTTTTCCCGTATTTGTTCTGTTAAATTACTTAACTTCTTATGTTTTTGTTGTCAAATCAGGATTTTTGTTAACAAGATTACCATTTAATGTTTCGTTGAAATTTCAATTGGCAAGTTTGTGTCTGACAAAATTTGCCCTTTTCTTTTTGTATATATGTATCTGGTTGTTGATCGCTCTCTCCGTCCCATAAATAGAGTCTCATTTGACTTTAATCCTTTTGCAAATTCTATTTTAATTTTTGAAATACCAGTTTTATGCTTAATAATACTAAGTACAAATAATAATATTAACTATTGCATTAAGCAAAATTAAACAAATTAACATCAATTTTAAGATTTCGACCGAGGTTGTATAATCTATACTTTATCTATTAGGTTTGTATGTTACTATTGGCCTTGTATGTGGACTGGGACAAGGGTTTGTGTTACTTTCGATTTAATTTGTGCCATTGAGTTTGTAAAACCAATATACAGTCTTGTGTAGAGACAGAAATGGTCTAAAATTGTTTATTTTGTAAGGACATTTTGGGTTGGACTGGTTAAAACTATTGTTCAATCATCTTTTAAGTAGATATATTCTGAAATATTGAGGCCAGTTACTATAACCACGTGAACAATTTGGTAGCTTTTTCTATAATAATTTGGGAGTTGATGATATACTAATCATGCTTTTCCGTTGCTTTGTTACATACTTACATTGATGTGAACAAAGCTAGAAGACTGGTATATTGTTGATTTTAATTTTTACAGATTGAAGCTGCTTATAGCTTACACTTCTGTCAATTCCACTTGACCTCATATTATTATGGTCATTAGTTTTACTTTGATTTTAGTTAAGCCTTGTTCTCAGATATGGAAAGGCTAAATTCTGCTCAACATGTAGAAGTTTTTCTCTAATTGAACCAAGAGTTCTGGTAAATTAAAATTTTAATATCTTTTTTATTAAGCATTTTAAGTTACTCTGTGTGCGTTGCCCGGTAAAGACATGTTAGAACTCATATATGCCTCCTATATACTGTGACTGTCACATCAATGTAATGTTGGGATATCAAGATCTGCAGTTATTCTATGACGATGATATACTTAATACACACATAATTTGGTTGAAATTCTAAATAAATCTATTCTATGTCTTTTTTGCAGATATTTTTTCTACAAGGAAGATTCATATTTGGACCAGATGTAAGATCTCTAGGGGTGACCATACTCCTAATTGTGGTTCCCGTTGCAGTTTTTTGTGCTTTTGTTGCTAGAAAACTATTGGACGATTTTTCACGCCACTTGGGGATATCAATTATGGTTGTAGCTATTCTGTTCACATTCTATGTAAGTTTTCTTTTGACACTTATGCATGTAGGCAGAAGCACTTCATAATCAATTTGTTCATCAACATGCCTTTCTCTTTATAAAACAAAGAGAAAGCTTTTTTGTTTGAAAAGGATAGTAGAGCGGGGGATAAGGGAAAGACACTGAATATATTCTGAAAAGCACTCTCTCTTTCTCTCTTCTCTTTCTATTTCTGTCAAATACTTTTGAATTTAGATACTCTGTATGAGTTGATAAGTGTCTATCTATGACCCTGTAACTATAAGTAGTTTTTTATGAGCTGCATAATCACTGTGTATGGGTGCTGGAAATCTTATTTTGATTTGGGGTCTCTTTTATATGAGTTGTTTAAGAAGCACAGATTTGTATACAGAATATGGACATAGCAAGACTCAAATATGCCCATACAAAATATTATAAGAAAAAGGGATACTAATACATCGGGAATAATTGATGTGTGTGTATACACACATATATATAGCATGTATACATTGATGAGGACTTCTAGTACAAAGCCAAGAAGAAATTTCTATTTATTTTATGAAAGTTTTGTTATGTTTAATTTTAGAAAAAATGATATAATTATTTATAATTTATTTGTTAGTGGTGAGAGTTCGGACATTTAATAATGGTTAGGGTTTTAATATTTAGGAAGGATATTTTAGTCGTTTAGTTATGTTATTGTTCTCCAAGTAATGTTACGGTTTTTAGTCTTTATAAATAACTAAATGACTAAAATATACTCCCTCTGTCCAGCTTTAGTTGTCATAATTATTTTTTTATGGTCAAATTGACCATATTTAGAATCAAAATTTATCCTTAAGTTTATTAGATATAGGCACGGAATTATTTTCATAAGAAATCACATCGAATATACTATCAAAGTCAACCTATTTGATTTTAAAATTTCTAATACATTTTTTAATTATCAATCTTAAATTTAAAAAATTAAAACAGAGTCAGACGATGGGAGTATTATTGATTATTGAATGAAGCTTCCTCTCTTCTACGGTTGAGAAAAACCCTTAGGGTAGTGGTGTCCGGAGTATCACCGAAGTAAAAGATATACTTGGGGTAGTGAGGGTGCAGAACCTCACCGAAGTTGATTTTCCTTATTTTATCAATTATTCTTTAAATATTGTCCGATATCATACTATATTATTGTCTCAAGCTGAAGATATTGTAGCCAGATTAAATTTCAATCATTAGTTTAGTAGGGTCTTTGACTGTCAGATAGTGTATAATGTTCCTTCTATTTCCCATAATTCCACGACAATTTCTTTCGAAAGGTGACTATCCAATCATAGTTATGATTCTTTATTTGGTTTACTATCGCTGACATGAATAGCATTTTCGGGTCTTATTGTTGTTTTTCCAATTTTGTCTTGCATATATCTTAATACAAATAGGGATAGTACGTTATGTGGATATGTCATGGCCATAAAAATATTGTTGCAATGCCCAACATCTAGGAAGCAGGGACTCTTTATTATCCCGACTAACTGTCGTATCCTCGCATTGGATACTCTGATTCCCAGGAACTCTTAGGGATTCTTCCCTAATTTATAAGTTATGTGTTTTGAATGATTTATGATTATTAGTTATTGTTTGTTGGATGAATATGCTAATTTTCTGTTGACCTGAACTTAAAAAAGTGCTTTGCCACTTGAATATTTTACTCCCTTTTCCTTCCCTTTTCTGATTTTTGTGGAAGGAACTCTGATCTGATTGACCGTGTTGGATTTCACAGGTTTTAGCTCTTCTCCTGCTAACATCGGGAAGAGATCCGGGTATCATTCCTCGGAATGCACACCCCCCCGAGCCAGAAGGCTACGACGGGAGTGCAGAAGGTAGTGCTCAGACCCTACAGTTACGCCTTCCACGCATTAAGGAAGTAGAAGTCAATGGCATCACCGTGAAAATTAAGTATTGTGATACATGCATGCTTTATAGACCTCCACGCTGCTCTCATTGTTCTATCTGCAACAACTGTGTTGAACGATTTGACCACCACTGCCCTTGGGTTGGGCAGTGTATAGGGCTGGTAAGATGTACATTCTCTAAAAAGTATTGTAATATCAAATGGTTTGTTTGAGTAGGTATCGAATGTTCTTATTCTTGTACTTTTGCCGAATGTGTGGTGAATTATGAAATTTATTTTGTTAAAATTTGTGTCCTTATGCCAATTAAGCTTGTGTATGGGGTGAGTACCTACATAGAATATTTAAATATCACCATATCTACAAGTATGTCCATGTTATTTTGTGATTAATAGCCATCCATGTAAGATGAACTATAATCTTAAACTGATTCTGCATTATTAATCAACAACTAGGTTTTCTAAAGTGCAGCAGGGTAGTATTCCATATTGGTTCTCCGTTACTGGATTTATTGATGTTTCAGCTCAACCTAACAAGCATGATCAATTTGTTATTCTAAACCTTTTAACTAGTGATTGATTCTAGGAGTGTCTATTTTTGCCTATAATATCATCTATACTCAGTTACTCACTTTTAAATTTCAAGGATTTATCTTTTATTTCTACTTTGCTTTATATATTGTGACCGTTGCTGAATTTTTGCACAGCCATGTATGGGCCATTGTCATCATCTTTGAGACCAAACTTTGCTTTAGCATCACCATATTAGGATGACATTCTGAACCCTTAAATTTACTTTCAAGAAAGGCTGAGATCAGCGGTACCTAAAACAAGAATCGTTTCGTTTGTGGAACGAGATTGGAAACACGGTACATCGTAATCTAAAATGTGGTATGCTTATTAGGCTAGCTTTCTTAAAACCAGTCTTTTTTTTGGTGTCGTTTAACTTGTTTCTATGCGGTGGCTTGTTGAATGTACACGATAATAAAGAAAGTATCTAATCTCTTGGAATTTATCTGGAAAATAGAGGAATAGCTGCATACTATAATATAAGTCAATCTGCGTCTTGGCAGCTCAGGTATTCTGTTTTTTTTCTGACTCCAATTGTACATGGGCGGCACCTCCTCGGTGCCTGTTTGAATATACTATTGTTTGGATCTTGGTTGACTTGATTTCATCTAGCTTGAGCTTTTCTTTTTATATTTCCTAGGGATGGCCACTTGAAGTATATGGAATGCTAAGATAAATAAAATAGTAAAAGTTCGAAGCCAGTAGATGCACATATAATTCCTTTCCATAATAAAATTTATGGTAAACTTATCATGTGCATATTGTGAAGTCACTGGGAGGTGAAGAGATGCTAATCTCAAGCTCTACAATGTTGGGGCATCTCTTTGTGGGTGTAAAATTCTGTCTTAACGTTAGGTTTAAGAGGATTCTTCCCCTAGAGTATAAATCTATTACCTGATAAACAAAAGGACATGTTTTAACCTGTTTTATATTGCCAGTTGGGCAAAAACAAAACCAATAGATGAGTAGAACTGTGTAATTTGCGCTAGTTGAGGAATAGTCTACACAAGCGGAGTCTCATCTTGCTCAAGCTCAGCTTATTTCTAATAAAGAAGTTATAATTATACAGTATAATCTTCGGTTCATTTGCGAAGAAATTTGAGAACTGAACAAGTTGAGGCCAACCTTTTTTCCCCCTCATTTCATTTTCAGCCCTCGGCATTGTCCGCGTTAGCATCCCAATTCACTTTACCAAATTGAATGTGGAGTTTATTACACCAACTCAACTTAGTCCTGGGTGACTCTTTCATTACCGTTTTCTTTTAATTGAGGAATTTTATTCTAGTTGTAGAATGTAATTTCTTGTTTTAGCCTAGCACTAGTTCTGACTTCTGTCTTAATTTTTTTTGGGATAGAACTAATGCGTATAGACTAAACTTTCTGAGTCTATGATTTTGGTTGTTGATTTTATGCTTTTTCATATTCTCCATCATGTGATTTTAGTGGCCTGAGTATCTCTTGAACACGAGAGTACTAATCTGAACTTTTGACATTCTGGTGCAGCGGAATTATCGATTCTTCTTTATGTTCGTGTCTTCGACAACTCTTCTTTGTATATATGTGTTTAGTTTCTGCTGGGTCTACATTAGGAGAATCATGGATTCAGAAGACACAACAATATGGAAAGCAATGATCAAGACTCCAGCATCCATTTGTTTAATAGTTTACACGTTCATAGCAGTGTGGTTTGTAGGCGGTCTTACTGCCTTCCATTTATATCTCATTAGTACAAATCAGGTGAGAGTTTGATCTTACGCATGTAGAACACTCGATTCTTGAAATTTGATCCATGGACTTGGATAGTATAACCTTTGCGAGGTAAATGATACATTTTTTATGATCTGTTTTTGGTTTTGTAGACGACTTATGAGAATTTCCGATATCGATATGATAGGCGGGCCAACCCCTATAACAAAGGAGTGGTGCAGAATTTTGCAGAAATATTTTACACCAGCATTCCTCCATCTAAGAACAATTTCAGGGCAGAGGTACCAAGGGAACCTGGGTTACCTCCTCGATCTGTTGGTGGGGGTTTTGTTAGTCCAAACATGGGGAAGGCTGTTGAGGACATTGAAATGGGTAGGAAAGCTGTGTGGGGTGGTGATGTTGGGGTCGGGGCTGGGGCAGATCGTGAAGGGCAACTTCCTTACATTGATGGACTGAACATTAAGGATGGTGGTTTAGGTGAAATGTCACCGGAAGTAAGGACTGCTGTGGAGGAGGGGGATCGTGTTGGAATACATCCAAGGCGATCTAGTTGGGGAAGGAAAAGTGGAAGCTGGGAAATGTCACCTGAGGTTCTTGCTTTGGCATCTAGAGTTGGAGAACCAAACCGAATGGGTGGGAGCGGTAGTAGCAGCTTGACGACCTCCCAGCCAGCAGAGCCCAAGTTGTAATAGATTTGATAGATAGATAGGGTCTGTGGGGAATGAGGAGTGAATAGATATGGTGGTCTGAAGCTGATTGTTTGAAATATGATCCATGGCATTCGAGTTACAAATATTCTTAATGCATTTGGAAGTGTTGAATGTTGATTTCGCTATTGTGTTTTAGGAAGTGTGTGGTGTTCTGAGAGTTGCCTGATTTTGTATTTGCACTTGTGGAATTATTTGTGTAATTAATTGTTTCTTCTTTGTTCTAGTGTTACCTCCTACCATTCTCTTACTATGTAGACTGGGTAATGTCTTGCTTCTGCCGTCTGTCAACTGGATTGCAAGGACAATTATACTGGTCTTTTATACCTTCTTAATCATATTTTCTTTTGAAACATGTTGACAGAAAGTGGCATTATCATAGAATATGGGAATTGTATGTGAAAAAGTCTAGGGCCACCGGCAATGTGCCACATTCCAGCGACCGGGATTTATTTTTTTTTTATAAATATTTTTTAAATAATTTATAAGATTTATTGGACTGTACAAACATATTTTTTATATGTTTTCAAATGATATCCAAATTATTTTATTCTATAAAAAATTCAGTTCTAATAAATCTTATAAATTATTTGAGAGATATTAAATAAAATAAAAAATAAATAACCGGTCGCTGGAATGTCGCCGCATTCCAGTCGCCCAGAAGGACTGATTTTATGTTGGCTTGAACGTGGGTCCTGATACAATTCTGAAATAATAATTTGTGTTGTGAAAAATGTAAATATTCATAGTTTCTTAAAAACAGAAGGTAAAATTAAACATGATTGTTTGTAATACAAAAAGAAAAAGAAATAGTACTTGTGAGCGAGGCAAAGGGCTGTTATTTAAATTTGAGTCGCTGTTGATATGACCTGAACCTAGTAGCCTAGAGCAGTTGGGTCCTGTCTAGTGTCTGATGACACCGTCCAAAGGTATTTATGATTTCAATACCTACAAGTCAACGGGGTGTGGCCCAGTCAACAAAAGGTGCGGACAGACAGACTGTGGAGTCAATGATAAAATTAATTGTCATATTCTAAAGTATTAGGGAGATTTATGTAATTTGCTCGGCTGCGTACATTTTGGCTTCTAATTGCTATAAAAGCATGCAGTATGTATTGGGAAAACTGTAGTGTAGCATCTGTGTAACATACCAACTGTAACGGGATTCAATTTTATCTTTTAGCTGCAAAAACTGAAAATATAGGGAAAAAAGAAACATAATTATGTAGAACATTTATTGACAAAAAATAAAATCATTATTATTACTATTTGGATTGAAAAAAATACTAGTACTAATAAAGTCCAAAACCAAACTCTTCCACAGTTAAAAAAAAAACTGGTGAAGTAGGTGGGTACCTTTATTTGTGGAGTTTCACTTCATTTCTTCAACCAGTTTCTATTCTTGGCCGCCCCCTTTTTTTTGAAGTTGTTAATTGAGAATAGTTTGTTTTGATTGGTTTTGATTTGGGTAATTTTGTTGATGGCAGAGATATGTATAAGAATCAATTGCAGGAGCTAGCACAGAGGAGTTGTTTTAACCTTCCATCTTATGGTTGCATAAGAGAAGGGCCTGATCATGCACCAAGGTTCAAAGCTTCAGTGAATTTCAATGGTGAGATATTTGAAAGCCCAAATTACTGCACCACCCTAAGGCAGGCTGAGCATGCAGCTGCTGAAGTTGCTCTAAATGTTCTTTCCATTAGGGGGCCTTCAAGATCTTTAACCGCAAGAGTTCTTGTAAGTTTCTTGATTTCCTTTCGATTTTCTTGTACATATAGTTATGTTGATTGGTTTTTTCAAGTATTTCAATTTCTATTGTTTTTTTATTATTATTGATTACCGAATTAAAAGGATGAAACTGGAGTATATAAGAACCTCCTTCAAGAAACTGCTCATAGAGCAGGTCTGAAACTCCCTGTATACACCACTGTGAGATCAGGTCCTGGCCATGCCCCTGTTTTTACTTGTAATGTGGAGCTAGCTGGTATGAATTTCAAAGGAGAACTTGCAAAGACAAAGAAGCAAGCTGAGAAAAATGCTGCAATAGCTGCCTGGTCTTCATTGAAAAGAAGTAAGCTACTTATGGTTCTCATGGTTTTTAAATACTTTTATTGCCTCTTTCCTCAAAATAAATGAATATGGGATTTTCTCTAACTTAGTGAATTCCTCTATGCAGAGCCAAACTTGGTGTCATTGTCTCAAACGGGTAAAATTACAAGCAAAGGGGAAGAACTTGATCAGACAAATATGGCCAAGGTTCTATCAAATTCTGGACCAAAAGATGAAAGTAGAACAATTAGGAGAAGAAATCAGAACCAAGCTGCAGGAAGAAGAATGCAAGGGAGTCTTGCACACATAGACACTGCAGGGTCCAGTAATTCTTTACAATATCAACAAAAGAAGCTTTTAGATCTACTACTGGATTCTGCTCCATTAGAAAGTTTAACACCAAATAAAAGCAGCTTTGTATCTTTACTCCCACCTCTCCCACCTAGAACAACTTCAATTATCTTACCACAAAAATCCTCTAAATCTCTTTATCCATATCCACTGGATGAGCATCAAAGGCTTAATGGGAAATCAGAGCCCATCAAGCCGCCCACAGAAACAGAGGGTAAGGGTCCCAACAAATCAACCTCAAGCTTATTTCATGGGGAAAACCCACCCATGTACGGCAGGCCTTTTTCTCTGTCCAATACTGGAAAGCTCAAATCTTTAGTACAGCCTGATCACAGAACCCAAAGTGAACAAACCCATATGGGAAAAAGGGTTCTTGGAGCTACAACTCAATCACAAATGGGTAGGAGTATGATAATGCATAATACTGGAGGGTCAGGGTACTACTACCCACAAAGGATTGCACCAGCAGTTCAAATAAGGTCAGTGATCCCTGTCTATGCAGCACCAGCAGCATCAATGAGACCATCAAATCCTCCTTTATTAAAAGAAGTTGCTACAGCTTCAACTTCAGCTGCAGCAGCTGGTAATTCAATGTCCTCGGTACAAAATGGAGCAGCAGGTAGAGGTTTCAACAGCAGGGATTAGTTCAAAATTCAGCAAGTTACAATTATTCTACTCCAATGAAATCATCTCTATGCATGCTCAATAACAAGTTACAGTTTTGATGAGGAAAGAGAAAAGCACCCAATATGAGTGATTTTATTAGCATGTTTTGTAGTACTTTTAAGTTCTTAACTCCAATATTTTCCATAAACTAGTGTTTTTGCTACACTGTTGTGGAAAAACGATGACTTTGTTTCATGGGATTGTTGGTCTGTACGGACCGGTGGATTATATTAAAAAGACAACTACTTTACATAAATATGTTTCTTTTCTCAATGGTGATGAATTGATAATGTAGTAGTACTTAATTATTAATAGGGCTGAGGGATTATGGAGACGGAAATAAAAGGAAACACAATCGCTGTGAAAGTTGATCTAATTTGGATGTCTTCATGTTTTTTTGTTGCTAAAACAGTCTTCATGTTCCTGTAGGCACTACCTAATGCATTCAGGGGTTGACCCTAAAGTTTGAACCCAAGAAATCAAAGTAAGAATCAAACTCTAAAGTAGTCGAGGTAAGAATCAAACTTACTTAACAATCAGGCTAAGTTGACACTTGTTATAATTAACTTTTGTTTAATGAAACCCCTTTTCAGTTCACATATGCCTAAATAAGTCCCTGCATAATTTCAGGAATGTTAACAAAACCCCCTTTTCAGTTCACATATGACAAATAAGTCCCTGCATGCAAACGTAAGAGATTGAGATTGAGACAGAGAAAGGCATTAATGGAGATCCGGGGGAGTGGGTTGATTTTGCAGAGAGACAAGTGAGGAGAGAGAAATGAAAGGGCAGTCTCGTCTGAGTGTGGAGACTGAGGAAGAACCGAACCGAACCGAACCAGACGAGACAGAAGATATTGCAGCGCAGCGATAAACGCAAGCATAGCAAGGCCATTTAATAAGTTTACCTGTCTGTCAGATCCCCCAATTCATTAATTGCATCTGTCTTCATACATTAATGCTCCCCCTTATCGACATCATTTTTATTTGAATTTATTTATTGCGTATACATGTGAATATATATAGTGTATATATATAGAGAGAGAGAGGGGCCAAATCTATATCCTCAATTTTGGCTTTGATTTTTGAGACTTCATCCTCCATTAATGACCTCTCCTCTGAAAGCTAACAAATGGTCCTAATATTCAAAGGTCGAATAGCCGTTATGTGAAGGGTTGGGTTAGTATGGTAGTAATAACCAATAGAGGCTCTCTCTCTCTCTCTTTTGTAAGTTGTAGTAGTATTTTTTTTCCAGCAATTGCAAATCAAATCACTTGCAACAACTGAACCACCAACACCCATAAGGTAAAAGTAAAACAGTAAATCAACTGGCCAAACAAACTTTATTGTCCATGTATTGTAACAATACCATAACTGAATGAAATCAACTCATCATTTACATAATGATACAGTGAATGAGCAGAAACTTAAGGAATTCGGGTTGATTTATTTAGGAGCGAATATCGAATTTTATATAATTTTATTATTCAAATAAGTATTCAAAATATATATTAATCATGAATTCGATTATTCAGTTAATAATCGAAATATGAACTTAATCTTTTAAAATAAAAAATTTCATTTCAAATTTCACATATTATTAAACTTATTTACAATTAATATTATAAATGAATAAAAAATATGTTAGAGCATTAACAACAGTTTCTCTAATCAACTCTCTATTCCCAATTTTAAAGAATCCATCAACAATTCATTATCATTATTTGACTCTATTTTAATCCCTATATAGTATTTTACTCCTCAATGTGAAGGAGTCAAAAGACCGTTTTCTCTATATACAAAATGACATTTCACACTCTCATTTAAGTGAACAACTCATCAATCATATATATCTTGACATTTTTTTACTACTTTATTTTCAAACTATAAACTTAATATTGACTTATTTTTTAAAAATTAATTTCAAACGTATTCAAATTTAAAATTGATATAAATTTATTTAATTTATGTCAATATAATTATAAAAGTATTATTAATTATAAAATTTATTATTTTTGAAATTTAAATGAATCATATTAAATTTAAATTTAAAAATATCACAAATTAACTTTTTAAAAGTTAATATTGATACATTTACAACTACAATCCATTCAATATTCACTCCATAAATTTCTTAAAATTTAAAATAAAATAAAAATTATTTTAAAGTGAAATATAATTGATAAATTATACTATCTCTTTTATAAATTATAAGATTATTATTAATTTGATGTTTTGATTGTTAAAATTTTTAAATTTTAACTTTTAATTTTAAATTTTATTATTTAAGGAAACGATATAAAGAATTTGTTGGGTACATAATCAAAAATTTGAATCCTTATTTTATAGAATGACCCAATAATAAATTTAAATGAAACTTTTATAAATGCTCTTAGCAACAATACATGATGTGTCAGTGAGACTAATAAGACAAAAAATATATAAATAAAAAAACAGATTTGAATTCGATAAATATGGATTGCCCAAACGACCAAACCAAAAACCCAAAAAAGAGAGATAATCTAAAATTTTAGACTAAAAAATGAGTTCGGATTATGGGCTTCAATGAAGCATTATCTATAAAAGCCCAAAACTTACACATAAATAGAAAATCAATTTGTAATGGGCTACCCGATTCTGAGACCCGTGGTTACAGCTTACCACTTAAAAAAAATAAAGTGTAATTGGTAACTATTTTGCACAAATTTTTATGAATAGGTAAGAATACGGTGTATATATATATATATATATATATATATGGAAATAATTCATAACAAGTATTTGTTATGGATGAAAATTAGGTAAATAGCATCTTAGTCGTCCATTCCAATAATCAAGTTTTGATTAAAAACAAAACACGCCTTCCGCTGCATTTAAGTAACGATGTTGAAAAATATTAAAGCCCATCCGCTAGTTGAACTAACGGAGGTTAGAAAAATAATTTCTCAGCCCAATGCATGATGCATGCGGTGATGTATAAGACCGGATAGGTGTGAAATTAACAAGTGGAAATGTGAAAATGCACTAGTGACCAGCTAATTTACACACACAAAATATTTTGTATACTCTTAGTTACATTATCATCAACTGCTAAAGATCCTTCTAGAAGTAAATAAAAAGAAATGAAAAGAATCACTAATGAGTTGATCACATGGGTACTGAGCTAGTTGAGAATTTTCATGCACCTTCCCTTTTTTTTCACAAATCATCTAATTGGTTGTATTTATGGAAATGAGTTTTATTTTTCTAGCCTCCGCTAGTTTAACTAGCGGATGAGCTTTAATATTTTTCAGTTGTTTTTTAATCCCAGCGCTTGATTATTGGAATGGACGACTAAGATGTTATTTGTCCAATTTTCATCTATAGCAAATACTTGCTATGGATCATTTCCCATATATATATATATATATATATATATATATATATATATATATATATAGGGTCCTATCCCACAATCAACGTTAGCTACGGGCACTATTCTCCCCAACAGATATGTAGTCGTTCATTCGATTAATTGAGAGTTAGATTAATTTTGGTCTGGACCTGCCCGCACCTACTTGATCTAGAACCAGTTTTAAAAGTTAAAATATTGACTATTACGCTGAGGATGGAACAAATGAGTTGTGACGCCCCCATAATAGGTATACATCACCTATCTTGAGTCGCCAAATACATGGTACAAAATTCAAATACAAATTAATTATACAACAAATGTAAAATAAAATACGACAAAACATATGTTGTGAGTTTTAATACAAATATTGTCATCTGTATAATATCCACACTCAATCGAGTCCTCATTACATTTATTATCACACTATTTAATGTAATAGTGAGGACTACTAATACTATTATCCGGACCGTCACTCGCTCCCCAACTAGTCCCTACGTTCTCATTTCCTCAAGAGAACAAAATGAAGAAAGGGTGAGCTCAACTAGCCCAAAGAAAAAATATTATGACTAAGATAATGCAAAATAAATTATCATTAGTCTTCAACAATGTTAAACCGATACAATATAACAAACATCAAGTTTAATCATAATGAACAAGCAATCCATTAAAAGAGTCAAGTAGAGAATAAAATCTACTATCTTTTATGATTTAAAAGGTTTTTCATCACTTTTATCACCGAGATTCACTTTTTAATAAATAATCCACATCATCCCCGCACTACTACGACAAGGATATTCATTAGTATCACAACCACAAATTATCCATGCACTACGGGCCAAGGATATTCGTGTATTCATCAATGGTCATGATCATGTCAACAACTGTCCATCAATGCACTACGGCCAATGAAGACTTTTACCACATCATTTGTAACATTACTATCATGATTATACCGATTAATCCTCGTCATAATCATACCAAGTCCATCTATGCACTACAGGCCCATGATGACTTTCAACATAATATAAACATGAGGATGATGACAATGATATAAGAATTCAATAAAACAAGTTCAAGAATTAATTTATCTAGAAAACTAATAACGCCCAAATTGTCAACATGATACTTCTTTGTAGAGTAAAATTCAAGAATGCTCGTAAGAATATTTCTATGAAAAGATATCGATGAAGCCTTGAAATATCAAGGATATTTCACTAATTTCATGGAGTATAGAAGTCAAAACTTTAACCAACCGAGTATAATAAAGAATGGAATAACAAAAGAAATCACCGTGCACGCGATGAATCAAGCATGCATACATGTTATTCTAACGAGTAATAATAAATAACGGAACCAAAGTTATTCATGAAATGCACATACAAGATATTCCAATGTATAATAAATAATGGAACCAATCAAAGTAAATTCGCATCCTGACATGGATGTTCCAATGTAATAATAAATAACGGAACCGTGTCAAATGCGTAAATGTATGCATATGATGTTCCAACGTAATAATAAAGAATGGAATAACAAAAGAATTTCACCATGTATGCGGTAGATTAGCAGATGTATGTGTTATTCCAACATAATGATAAAGAATGGAATAATGTAAGAATTTCACCAAGTATAGGGTAGATCACAGACACAAATCTGTTTATTCCAATGTAATAAAAAATTGGAATAATGTAAGTTCTCTTCATGAATACGAAAGAAATAATACCCCTTACGAGTACAACAAATAATATCCCTTACCTTAAACAAAGTGGATATAGGAGTAGTGAAGTAGCGAATACTTTTCTTCTTTCTTTCTATAGTTTCTCTCTGTAGTTTCAAAGAAATTCAAGAAATAATGAATGAATGAGCTTCTATTTATAGGAGAATGGATCTAATAGAAACTAATTCATGAACTATCCGTATTGATTTACTTTTAAACTGAGACGGTCCGCATTTGTTTACTATAAAATATTCTAATAAAACAAAATATTTTAAATAAAATATAATATATTCTATTTATAATCTAATAAAACTAATAACTTTATAAAAGTATTTTGTTTTATATAAAAAAGATTTTACTATCTGAAAACTTGACGCAGCACTATGCAAACACTATGCATAATAAAATATAATATATTCTATTTATAGTCTAATAAAATGAATAACTTTATAAAAGTATTCTATTTTATATAAAAAGATTTTACTATACAAAATAAAAGATGCATAATAGAATATAATATATTCTATTTATAGTCTAATAAAACGAATAACTTTATAAAAGTATTCTGATTTATATAAAAAAGATTTTACTATGCAAAAACACTATAATAGAATATAATATATTCTATTTATAGTCTAATAAAATGAATAACTTTATAAAAGTATTCTGCTTTTATTTAAAAGTTTTTTTTTTTTATTACATTAATAATACTAATAAAACAAAACTTCATCATCATCATTATTATAATTCACACTATTAATCGACCAAGTCGCTCCTGTGAAAGAGGAGCTTTCCAATAAGGATTTCTCCTATCATGCGCGCAATTAGGTGACCAAACCTCTCCTCGCGTAACTTGCACATCGTTAATATTGCAAATAATAATATTAATAACTTCGCTCATCTCAATTATTGATTTAATAATATATTAAATATCGACAATAATTGAATCAATTAACGTGAGATACTATGCAACAATTCATCAAGCAATAATTGAACAAAACCGAAAGTGACTTCTCACGTAAGCATCAATAATCAATACCGTGTGCTACTGATGAAACCACGCCAGATTCTCGCATTTTTAACACCGAAAGTGTTTCAACAGCTAACGATAAAACTTTCGCCGTTATTTTCATAAAATATTTTTTTTAATCTCACTTAATCCGATAATAATTTCATTGTGGGGTCCACTAATGATTGTATCTGCAGCATAAATATTCCCTGTTAAAATGAATATTCCCCACCAATCGAATATTATATAACAACTTCATGTATTTTGCAAAATTTATAACTATTACCCACAACTATAACATTATATCAAATTCATTCAAAAATGATAATTATAGAAAATACATCTTTAATAATAAAAGTTGGGGTCTTACAATCTCCCCTTCTTATGAAATTTCGCCCTCAAAATTAAGGTACGTACTTGGTATGTCGAAGAGGTAAGGATACCTTGATTTCATTTCAGATTCTAACTCCCAGGTCATTTCCTCAACATCGTGGTTCCTCCATAAAACTTTGACTTGAGGTATAACCTTGGAGCGTAGAATATGTTCCTTATTATCCAAGATTTGAACAGGAACCTCTTCATACGTTAAATCTTTCGCTATTTCGTCCGGTTCTAACTTAATAATGTGGTTCGGGTCTTTCACATATTTACGTAACATGGATATATAAAAAATGTTATGAACACGAGACATACTTGGCGGTAAAGCGAGTCTATAGGCTACAGTCCCTTTTCGATCGAGGATTAAAAATGGGTCAATGAATCGAGGATTGAGCTTTCCTCTCTTTCCAAATCTCGTAACTCCTTTTCATGGAGCAACACGTAAAAACACATGATCTCCAATATCGAATTCCACGTCCTTTCGATGAAGATTAACATAACTCTTTTGTCGGTCTTGTGAGGTTTTTATACGTTATCGGATCATTTGAATCTTTTCCGTAGTAATACGTACCAACTCCGGTCCTAACAACGTTGCTTCACCCACCTCATCCTAGCATACTGGAGAATGACATTTTCTTTCATACAACGCCTCGAATGGAGCCATGCCAATACTTGTTTGATAACTGTTGTTGTAAGAAAACTCCACCAATGGTAAGAACTTATCCCAACTTTCCTTGAAGTTAAGGACACAGAGTCTTAATAAATCTTCAAGAGTTTGAATAGTCCTCTCTCGATTGTCCATCCGTCTCAAGATTATATGTCAACTAAATCGTAAATCGCGTTCCATAGCTTTTTTGTAAACTAACCCAAAATCGTGAAGTGAATCTTGGGTCTCGATCGAAACTATGGATACCGGCATACCATGCAGCCTTATAATCTCATTTATGTACATACTGACAAAGACATTCAAGTGTATAAGTTTCTCGTATTGGTAAGAAATGAGCGCACTTGGTCAATCTATCAACAATGACCCAAATTGCATCTATGCCTTGAGAAACCTTGGGAAGACCAAGAATCGAAATCCATGGTAATGTGCTCCCACTTCCATTCTGAATTTTAAGTGGTTGCAATGGACCTTTTGGTACTTGATGCTCGCCTTGACTCATTGACAAGTTAAACACCTTGAGATAAAGAGCGTTATCTCTCTCTTCATTTTGCCCCACCAAAATGTATGTCGAAGATCATTATACATTTTGGTACTCCCAGGATGGATTACAAACGGTGTGTTGTGCGCCTCCATCATGATTTTTTACTTTAACTCGTGGATCGTTAGAACACAAAGTCCGGAGTTAACTCAAGTATTCCTTCTTCATCGATTCTTGCTTCCTA
This sequence comes from Panax quinquefolius, assembly GCA_020205615.1. Lineage (NCBI taxonomy): Eukaryota > Viridiplantae > Streptophyta > Magnoliopsida > Apiales > Araliaceae > Panax > Panax quinquefolius. The sequence continues at coordinate 146,732,796 of CM035153.1, read as the reverse complement.
AGATAAGACCTTCAGTACTTTCTTCCTCATATGCATCAAACACCGTGTCTCAGAAGCTCGAGCAACTTTAACTTTATCGATTAAAGTCGATTCTACTCGTATATTCGCCATCATCACATGGGTCCTTTGAGTCTTTATCTCTATCTCCATCCCTGGAAAGTCATACAAAATGGGCTCTATGCGTTGATAATATCGCACTCGCATTCCGCGATATGATCTTCTACTCAATGCATCGCCCATCACTGCTTTGCTTTTTCGTGATGATATTGATGGTATGATCATAATCTTTCAACAGCCAGCCAACGTCATTCATCACATGTCGAGTTCCTTTTAAGTGAAGAAATATTTGAGGCTTTTATGATCCGTAAAATCTCCACTTTCTCCCCATACAAGTAATGCCTCCAAATCTTTAGTGCAAAAAACAATTGCTAACTCTAGATCATGAGTAGGATAATTCCTCTCATATTCTTTGAGTTGTCGAGAGGCATAAGGCTATGACTTTCCCATGTTGCATGAGAACACATCCTAACCCTTTGCTCAAAGCATCACTATAGATGACAAATCCTCCGAGCCGATGGTATTGTCGTAGCAGTCTTTGAAATGAGTCTTCTCTTGAGTTCTTAAAACTCTTCTCACATTCCTCGCTCCAACCGAATTTTGTATCTTTTCGAATCAGCTGAGTTAAGGGAGTAGCGATTCGAGAAAACCCTTCTACAAATCTCCGATAATAACCAAATTTAGCCGAGAAAGCTACGACTTCGATCATCGATTTAGGTTGCTCCCAGCTTTGAATAGCTTCAATCTTTGCTGGGTCAACAGATGTTCCATGACTTGATAACACGTGCCCAAGGAATGCTACTTCCTCAAGCCAGAACTCGCATTTCTTCAACTTGGCATAAAGCTTATATTCACAAAGCTTTTGAAGTATCAGCCTCAAGTGTTGCTCATGATCTTCACGGCTTTTGTAAATAAGCTTGTCATCAATAAAGACGACCACAAAGTGATCCAAATATTCCTTGAATACTCGGTTCATCATATCTATGAAGGCAGCAGGAGCATTAGTCAATCCAAAAGACATGACTAGGAATTCATAATGCCCGTATTGAGTTCTGAAAGCCGTATTTGAAATGTCATCGGTTCTAATCTTCAATTGGTGATATCCTGAACGAAGATCAATCTTTGAAAAGAATTTGGTGCCTTGCAACTAGTCAAACAGTCATCAATACGTGGCAATGGGTACCTATTTTTGATGGTGACATGATTTAACTCCGATAATCAATACAAAAGTCGCATACTCCGCCTTTCTTTTTCACGAATAGTAACAGAGGAGCACCCCAAGGAGACGTCTTTAGATGAATGAAACCGATGTCTAACAATTCCTCGCGATTGGGTCTTTAACTCCTCGAAGCTCAATAGAGCCATTAGATATGGGCTTTGGAAATAGGTTTTGTAACGGGTTCAAGGTCGATACAAAATTCATTTTCACGCCTAGGGTAGGCCAGAAAGTTCTTCAGGGAATACATCAGGAAATTCATTAACAATAGAAATATCATTCAAAACTGACGTATTTTTGTTTAGATCTTTGACATGAGCTAAAAAAGCTTGACATCCATTTTTCAATAAACGAATAGCTTTATGGCTTGAGATGACAGTGATTAATTTTAATGGTTTGGTTGCTTGAATTCGCATAATAGGTTGGTTAGGAATATGAAAGCTAACAACCTTACAAAAACAGTTAATTTTTGCATGATGAGTAGTTAACCAATCAATCCCTAGAATTACGTCAAATTCAAGTATTTTCAATGAAATAAGATCGACAGGTAATCTGAGGGTATCGATTTAAACCAAACAAGACTTATAAACAGTGGATGTAGTGAAGGTTTCTCCCAACGGAGTTTCAACAGATAAGCCAAAGTCCAATTTCTTCGGAGTCAAATTTAAACGTTGAGCGCAAGTAGAAGAAATAAAAGAATGGGTAGAACTGGTATCAAATAAGGTATATACTTCACTAGAGTTTATGATAAGCTTACCCGTGATGACCTCGTTTGGTTTCCTTGCTTTCTGGGAGGTCACGACAAACGCTCTCCCTCGCACTACTGGCTTTGACTTTTCTGGGACGTCCTTTGGTGCCTCCATCCTAGCTGAACTTATCTTCGGTGAACGACAAAATTGGGCTAGGTGACCTTCTCTTCTATAATTATAACATGCTTTGGACGGCATCGCGCAGTTTAGATTGATGTGTCCCTCCCCTCCGCATTTGAAGCATATGATAGGTGATCGTTCTCCTTCCTTAACAACGGGTGCTGGTGCTGACGTCTTTCCATCATTGTTGAATCTCCTCTTCGAAATGTCCATTCTTATTATTTTGGTAGTGATTACCACCGGCGGTTACCATTTCGCATGTTGATTCCTCCACGCTTATTATCACCGCTTCGATGATCGCTATCACTAGTATTATCATTTCTTACATTGCTTTCTTTTGGTTGGGTTGACTTCATTATCGCGCTCCAATAATCGAGCCCTATTAACAACATCCGAATACAAACACGCTTTATGAGAGATAAGATATTGACGTATCTCGGGTTTCAAACCTCTTAGAAACATTCACGCTATTCTCTCTCATTATCAACCAAATGGGACGAAATCGACAACTCGGCAAACTTGGCTTCGTACTACGACACGGTCATGTTGTTTTTCTCCAGTTTGATGAACTCTACCTCTTTCATATGACGAATACTTTCAGGAAAGTACTTGTCATTGAACAATTCTTGAACTTCTCCCAGTCATCTTCATCATGACGAGTCGAGTACGTTTTGATTCCCACCAAGAATCTCACCGCACGCACGCAATACATGAAGGTGGCAAAGGGAACCTTGTGCTCCTCGGAGTATCCCAGGACATCAAATATCTTGCAGATCTGCTTTATCCACGTCTCCGCCTTAAGTGGTTTTGGCTCTCCAAAAAACTTCGGTGGTCCCAGCCTCGAATCGCTAATGCGGTGATCGTCCGAGAATCGCCGGTGTTTCACCACCGTTTTTTGTACAGGAGCCACTTTTGCCTGATGTTGCATGAATTGTATAAAGCCTTTAAACATTCCATCGTTCATCATCTGGTCAGTGTTGTTGTTTGCTTGAGGATTGTCGCCTTCCTGATGCACATTATCCCGATTATTGATCTGTGGAGACTTAACGGTCTCCTGTGCTCCATTGTTAATCTCAATATTCTCGGATGCCATTTTCAAATAGTGCCACAAAATAAAGGTTAATTGACATGCAATATATTATCCCTATACACTGACCGACCAATTAAATGCTAAATAAACTTAGGTAGGACATACTAGCGAAGGAATTCCCCGTCTCTCCCCTACTAGTTCTTGTTTCTCATCTTAGCTAGGGATCATATCCCTAAGCTTTGATACCAACTGTGACGCCCCCAAAATAGGTATACATCACCTATCTTGAGTCGCCAAATATATGGTATAAAATTCAAATACAACTTAATTATACAACAGTCGTGTAAAATACGACAAAACATATGCTGTGAGTTTTAATACAAATATTGTCATCTAGACAATATTCACACTCAATTGAGTCCTCATTACATTTATTATCACACTATTTAACAGAATTGTGACGCCCCCAAAATAGGTATACATCACCCATCTTGAGTCACCAAAAACATGATACAAAATACAAATACAATCTTAAATATACAACAAGAACTGTGAGTTTTAATACAAATATTGTATTCTAGACAATATCCACTCTCAGAATAAGTCCTTATTACAATTATTATCACACTATTTCATAGAATAGTGAGGACTACTAATGCTATCATCTGGACCATCACTCCGCTTTCCGACTAGTCCCCTCGCCACGCTTCTCATTTCACGAAGAGAACAAAGAAAGAAAGGTGAGCTCAACTAGCCCAAGAAGAAATATTATGACTAAGATAATGTAGGATACATTATCATTAGCCTTCAACAATGTTAAACTGATAAAATATAATAGACAACAAGTATAACTGCAGCGGAATAAGCAATCCATTAAAAGAGTCAAGTAGAGAATAAAATCAACTATCTTTTATGATTTAAAAAGTTTTTCATCACTTTTATTGCTGAGACTCAGCTTAATAAATAATCCACATCATCCCTGCACTACGGCAAAGGATATTCATTAGTATCACGACCACAAATTATCTATGCACTACGGGCCAAAGATATTCGTGTATTCATCAATGGTCATAATCATGCCAACAACTGTCCATCAATGCACTACGGACCAATGAAGACTTTTACCACATCATTTGTGACATTACGGTCATGATTATACTGAATAATCCCTGGTCATAATCATACCAAGTCCATCTATGCACTGCAGGCCACAAATGACTTTCAATAAAATATAAACATGAGGATGATGACAATGATATAAGAATTCAATAAAACAAGTTCAAGAATTAATTTATCCAGGAACTAATAACGTCCAAATTGTCAACATGGTACTTCTTTGTAGAGTAAAATTCAAGAATGCTTAGAAGAATATTTTCATGAAAAGATACTGGATGAAGCACAAATATCAAGAATATTCCACTAATTTCATGGAGTATAGAAGTCAAAACTTTAACCAACTGAGTATAATAAAAAATGAAATAACAAAAGAAATCACCAGGCATGTGATAGACCGCACAGGCAGGTTATTCCAACAAAATAATAAATAATAGAACCAAGTCCCAAGATAAAACGCATTGCATGACAAGATATTCCAATGTAATAATAAAGATTTAAACCAGTCCAGCGTAAAACGCACGATACAGATATATTCTAACGTAATAATAAAGATTTTAACCAGTCCGGCGTAAAACACATGTATATGATATTCCAATGTAATAATAAAGATGTAACCGGTCCCACGTAAAATGCATGTGGATATTCCAAATGAATAATAAAGAATGGAATAATGTAAGAATTTCACCAAGTATAGGGTAGCCACAGATATCTGAGTTATTCCAACGAAATAATAAATAACGGAATAATGAAGAATTTCACCAAGTATAGGGTAGCCACGTGATACAAAGTTATTCCAACGTAATAATAAAAAGATTTTAACCAGGTCCCACAGAAACGCATGCATGGATATTTCAACAGTAATAATAAAGACGGAACCAGTGTTCTACAGAAACGCATGACAAGATATTCCAACAGAATAATAAAGAATGGAATAACGTAATAATTTCGCCAAGTATAGGGTAGCAGCACAGATATCTGAGTTATTCCAATGTAAAAATAAATAATTGAATAACAGAAGAATTTCACCAAGTATAGGGTAGCCCGCGTATACAGGTTATTCCAACAGAATAATAAAGAATGGAATAACGGAAGTTTTTTTCATGAATATAAAAGAAATAATACCCCTTACCTTATAAAGAAGAAACTGGATATAGAAGTAGTGAAGTAGCAGAATAGTCTTCTTCTTTCTCTCTATAATTTTTCTCTCTAGAGTTTCAGTGAATTCGTAAGAAATAATGAAGGAATGAGCTTTTATTTATAGGAGAATGGATTGAATAGTAACTATTTCATGAATGGTCCAGATTGATTTACTTTTAAACCAGACGGTCCATATTAAAACTTAAAGCAACATTCATACCGATTCACTATTAAAACTTTAAACCAAATGATCCATATTGATTTACTATTAAAACTTTAAACCAAATGATCCATACCGATTTACTATTAAAACTTTAAACCAAATGATCCATATTGATTTACTATTATAAATTTAACCAACTATTCTGAAAATTAAAGACATCTCCTCATGGAATAATATTGTACCCAAAAATAATTTGGACCGAAAAGAAATATATTGTTCGGGTGAATAGTAACTCATGAATAGTAACTCATGAATAGTAACTTGTGAATAGTAACTTGTGAATAGTAACTCGTGAATAGTAATTCATGAATAGTAACTCATGAATAGTACTCCGACACAAAAAGTGTCCCGAATACCCGATTGAACAATATAACCTCCAAACATCAATTATCATCGGAATAGATGTCGATTTCTACTAACACAAATAATCCCAACACAATGGAACTATCAAATTCATCTTTAATCAACACAAACTTATTCATCATTAATATTATAACTCACAATATTTAACAACCAAAGTTGTTCCCGTGAAAGAGGGCTTTCCAATAAGGATTTCTCCTATCATGCCTTGATTAGGTGACCAAACCTCTCCTTGATAGAACTTCTAGAGTCGCCCCGAAAATAGGTATACATCACCCATCTTGAGTCGCCAAAAACATGGTACAAAATATAAATACAATCTTAAATATACAACAAGAGCTGTGAGTTTTAATACAAATATTGTCTTCTAGACAATATCCACTCTCAGAATAAGTCCTTATTACAATTATTATCACACTATTTCATAGAATAGTGAGGACTATTAATGCTATCATCTGGACCATCACTCCGTTCCCCGACTAGTCCCTACTACGTTCTCATTTCCTGAAGAGAACAGTGAAAGAAAGGGTGTGCTCAACTAGCCCAGTAAGAAATATTATGACTAAGATAATGTAGGATAAATTATCATTAGCCTTCAACAATGTTAAACTGATAAAATACAATAGAAAATAAGTTTAACTGCAGCGGAATAAGCAATCCATTAAAAGAGTCAAGTAGAGAATAAAGTCTATATTTCCATCATTTCCACCCGTATTTTGTACACAAGTCTCCCTCGTCTGATTTTGCATGAACTGCAAAAAGCTCCTAAACATTCCATCATTCATCGTTTGCTCGGTAGTGTTGTTTACAGGAGGAATATTGCCTTCCTATTACACGTTCTCCTGGTTTGTGACTAAAGGTTGTTCCACAGTCTTATACACTCCATTGTTAATGTTCTCAGCAGCCATTCTTAAATACTGCCATAAAACAAGGGTTAATTAAATAAATTAACATATCACATAATATCCCTATATTATGACCGACCAACAAATAAACTTAGATAGGACACACTAGCAAAGGATTTACTCATCTCTCCCCTCCTAGTTCTATTCCCCGATCTCCGCCAGAGACCATATCCCTAAGCTTTGATACCAACTATGACACCCCCAAAATAGGTATACAACACCCATTCTGAGTCGCCAAATACATGGTACAAAAAGCAAACTACAACTTCAATAATACAATTGTCGTGCAAAATACGACAACACATCTTCGTGAGTTTAAATACAAATATTGTCTTCTAGACAATATCCACACCCAAATAAGTCCTCATTATAATTATTCATACACTATTTTACAAAAATAGTAAGGACAACTAAAACATCTTTCTAGAACCATCATTCCATACCCCGACTCGATCCTGCTATGTTCTCACCTCACGAGAAGAAAAATGGAACAAAAGGAAAAGGGTGAGCTCAACTAGCCCAAGAAGAATATTATGACTAAGATAATATACAACAAATTATCATTAGTCTTCACGAGGAAAAATCTGATAGAATATAATGAGACAACAAGTTTTAGATCAACAAATACAATGAAATAAAGAATCCATTAGAAGAGTCACGTAGAGAATGAATTCTACTATCTTCTAAGATTTAAGAGTCCATCATCAATATTTTATCCCGTAACATCAATCAATATACATCTTTTAATCAAATATTCATCTTTTTACTACAGGCCAAAGATATTCATTTATTTCACCGGTTGGTCATGTTCATCTCAACACCTGTTCATCTTTGCACTACGGGCCAAAGATATTCATCAGTTAATCATTCATCTTTGCACTACAGGCCAAAGATATTCAGTAATATCATCATTTAGGACTGAGGATGATAAAAAATATTTTAAAGAAAACGAATCCAATGAGACAGAACGACAAATATTAGGGATTCGTATAACAGTTTATCCAAGATCAATAATACTTCATAATAACCGATTGTGAAACAGAATTCAAAATAAAGATCAAAATATGGATACAGTCAAAGATAGTAACCATAATAGACATCTTGGACAAAAAGAAGAAAATTTTATTTTTCTATTGAATAATGTCGATTCGTAATGAATAGTCTTTAGTACGTGAATAGTAACCCCAGACACAAAAAAGTTCCAAATTTGATTAAAAAGTTCACCAATATTTCTAAGATAATGATATTGAAGAAAATAATATCATTTAAGAAGAAAATAACATCCCTTACCTCAAAATAACGGTACTTCTGATCAGAATATCGGATAGAAAGTCGAAGGAAACTTGTACCGAACAGCAACTCTCAAATTATCTAAATAATCACAAAAATACGCTCGATAATTTAGAGAGAAAGAAAACTTGTTCTGGTGTGATTTTCAATTCTAACCTAAGCGTCTATTTATAGGAAAATGCTAGAACGCCATAGGAGACTAAAATAACAAAATATTATTATTTCTTTCTTTTTTCTCTACGCACACCTTTGGAAAAATCAAGCATGCCATCTTGGAAGAAAAAAATAGCAGCCCGTGTGTATTCAACACCAACCCAAAAGTGGATCACGCGCATAAATTAATAAAAATTATTTTATTTTCCGAAACTTCAACAATTCATAGAAAATAGCCCGTTTATCAGAAAAATACAAATTTTATGTCCATTCCACACGAAATCGAATTCTCTATAACTTTGTAGCTTTGAGTTTTTCCAAATTCTAACTAGAAAATATCCGAAATCAATAAACGGGTAATTTTTAATACCTCCATTCCGACAAAATACTGATAAAACACCTAAGCATTAATTCCTTCATTTATAACCACATAAATAAATCCATCATTTATATTCACATCAAATAAATATTTTCTTATCATATAAATTAATAATTAATTATTCACAAATAATATTACGTAATCACAATTATGATGACCAGCCGCTCCTGAAAGAGGGGGGCTTCGAATAAGGATTTCTCCTTCTTCGCGCCAATTAGGTGACCAAACCTCTCCTTAGAGATGAACTTTTTAGACATTGCCAATAATGTTATCTAATAATATTATTCAAATAATATGAATTATTGATCCGATAATGAGAAATATCTTTATGCGTTGACAAATTATTGAAACAACAATAATATTAAATATCAACGCAGACAATTATTGAATCAATAAAATAAAATATTAAACAAGAAACTCATCGTAATAATTATTGAGTAGTGCCTTCTTACGCATTTAATCAATAATTCAATAATCTTTGTCTGTACTGCAGTGTAACTCTTTATGCAACCACGCCATTCATCAGATTTTAACCACTGTATTAAACAAAGGTGTTAATGGTAACAATTACGCCGTTATTTATAAAACTCATACTTTGTCGTTTTCTTCATCCGACAGCTTATTCTTTTATGAGCCCTACGAATGGGTCACACTCGTCGCATTTAATATTTCCTTTTCAAAACAAAAGAATATTCCACGACCAAAAGAATATTCCCCGACAAAAATGAATATTTTATAACCACTTGCTTATCTTGTAAAATTTGCACATTTCACCCATAACCAAAGCATTATATCAAATTAACCCTTATTAATTTAGAATAATGAATAGGGGAAAATTTAATTTTATTTATAATAAGTTGGGGTCTTACAACTTCCCCTCCTTATAAAATTTCGTCCTCGAAATTGACGTACGTACCTGGTGTTTCGAACAGGTGAGGGTAACTCGCTTTCATTTTTGATTCCAACTCCCAGGTCATTTCCTCAATAGCATGGTTCCTCCACAAAACCTTAACTTGTGGTATAACCTTGGTGCGTATGACATGCTCTTTCCTATCCAAGATCTTAACAGGTACCTCCTCGTACGTTAAATCTTCGGCTATCTCGTCTGGTTCTAACTCAATAATGTGGTTCGGGTCTTTCACATATTTATGAAGCATAGATATATGAAAAATATTATGAACACGAGACATGTTTGGAGGTAATGCGAGTCTATAGGCTAAATTTCCTAGTCGCTCAAGAATCTCCAATGGACCAACAAATCTTGGATTGAGCTTTCCTCTCTTTCCGAATCTTGTAACTCCCTTCCATGGAGCAACACGTAACAGTACATGATCTCCAATATTAAACTCCACGTCCTTTCTATGAAGATCAACAAAACTCTTTTGTCGATCTTGTGAGGTTTGAATACGTTGTCGAATTATTTGGATCTTTTCTGTAGTCATGCGTACTAATTATGGTCCCAACAACGTTGCTTCTCCCACCTCGTCCCAGCATACTGGAGAACGACACTTTCGTCCATACAACGTCTCAAATGGAGCCATGCCTATACTTGCTTGATAACTGTTGTTGTAGGCGAATTCCACCAGTGGCAAGTACTTATCCCAACTTCCTTTGAAATCTAGAACACAGAGTCTTAATAGATTTTCAAAGGTTTGAATAGTCCTCTCTGATTGTCCGTCCGTTTGAGGATGATATGCTGAACTGAATTGTAAATCCGTGCCCATAGCTTTCTGCAATCTAACCCAAAATCTTGAAGTTAATCTTGGGTCACGATCCGAAACTATGGATACTGGCATGCCATGCAATCACACAATCTCATTCACGTACATACGATCAAGACGTTCAAGGGAATAAGTCTCACGTATCGGGAAGAAATGAGAAGACTTGGTTAATCTATCAACAATAACCCAAATCGTATCTATGCCTTGAGAAACTTTGGGAAGACCTGTAACGAAATCAATGGTAATGTGTTCCCACTTCCATTTCGGAATCTCAAGTGGTTGCAATGGACTTTTTGGCACTTGATGCTCCGTCTTTACACGTTGACAAGTTAAACACCTCGAGATAAACTCTGCGATCTCTCTCTCATATTCTTTGAGTTGATGCGAGGCATAGGCTATGACTTTCCCATGTTGCATGAGAACACATCCTAACCATTTGCCTGAAGCATCGCTGTAGATAACAAATCCATCCGAACCAGATGGTATTGCCAGAACAAGTGCCGAAATGAGTCTCCTATTAAGCTCTTGGAAACTCTTCTCGCATTCCTCGCTCCATACGAATTTTGTATCTTTCCGAGTCAGCTAAGTTAACAGAGTAGCGATTTGAGAAAATCCTTCCACGAATCTCCGATAATAACCAGCTAAGCCTAGAAAGCTACGCACTTCGGTCACCGACTTCGGTTCCTCCCAACTTTGTATTGCTTCAATCTTCACCGGGTAAACAGATACTCCATGTTTCGACACCACGTGCCCAAGGAATGCTACTTCCTCAAGCCAGAACTCGCATTTCTTCAGCTTGGCATAAAGCTTATTCTCACGAAGTCTTTCAAGTATCAGCTTCAAATGGTGCTCATGATCTTCACGGCTTTTGGAATAGATGAGGATGTCATCAATAAAGACAACAACGAACTGATCCAAATATTCCTTGAATACTCGGTTCATCATATGCATGAAAGCGGCGGGAGCATTAGTCAATCCAAAAGACATGACTAAGAATTCATAATGCCCATACCCGAGCTCAAGGCGCCTTTGGAATATCCTCGCTTTTAATCTTCACCGATGATATCCGAATCGAAGATCGATCTTTGAAAAGAATTGTGCTCCTTGTAATTGGTCGAACAGGTCATCAATGCGAGGTAGCGAATACCTATTCTTGATGGTAACATGGTTCAATTCTCGGTAGTCAATACAAAGTCGCATACTCCCGTCTTTCTTCTTTACGAATAAAACAGGAGCACCCCAAGGAGATGTACTAGGACAAATGAAACCGATGTTTAATAACTCCTGTAGTTGGACTTTTAACTCCTGAAGTTCAGTAGGATCCATTCGATATGGGGTTTTAGAAATGGGCTTTGTACCCGGTTCAAAGCCAATAAAGATTTTGACATCATGTTCTGGGGGTAGACCAGGAAGTTCTTCAGGAAATACATCAGGAAATTCTTTAACAACAGAAATATTATCCAAATCTGACTTGTCTTTATTCAAATCCATAACTTGGGCTAAAAAAGCTTGACATCCATTTTTCAATAAACGAATAGCTTTTATGGCTTGATACGACAAAGGATCGATTTTAGTGGTTTAGTTGTTTGAATTAAGTATGACACAGTTGGTTAGAATATGAAAACTAACAACCTTACGAAAACAATCAATTTTGGCACGATGAGTGATTAACCAATCAATTCCTAAAATTACATCAAAAGTAAGTATCTTTAAAGAGATAAGATCAACAGGTAATGTGATAGTGCCAACTTGGATTAAGCAATATTTATAAACTGTAGATGTAACGAAGGTTTCACCCAACGGAGTTTCAACAGATAAGTTAAAATCCAATTTCTCTGGAGTCAAGTTTAAACGTTGAGCACAACCAGGAGAGATAAAAGAATGGGTAGAACCCAGTATCTAGTAAGGTATAAACTTCATGAGAATTCAAGATTAGCTTACCTGTGATCACCTCGTTCGACTCCTCACGCTTTTGGCGACCACGACAAACGCTCTTCCAGGAACCGTTGTTTTCGACTTATCCGGGACTGCTTTTAGAGTCACCATCCCCGTTGAACTTGGTTTTGCTCTGAGAACACTCTCTGCTATATGACCCTCCTTTCCACAGCTTATAACATACCTTGGATTATTGTGGGCGGTTTGAATGAAATGTCCCTCTTTCCGCATTTTGTAACACACGACCGGTGGTCGTTCTCCTCCCCTAGCAACAGTTGATGTTGGTGTTGCTGTTGATGTCTTCCCATCATTCTTGAATCTCCTCTTTTTGATATTTCTACTAGACTCACCTCTTCTATTATCATGGCCACGATTACCACCCGAGTGGTTACTGCTTTTATCTGTATTCTTCCCCCCTCGCTGGTTATCATCGCTCCGATGACTGCTGTCACCGGTATGACCCTGGTTATAATCCCCCGGTTGAGTGTACTCATTATCTCGTTCTAATAATTGAGGCCTGTTAACAACATCTGAATACAGAGAAAATTTATGAGAGATAAGGTATTGACGAATCTCGGGTTTTAGACCTCTCAGAAACATCCGCGTCATACATTCCTCATTCTTCACCAAATGAGGTGCAAACCTGAATAACTTTGCGAACTTTGCCTCGTACTGAGACACCGTCATGTTGTTTTGTTCCAGTCTAATAAACTCTACCTCCTTCATATGACGAAAACTTTCTGGAAAGTACTTGTCATTGAACAGTTTCTGAAATCTTTCCCAAGACATGTTAAGTTCGGTTGGCTGGGTACGCTTCACGGATTTCCACCAGTAATCTGCCTCTCCACGGAACGTAAAGGTGGCGAATGGAACCTTCTGTTCCTCCGTGCATCCCAAGACATCCAATATCTTGGTGATTTGCTTGACCCATGTTTTCGCCTTAATCGGATCGGCTTTCCCCGTAAATCGGTGGTTCCAACTCCTTGAACTGCTTTGGTACAGATGAATCAAGCGCGTTGCCATCATTTCCACACAGTATTTTGTACACGAGTCTCCCTCGTCTGATTTTGCATGAACTGCAAAAAGCTCCTAAACATTCCATCATTCATCGTTTGCTCGGTAGTGTTGTTTACAAGAAGAATATTGTCTTCTTGTTGCATGTTCTCCTAGTTTGTGACTAAAGGTTGTTCCACAGCCTCATACACTCCATTGTTAACGCTTCTCAAAGACCATTTCTTAAATCGCCATAAAACAAAGGTTAATTAAACAAATTAACATATCACATAATATCCCTATATTACGACCGCCAACAAATAAGCTTAGATAGGACACACTAACAAGGATTTACTCATCTCTCCCCTCCTAGTTCTATTCCCCATCTCCGCCAGAGACCATATCCCTAAGCTTTGATACCAACTGTGACGCCCCCAAAATAGGTATACAACACCCATTCTGAGTTGCCAAATACATGGTACAGAAAGCAAATTACAACTTCAATAATACAATTGTCGTGCAAAATACGACAACACATACTGTGAGTTTAAATACAAATATTGTCTTCTAGACAATATCCACACCCAAATAAGTCCTCATTACAATTATTCATACACTATTTTACAGAAATAGTGAGGACAACTAAAACATCTTTCTAGAACCATCACTCCATACCCGACTCGATCCTCGCTTATGTTCACACCTCCTGAGAAGAAAAATGGAACAAAAAGGAAAAGGGTGAGCTCAACTAGCCCAGTAAAGAATATTATGACTAAGATAATATACAACAAATTATCATTAGTTTTCAACAGGGAAAAATCTGATAGAATATAATAGACAACAAATTTTAGATCAATATTACGCAATGAAATGAAGAATCCATTAGAAGAGTCACGTAGAGAATGAATTCTACTATCTTCTAAGATTTAAAAGTCCATCATCAATATTTTATCCCTGTAACATCAATCAATATACATCTTTAATTAAATATTCATCTTTGCAATACAGGCCAAAGATATTCATTTGTATCACCAGTTGGTCATGTTCATCTCAACACCTGTTCATCTTTGCACTACGGGCCAAAGATATGCATCAGTTAATCATTCATCTTTGCACTACAAGTCAAAGATATTCAGTAATATCATCGTTTAAGATTGATGATGATGAAAAATATTTTAAAGAAAACGAATCCAATGAAACAGAACGACAAATATTAGGGATTCGTATAACAGTTTATCCAAGATCAATAATACTTCATAATAACCAATTGTGAAGCAGAATTCAAAAATAACGATCAAAACATGGATACAATCAAAGATAGTAGCCAAAATAGACATCTTGGACAAAAAGAAATTTTTTTATTTTTTGGTGAATAGTGTCGTATTCGTGAATAGTGCTGTATACGTGAATAGTAACCCCGACACAAAAAGTTCTAAATTTTATTAAAAAGTTCACCAATATATCGGCATAATGATATTAAAGAAAATAATATCATTTAAGAAGAAAATAACATCCCTTACCTCAAAATAACTAGATTTCGATCTAATATCTGATATAAAGTCAAGGAAGCTTTATGTAGAACAACAACTCTCAAAGTATAAAAATACTCGTAAAAATACATTCAATAATCTAGAGAGAAAGAAAACTTATTTCTGGTGTGATTTTTAATTCTAACCTAAGCGCCTATTTATAGGAAAATGCTAGAACGCCATAGGAGACTAAAATAATAAAAAATTATTATTTCATTTTTTTCTCTTACGCAACCTAAGTTGCCAACAAAGACCAGCCACCTTTGAACCAAAAATAAACAGCCCGCATGTGTTAAAACAAAAGTGGGTCCCACCCATAATTTAATAAAAATCATTTTATTTTCTGAAACTTCAGTAATTCATAGAAAATAGCCCGTTTATCAGAAAAATACGAATTTTATGTCCATTCCACACGAAATCGAATTCTCTACAACTTCGTAGATTTGAGTTTTTCCAAATTCCAAACATAAAATATCCAAAATCCACAAACAGATGATTTTTAATTCCTCCATTCTGACAAAATACTGATAAAATACCTCAACATTAAATCCTTCATTTATAACCACATAAATAAATCCATCATTTATATCCACATCAAATAAATATTTTCTTATCATATAAATCAATAATTAATTATTCACAAATAATATTACGAAATCACAATTATAATGACCAAGCCGCTCCTCAGAAAGTGGGGGCTTTCCAATAAGGATTTCCCACTACTTGCCAAGTAATTAGGTGACCAAACCTCTCTTTAGATGTAACTTTCTAGACATTACCAATAATGTTATCTAATAATATTATTCAAATAATATGAACTATCGATCCGATAATGGGAAATATCATGCGGTGACAATTATTGAAATAACAATAATATTAAATATCAACGCAATAATTATTGAATCAATAAAATAAAATATTGAACAAGAATTCACTCGTAATAATTATTGAGTAGTGACTTCTTACGTCACTGAATCAATAATTCAATAATATTGTGTCTACCGCGCGCCTTCGCGGCAACCACGCGTATTATCAGTATTTTAACCACCGTATTATTCGAAGCGGTGTTAATCTTGTAATAACTACGTCGTTATTTATAAAACTCAAAGTTTGTTGTTTCCTTCATCCAACCATTTTTTTCGTTATGGGGCCCATGATTGATCAAGCGTCATCGCACGGATATTCCCGAAAAAAAAAGAATATTCCACGACCAAACGAATATTCCCTTTAATAAAAGGAATATTTTATAACCACTTGCTTATTTTATAAAATTTGCACATTTCACCCATAACCAAAGCATTATATCAAATTAACCCTTATTAATTTAGAATAATGAATAGAGGAAAATTTAATTTTATTTATAATAAATTAGGGTCTTACAGTTTCAGTGAATTCGTAAGAAATAATGAAGGAATGAGCTTCTATTTATAGGAGAATGGATTGAATAGTAACTAATTCATGAACGGTCCAGATTGATTTACTTTTAAACGGACGGTCCATATTAAAACTTAAAGCAACGGTCCATACTGATTCACTATTAAAACTTTAATCCAACGACCCATATTGATTTACTATTAAAACTTTAAACCAACGATCCATACTGATTTACTATTAAAACTTTAAACCAGCGATCTATATTGATTTACTATTATAAATTCAACCAACGGTCTGAAAAATTAGCACATTTCCTAATGGAATAATATTCTACCCAAAAATAATTTGGACCGAAAAGAAATATATTGTTCGGGTGAATAGTAATTCGTGAATAGTAACTTATAAATAATAACTCGTGAATAGTAACTCGTGAATAGTACTCCATCACAAAAAGTGTCCTGAATACCCGATTGAATATTATAACCTCCAGACATCAATTATCATCGGAATAGATGTCGATTTCTACTAACACAAATAATCTCAACACAATGGAACTATCAAATTCATCTTTAATCAACACAAAATTATTCATCATTAATATTATAACTCACAATATTTAACAACTAGGTTGTTCCCAGGAAAGAGGGGGCTTTCCAATAAGGATTTCTCCTATCATGCCGCAATTAGGTGACCAAACCTCTTCTCGATGTAACTTCTGCACATTGTAAATATTGCAATTTAATAATATGAGTAACTTTCTCGTCTCAATTATTGATTTAATAATATAACATATAATGCATATAATCTTTAATGATCTAATCGAATCAATAATATGAGAGATATGATGCAACAATTACTGTAGCAATAATTGAGTATAACTGAGTGATTTTCCACATAAGCATCAATAATCACTACCGTGTGCTACTATGCAACCACGCGTATTACTGTACTTTTACTACCAAGTAGTTCAACAGTATTAATAGTAAAACTTCCGCCGTTATTTTCATGAAAATATTTTTATTATTTTCTCAATTTGACAATAATTCTGTTGTGGGGTCCACCAATGATTGTGTCGTTGTACGAATATTCCCTGTTAAAACGAATATTCCCCGACCAATCGGATATTATATAACAACTTGCATACTTTGCAAAATTTATAAATATTACCCAGAACTATAACATTATATCAAATCCACACCATAATATTAAAAAAATATTTCGAGAAAATTAAATCTTTATTCGTAAAATTTGGAATTTTACAAGAATAGTGAGCACTACTAATGCTATTATCTGGACCGTCACTCCGTTCCCCGACTAGTCCGTTCTACATTCTCATTTCCTGAAGAGAACAATGAAAGTAAAAGGGTGAGCTCAACTAGCCCAGTAAGAAATATTATGACTAAGATAATGCAAAATAAATTATCATTAGTCTTCAACAATGTTAAACTGATACAATATAACAAACATCAAGTTTAACTGCAGCGGAACAAATAATCCATTAAAAGAGTCAAGTAGAGAATAAAATCTACTATCTTTTATAATTTAAAAAGTTTTTCATCACTTTTATCATTGGGATTCAAATTTTAATAAATAATCCACATCATCCCCGTGACTACTACCAAGGATATTCATTAAGATCACAACCACAAATTATCCATGCACTACGGGCGAGGATATTCGTGTATTCATCAATGGCCATGATCATGCCAATAATCGTCCCATCAATGCACTACGGACCAATGAGAACTTTTACCACATCATTTGTAATATTACTACCAAGTGATTATACCGATTAATCCCTGGTCATAATCATACCAAGTCCATCTATGCACTACATGCCACATATGACTTTCAACATAATATAAACATGAGGATGATGACAATGATATAAGAATTCAATAAAACAAGTTCAAGAATTAATTTATCCCAGAACTAATAACGTCCAAATTGTCAACATGATACTTCTTTGTAGAGTAAAATTCAAGAATGCTCAGAAGAATATTTTCATGAAAAATACTAGATGAAGCGCAAATATCAAGGATATTCCACTAATTTCATGGAGTATAGAAGTCAAAACTTTAACCAACTGAGTATAATAAAGAATGGAATAACAAAAGAAATCACCAGGCATGCGATAAACCGCATGCAGACGAGTTATTCCAATGTAATAATAAATAACGATACCGTGTCAAAGCGTAAACGCATGCATACAGATATTCCAATGAATAATAAATAACGAAACCGAGTCGGGCCAAATTCGCACCGACAGGGATGTTCCAATGTAATAATAAATAACGGAACCGAATCGTCACGTAAATGCACATACTGAGATGTTCCAATGCCGATAATAATAAAGAATGGAATAACAAAAGAATTTTACCATGTATGCGGTATTGGCGATGACGGAGTTATTCCAACATAATGATAAAGAATGGAATAACAGAAGAATTTCACCAAGTATAGGGTAGACCACGTATACAGGTTATTCCAACAGAATAAAAAAATAGAATAACATAAGTTCTCTTCATGAATACGAAAGAAATAATACCCCTTACGAGTACAACAAATAATATCCCTTACCTTAGAACAAAGTGGATATAGGAGTAGTGAAGTAGCAAAATACTTTTCTTCTTTCTCTCTATAGTTTCTCTCTCTACAGAGTTTCAATTGAATTAAGTAAGAAATAATGATGGAATGAGCTTATTTATAGGAGAATGGGATGAATAAGAACTAATTCTGAATCGGTCCAGTTGATTTACTTTTAAACCAGACGGGTCCCGTATTGGTTTACTATAAAATATTCTAATAAAACAAAATATTTTAAATAAAATATAATATATTCTATTTATAATCTAATAAAACGAATAACTTTATAAAAGTATTATGTTTTATATAAAAAGATTTTACTATGCAAAACACTATCGCAGTACTTATGCAAACACTATGCATAATAAAATATAATATATTCTATTTATAGTCTAATAAAACGAATAACTTTATAACAAAGATACATTTTATATAAAAAGATTTTACTATACAAAACACTATGCATAATAGAATATAATATATTCTATTTATAGTCTAATAAAACGAATAACTTTATAAAAATATTTTGTTTTATATAAAAAGATTTTACTATGCAAAACACTACGATAATAGAATATAATATATTTTATTTATAGTTTAATAAAACGAATAACTTTATAAAAGTATTACATTTTATATAAAAAGTTTTTTTTGTTTTATTACATTAATAATACTAATAAAACAAAACTTCATCATCATTATTATAACAACAGTTATCAAGTAAGTATTGGCATGGCTCCATTCGAAGCGTTGTATGGAAGAAAGTGTCGTTCTCCAGTAAGATCTTTGGGATGAGGTGGGTGAAGCAACGTTGTTGGGACCGGAGTTAAGACGACGATGACTACGGGAAAGATACAAACGATCCGAACGTATAAAAACCTTCCAAGATCGACAAAGAGTTATCTTGATCTTCATCGAAAGGACGTGGAATTCGATATTGGAGATCATGTGTTGTTACGTGTTGCTCCATGGAAAGGAGTTACGAGATTTGGAAAGAGAGAAAGCTCAATCCTCGATTCATTGTCTATTTTAATCCTCGATCGAGTAGGGATCGTAGCTTTATGTACTCGCTTTTACCGCCAAGTATGTCTCGTGTTCATAACGTTTTTCATATATCCATGTTACGTAAATATGTGAAAGACCCGAACCACATTATTGAGTTAGAACCGGATGAAATAGCGGAAGATTTAACGTATGAAGAGGTTCTTATTCAAATCTTGGATAAGAAGGAACATATTCTACGCTCTAAGGTTATACCTCAAGTCAAAGTTTTATGGAGGAACCATGATATTGAGGAAATGACCTGGGAGTTAGAATCTGAAATGAAATCAAAGTATTCTTACCTCTTCGACATACCAGGTATGTACCCTAATTTTGAGGGCGAAATTTCATAAGAAGGGGAGATTGTAAGACCCCTACTTTTATGAATAAAGATGAATTTTCTATAATTATCATTTTTGAATATTATGGAATAAATTTGATATAATGTTATAGTTGTGGGTAATATTTATAAATTTGTCATTTACTCAATCTGACAATAATTCTATTGTGGGGTCCACTAATGATTGTCTTGATAAATACGAATATTCCTCGTTAAAGCAGAATATTCCCAGAGCCAATCGAATATTATATAACAACTTGCGTGACTTTGCAAAATTTATAACTATTACCATTAACTATAACATTATATCAAATTCATTCAAAAATGATAATTATAAAAATTCATCTTTATTCATAAAAGTTGGGGTTTTACATGAGTAATATATTTAGTGTACTTCAATTTTTCAACACAATAATAGGAAGAAAAAATATCAAACTTAGAAATATTAGAGTACACCAAATTTGATATTTTGAAATCAAAGTTTATGAGTTTTATAAAAAAAAATTCTTAAACCGAAAAAAAATTAAGTTTGATACTCCTATGTGAAAGCCAAGTTTTATACTTATAAATTTTAGTGGTGGACATTCATGTAAGACCCCAACTTTTATGAATAAAGATGAATTTTCTATAATTATCATTTTAAATATTATAGAATAAATTTGATATAATGTTATAGTTGTGGGTAATATTTATAAATTTTGCAAAAGACGCAAGTTTTTATATAATATTCGATTGGTGGGGAATATTTGTTTTAAGCGAGGGAATATTAAATGACGACAAGACAATCATTAGTGGACCTTATTAATTAATTATTATTTGATTGAGAAAACGACAAAAATATTTTTTATGAAAATAACGGCAGAAGTTTTACAATTAATCTTCTTTGAAACACCGGTGTTAAAAGAAATGCGAGAATACGCGCGTGGTTGCGTAGTAGAACCGGTATTGATTATTGATGCTTTACGTGAGAAGTCATTCAATTTTATTCAATTATTGTAAATATTTTATATATTATTAAATCAATAATTGAGATGACAGAGTTATTAATATTATTATTTACATTATTAACGATGTCTAGAAGTTACGCCGCTTAGGAGAGGTTTGGTCCTAATTAATCGGCGTCAATATGGAGAAATCCATATTGGAAAGCCTCTTTCCAGGAACGACCGCGATTAATTAATAGTGTGAATAATAATAATGATGATAAAGTTTTTGTTTTATTAGTATTATTAATGTAATAAAACAAAAATACTTTTTATATAAAATGTAATACTTTTATAAAGTTATTCGTTTTATTGCGCTAATAGTAAAATCTTTTTATATAAAATGCGAATACTTTTATAAAGTTATTCGTTTTATTAGACAATAATTAGAATATATTATATTTTATTATGATAGTACCTACATAGTGTTTTTCGATAGTAAAATATTTTAAAAAGTTATTCATTTTATTAGATTATAAATAGAATATATTATATTTTATTGTAAACCAATCTGAACCGTCCGCTTAAAAGTAAATCGATCCTACCATTCATGGATTGGTTCTTTATTCAAATCCATTCTTCTATAAATGAAGTTCATTCCTTCATTATTTCTTACGAATTCACCAAACTCTGAGAGAAACCGTAGAGAATTATTCTTCTATCCCGAGCGTATTTCTTTTAGCGTTTAAGAAAGCTTTTCGAGCGTAGTGCAAGTTTCTTCAAGTATATATCCCCGCCTCTACTTAGTCGAAGTACTCTTCTTTATTAGGTAAGGAGTATTATTTTTTCATATTCATGAAGAAAACTTCATTATTCCATTCTTTATTATTCAATTGGAATAACTTTTGTATACGCTGATCTACCCCTATACTTGGTGAAATTCTTCCATTATTCCATTATTTATTATTCTCATTGGAATAACTCATACATCTGCCAATCTGCATACATGGTGAAATTCTCGTTATTATTAGTCTTTTATTATTTTGTTGTAATATCCTGCATGCGCTCTGCATGACTTCGGTTTCGTTATTTATTATTCTATCGAACATCCTGCTCTATGCAAGATCTTTGCGTGCGTAGTGATTTACATTGTTATTCCATTCTTTATTATTCATTGGAATATCCTGCCGGTAAGTATTATGCTCGACTGGTTCCGTTATTTTTATGAAAATAACTACGGAAGTTCTGGTTAACGTTGAAACACCCGAAAGTTAAAAGTGCGAGAATACGTGTGGTTGCATAAGTAGCACACCAGATTGATTATTGATCTTACATGAAAGTCATTCGGTTTTATTTAATTATTATCGATATTTTATATATTATTAAATCAATAATTGAGATAACAGAGTTATTAATATTATTATTTGCATTATTAACGATGTCTGTAAGCTTCGCCACTTGAAAGAGGTTTGATCACCAAATCAAGGCTGCCAAATAGAGAGAAATCCTTATTGAAAGCCCTCTTTTCCTTTTGAACGACGCAGTGGATTAATAGTGTGAATAATAATAATGATGATGATGAGTTTTGTTTTATTAGTATTATTAATGTAATAAAACAGAAAAACTTTTTATATAAAAATGAATCTTTTATAAAGTTATTCGTTTTATTAAAGCTAATAAGAAAATCTTTTTATATAAAATGTAATACTTTTATAAAGTTATTCATTTTATTAAACAATAATTAGAATATATTATATTTTATCATGCATAGTATTTGCATAGTAAAATCTTTTTAAAAGTTATTCATTTTATTAGATTATAAATAGAATATATTATATTTTATTGTAAACCAATCTGGACCATCCGTTTAAAGTAAATTGATCACATACTTATATAACTATTTGTTCACATGTGTGTACTATCACTACTACAAAACAGTAAATAGACAACACAAAAAAAACGTTGTGGTTTAGTCAAAAAAATATTGTGGTTAAGGGTGTTATCTATTTAACACCCTTACACAACATTTTTAAAACATTGCAATTAAGCACAATACACAACGTTTTTTAAGGAAAAACGTTGTAGATTTATTTTTCAAAAAGTAGCAGATGCTTAAAAACGTTGTATGATTCCACAACGTTTTTTTGGATAAAAATGTTATTGTTTAGTATATCAGACAACGTTTTTTAAATGTTATAGATAAAAAAAAAAGAAAAAAAAATGTTGTTCACCTATATTACCAATGCACCTGCAATATGCTAATGACATGATATATAGCCAAAATCTATCAACCATTCAAAATACATCCCAATAATACCATTCTTTTACAGTTTTAATTTACTAGATCCACAAAATATATACCAAACTATCCATATATGCATCTCAAATTCACTATATAGAAATTAATACAAAGAATATAAATACCATACAAAACGTTTACATCCCAATAATACCAAACTATCCATAATACCAAACTATCCATCCCCTGCAACTGCTTTCTTTTGGAGTTGAAGTCTAACCTTAGCAGTGTCCAACGGGATAGTATAAATCTGCATAAGAAAATATGTTATATGTGTGATGACGAAAATCAAATATACGTAATCTCATTGACATTACATCTAGTGGATTATGCAAACTAAAAGGTTCCAACACCAACATGATGATCAAGAACCAATTATGATCTATGTGGAGATTTCAAACTTAAGAATAAAAGGTGTCAAGCAATTGAGCTCATACCAGCTTCAATCAAGAATAACAGAAAAGAGGACTAACTTGTTAAACTATAAACCATCAACACAGACCCTGACATATAAAAGTTACAGTGTGTTTGATTGTGACTATCATGATAATGTGACGCTAAAATAAAAATTAACAAATAAAGAAGCTATTTTGATATTGATTATCAGGCAACTTGACCTGAATAATCAGACCAGTGGAGTTATGCAGCAGAATTGGGAAAATTCGAATGACTAAGTGACAACACTGTGAGTAGAGTGTAGACTTGCTTGGTAGGCTCTTATTCTCATTGTTTGTAGGCCCAAGTCATAGATCTATTCAGTTGAATAAACTCTTTCTCATCTATCACCAGATAGTTTAACGAAAAATATAAAAATGAAAAGACAATTAGTAATTCATAAACATACAGATATATATTATAACAGAAAGGGCTAATAATAGTGATCTGTTGAAATTGATGTAAATTATGGTCATTTGGGGCCAGAGATACACAACCAAGTCTCCCTATGCACTTTAGTTCTTAAGAATTACTTCTACTCCAATACGCATAAATTTGTTCAACCTATGAATTTAGACAACTCCTCACAAACTTCTAAAATACTTCAAACTGAACTTTTTAAAAAGACTAAAATTTTAGCACACCAAAATAACCCATCAACCATGATTTGACGCACAAAATCAACATTCACAAAAATAACTTAGAAATCTAGCATAAGAAATAATTAAATCAAAATGCACGTACAATGAAGTTATTAATCTAATATACAAGATTAAATATTAGGGAAGCTTTTGGACAGAACATATTCACCATTCGCATAATGAGAGGAAGATAGGACGCCCTGCATTCATTAGAGCTCTGGTCATTACAGGGTACCTACAAGAAAAAGAATATAGCAGAACGTTACAAGGCAACTAAGTTTGGAAAAAAAGACGGTACAAATTGAGGAATTCTATACTTATTGAAAATTGATATCACTCCATTACCGAACTGTTGGCTTTATTTCGTCATTGTTACAATTGTCATACTTCAAATAATAGATATTCTGTACAGAAAACATGTCACTCCATAGTTACATGGTAATAGTAGTATAAAATATATGCATGCATCTATTTGCAGATCCTTTAAGTGATATGTATCAAATATTATGTGTAAGTTATTAGAATTTCCAGCTAAGAGAACCAGAAGCAATCATATACCCATGAGGCAAAGGTTTTGGCATCTTGTTCCTCATGACCAAGAGAACTAGGCATTGTGTTGCTGCAAGTGAAGCGCCTACAAAATGGAGGTAAATACATCGAATCACGTCAATTGTAACCAACAAGGAGACTTATGATCAAACAATTGCATGTAACATTGTACCTGGCATTTGAGTAGATTCCTAGCTTAAGACCCTTGCTATGAACATAGTCAGCAAGAGCTCGAATACTAGAAGGAAATATGGATTTCTTAGGCACTAGATGACCCTGAAATTGAATTCCCATCTAGAGTGTAATAGAACTAATTCTCACCCAAAAGGAGAAACAAAAAATGACAGAAAGTGGAAACATGAAAAACCTTTTCGTCACGAGCAATTTCAGCCTAGCAATCATCTACGAAAGTAAGTATTGAAATATTCAGTCAGGTTCTCATAACGTTGATAAGGCTAACTCCACAATAGTTAGCATCCTTGTGTCCTGAGATATCCAAATAACATTTCCTCAGCTATTCATCATTAAATTTCTAGAATGAGGTACTTACATGAGACTGACTTCTCACCGAAAAGAAGGGTATTCTCATCCTTAACTTTTAGTTCATGATGCTTCCAGGGACCGTGGACACTGTCATACTTGAACATGTATGTCTGAAACAAATAATAAAAATTAGTTAATCTAAAGTACCAAACAAACAACAAACTAAGATTGAAATAAACCAAGCTAGCCAATGATCAACACTAATTGGCTTTATACCCACTAATAATTTTAAAACTGTACTAAAACGACTAGGATATTGCCAGAGCTGATTCTCTTATACTACCTCTAATCCCAAATTTATAGTTCCCATTAAACACCACACTATTAAATATTAAAGCGTGGGACATGATCAGATCTAGAATGTACCCCATATAGCTCAGTAAAGTGTATAAACGGCTCATTAAAATTGGTTGTACGTATCTTTCATGTATAATCTATCAATACCAAATTCTCTATGCATGCAACCTCAGTTAAAATCTTGAGAGAAAAAAGCCATAAAAGTTAAATTAGCCAACTAGAACTTCCAGGTCAGTAAGATATAATGAAAATTCAAATAAATTCATTCAAACAGAACCATAACGTACAGGCAATTGGAATGAAAAGTTGAATGCATACCATGTAATCAGTTGTAATGAAGGGATCGTTAACAGCAACGAGCTCAACATTGTCTCTTTGCAAAGCCACTCTGGCCACCAATCGACCAATTCTTCCAAATCCTTTACATCATATTTCCATGATTAAAACAAAAACCTAAGTAAAATAAGTAAATTCCAGTAAAAAAATGAATAAACAATAATAGGAGACTAGATCTAATACCGTTAATTCCGATCTTGATCTTGGCTGAACCCATATAGAAAACAAAAAACACATACAAATCAGATGATTACAAGGAGAAAAACATATGAAAACTTTCATAATAAAAGAACGAAAGTAACAGTAAGATCATACCCATGGTTCTAAAGATAATACTGAAAGACTATAGAGAGAGAAAAGTAGTATAGAGAGACGGAGCAAAGTAGTATAGAAAAGCAGAGGGACGTCGACGGTGGAAGAGAGGGACAGCGACGGGGAAGGGAGGCCACGACGCCGGTGATATCCTTGCTGGCGACGGCGAGATTTCAGATCTGGCCTGGAGACTGGGAGCGGGCTAGGGCAAAATACTGATAAGAGTGATACTACTGATCTGGCCTGGAGACTGGTAGTAATTATTATTTAAGTTTTCACTTTAGCGAGATTTTTTAAAGCTCCTGTTTTTTTTGATAGACAACGTTTTTTTAAAAAAACGTTATTTAGTTAATATCAAAAAAATATCTTTTTAAATAGATAACGTTTTTGTATATATATCTACAATATTTTTTTTTAAAACGTTGTGAAAAAAATACCATAACATTTTTATAAAAAATATTGTGGTTTTAAAGTATTATTAATAGATTTAATCTTTTTATCTTTGGTGTATTGAAACATATTTTTGTCTTATTAGGGGAGTTGGTGCAAGATTAATAATACTTGTATGGTAAGTTAAAAATGGAGGTATAGATGGAAGTCTTATCTTTGTAATTCAGTATTTTCACATGATTATAACTATTGAATCACGTGATTGAACTATTGATTCACATTATTTACTTATTAGGGAGATAGTGCTGAGTTTGATAATACTTGCGGGACTAAATTAAAAATGAAAGAAAATTTAAAGGTATTGTCTTTGTAATATTTCGAGCCCCAAAACGTGCAATTATCGAAACTATATTTTTCTATAAATGAAGCTCATTCTTCCATCATTTCTCACCAATTCACTAAAGTTTATAGAAGCGATTATTATAGAGAGAAAACTATAGAGAGAGAAGAAAAATCATACCTCTCTACTCCAAAGATCCAGCTTCTTTCTAAGGTAAGGAGTATTATTTCTTTCGTATTCATGAAGAGAAATACTATTATTCCATTCCTTATTATTACGTTGGAATAACTCGTTTATACATCTTAATCTCAAGATATGTGACGCCCCAAAATAGGTCCAATCCATCCAACCTATTTTGAAATCGCCAAATCGTGGTACGAAGAAAACAACTACAACTTTATTACTACAATTTTTGTGCAAAATACAACATATATACTGTGAGTTTTAATACCAATTGTGACTCATGTCCCAACTATGGACCCCACCTCACAAAGGATACCTTACGTAAAAGTCTGCGGTCTGAAGCTGCTTTTAGAAATTAAGATCTTTGGGAAGTGTTCAGAAACCTTCGTACATGGGAGGCCATGAATCTAAGTTATGATAGATGTCATATGTCCAGGAGAATTATCCTTGGTTGACCTAATAGACCCCGAAAGAAAAACGAAAAAAAGATTATCTTGTCGTGCTTCTTCCATGGTGAGTCTTCTCTTGACATATAACTATCTCCACCGCCGTCTGTAATTGAACGTTATGTTTCAACCAAACTCCAAGATCATATAGGTAGTGCTCAAGTAGATATACTCAACAGAGTGGATGTCTTGCACAACCTGTCTTATGATAACACGAGGTTGTATGTCGTTAGACATCTTGTATGATAATTAGGCAAAACACCCTTCCCAAATTGGGTTCACCTCACCCTATTGTTGTTCACCAAAATCAATTATTAAGTGACGTATAATATCGACACACACATCTTAGGTCCTCGATACAATTATATATTGTATGTCGTGCCGCTTTATAATGTGTTGAGAAACTTTGACAGGTCTCGGACCACCACACTTATTCCCTCATTATCCCCGCCGACCCAATTACACTCTTATTACACGAAAGGAATTATGAAGCAAAAGGGTGACAACCTGACTAGATCGATAAAGAATATCATAACTAAAGATAATTAAATTATCAATAGCCTTCATCGATAATAAATCGTAGATTTAGAACATATGGTAGATGATAAAAATTTCAACCATAGTTGCAGTTGGAACGAAGCGATCCATTAAAAGAGTCGAATAGACCGTAAAAGTCTATTATCTTCTCCGTGTTAAAAGTCCACCAACAATGCTTTAACCTCAGTAACATTAATCAATGGATCATGTTCACAATCGTGTGAATAACTTCATAATCATAATTGTAGTTCTAATTTTCTCTTACTCATCGAAGACGAAGATATTTTTCATCACATGTCTTTACTCGAAACATCAAAGATCATGGTTATACCAAATCACAATTCCTGTTCATAATCATACTAATAAGTTCATCTTTGCACTACGGACCAAAGATACTCATCAACAGTTCATCTTTGCACTACAGGCCAAAGATATTCATCAACAGGTCATCTTTGCATTACATGCCAAAGATATTCAACAACAGGTTATCTTTACACTACGGGCCAAAGATATTCATTAACAATTCATCTTTGCATTGCATGCCAAAGATATTCAACAACATGTCATCTTTGCACTACGGGCCAAAGATATTCATATCTCAAAGAAATATATAATCATTTCAGAATTTATATAAACAATAATTATAATCATGTTGATCAATTTACCTTTGCACTTAAGCTAAAAATATTCAATTGTAAATTCAATGGTCATGATCATACCAGTCAACAATTCATCTTTGAACTACTGGCCAAAAAGAACCCATAGTCACGATCATACCAATAATCTACCCATCTTTACACTTAAGTCAAAGAGAAATTTCTTCACCAAGGTTATAAAAATGTCATATATGATAATAAAAACAATATGATCAACAACTACATTTAATTTCAAAAGTAAGATTCATAAATCAATGATTTCATAACACCTTAATCCAAATGTTATAAATCACTTAATAGTCTCATAATTTAATATTATTAATATTACCACAATATCTTAATCATTTCTTAAACTTATAAATAATTTATTTTAATTGTTTACACTTTAATAATTAATGTATTTAATCATCCTAAAATGCCAAACTCATAAGATTTCATCACCAATAACCAAAACCCTCATCAAAAGTCTGCATATACCTTATAGAGGATTCCCAAGCCATAAAATCCTATTTTTTAATTTTGTTACTTCACATAACATATTTAATTTATTTATTCATAACTAGTCCATTTTCATAAAAAATACCAAATCAGTCCCAAAAATGTTTTTTTTTTTTGGAATTTAACAGAATATAGTCCCATATTGAACATATATTTTTCTCGAAATTTTTAAAATTTATTTACTATTTTTCACATGGCAAAAACTGCCGAATATTTAGACATTTATCATAAATTGTACGTTAGTCCAAAAATTCCAAAATTTACAGAGTATACTTATGTTATATAGATGTACTCCCAATAAAAATTTCACCAATTTTGGAGTTAACCACAAGGAATTATAAGGGTTTACTTTTAAAATAGTCTTTTCTCATAAAATCCATACCTCCTAATCTATACATCCAAAAATTGCCATTTTTGGACACAATCAAAGAAACTCATCAAATTATTATTTCTAATTTTTTTAGAATTTTTGAAGGTACGAAAAATTACGAAACATGATAAACATAATAATCCTTAAAATCCCTTACCTCGAAAAGCGATCTTAATTAGGAATGTGGGATGAAAAGTCGAAGGAAACTTGCAGACCGAATAAAGAATTCTTCAAGTATCTAAATACTCATAAAAATACGCTCGATAATATAGAGAGAAAGAAAACTTGTTTCTGGTGTGATTTTCAATTCTAACTTAAGCGTCTATTTATAAGAAAATGCTAGAACGCCAAAGAAGACTAAATTAATAAAATAATAATATTAATTCATCCTTCTTTCTACGCCCACTCAATTTGAAAGTTGAGCAGCCATTTTGGAAGAGATTTTGTCAGCCCACATGTTGTCAAACAAAAGTGGGTCCCACCCCATTTTTAATAAAAATTATTTTATTATCCAAAACTTCAATAATTCATAGAAAATAGCCTGTTTATCATAAAAATACAAATTTTATGTCCATTCCACACGAAATCAAATTCTCTACAACTTTGTAGCTTTAAGTTTTTCCAAATTCCAAACAGAAAATATCCGAAATCCACAAACGGACGATTTTCAACAGCTTTTAAAATTCATAACAAATCATGCGTTAATTTTCAACGGTTCAAAATTTGTGGACATATACTCAACTCATATATGTATAACATATCCAAAAATCACAACGATCCAACAGTCGGATTAAAATTACAACACACGTAATAAAGCTTTAAGAACACCGATTTGAGTTTTTAATTCATCCAATCTGATAAAATACTGATAAAATACCTCAACAATAATTCCTTCATTTATAACCACATAAATAAATTCATTATTTATATCCGCATCAAATAAATATTTCCTTATCATATAAATCAATAATTTATTATTCACAAATAATATTACAGAATCACAATTATGACAACCAAATTGGTTCCTACGAAAGAGGGGGCTTTCCAATAAGGATTTTTCCTTCTTGGCGCATGCATTAGGTGACCAAACCTCTCCTTGATGTAACTTTCTAGACATTGCCAATAATGCTATCTAATAATATTATCCAAATAATATGAAGTATTGATCCGATAATGGGAAATATCATACAAAGGATAATTATTGAAACAACAATAATATAAAATATCAACGTAGCAATTATTGAAACAATAAAATAAAATATTGAGCAAGAATTACCTTTGTAACAATTATTGAGTAGTGCCTTCTACGTAAGAATCAATAATTCAAAATATTATGCAATACCGTGTCTTCTTTGTGCGACCACGCGTATTCATATTTTAACCACCGGGTATTCCAACAGTGTTAACGGTAACTACTATGCCGTTATTTATAAAAACTCAAATTTGTCATTTTCTTCATCCGACGCCAAACGAATATTCCCCGACAGAAATGAGTATTTTATAACCACTTGCGTATTTTGAAAATTATATATATATCATCCTTAACTTTAAACTTTTATCAATTTAACCATTTACTGAATAATAATTATAAGAAAAATTGAATACTTTTATTTCATAAAATTTGGGGTCTTACAGCATACATGGTGAAATTCTTCTGTTATTCCATTCTTTATTATTACATTGGAATAGGTAATCGGTCAGATTACGCTTTGACCTGAGTTCCATTAATTATTATTCTGTTGGAATAACTCGCTGCATGCGATTATCGCGCATGCATGGTGTTTTCTGTTGTTATTCCATTTTTTATTATTCTGTTGGAATATCCTGTCAGTGCGTATTACGCCTGACCTAGTTTCATTATTTATTATTCTGTTGGAATAATCTGTCTGTACGGTCTATCGTATGCATGGTGATTTCTGTTGTTATTCCATTCTTTATTATTTTTGTGACGCCCCCAAAAATAGGTATACATCACCCATCTTGGGTTGCCACTTACATGGTACAGAATTTAAATACAACTTATTAACATAACTGTCGTGTACAATACGACATAAACTGTGAGTTTAAATACAAATATCGTCTACTAGATATTATACAAACTCAAACAAAAAGTCCTCATTACAATTATTATCACACTATTTCACGAATAGTGAGGGACTACTAATGCTATCTTCGGACCATCACTGCTTTCCCCACTCGTCCCATATATTCTCATTTTCCAGAAGAGAACAATGAAAGAAAGGGTGAGCTCAACTAGCCCAATGAAATATTATGACTAAGATAATGCGAGAATAAATTATCAATAGTCTTCAACAATGTTAAACCGATAAAATACAATGAGATAACCGGTTTAATCTGCGGTGAATATCTAATCCATTAAAAGAGTCAAGTAGAAAATAAAGTCTACTATCTTTTAGGTTTTAAAAGGTTTTTCATCATCAAGTTATATTTGAGACTCGACTTTAATAAATATTCCACATCATCGAATCACCCCGCACTACTGGCCAAGGATATTCTTTAAGATCGCGACCATAATTATTCATGCACTACGGCCGAAGAATATTTGTGTATTCATTAATGGTCATGATCATGCCAACAATCATCCACCAATGCACTACTACCCATCGAGGATTTTTATCACATCATTTGTAACATTACTGGTCCATGATTACACCGAATAGTCTCTCGTCATAATCATACCAAGTCCATCTATACACTACAGTGCCACGAGATAACTTTCAACATAATATAAACATGAGGATGATGACAATGATATAAGAATTCAATAAAACAAGTTCAAGAATTATTTTATCCGGGAATTATTAACGTCCAAATTAGTAAAATTCAAGAATGATCAGAAGAATATTTCCATGAAAAGATACTGGATGAAGCGCAAATATCAAGGATATTCTACTAATTTCATGGAGTATAGAAGTCAAAGTTTTAACCAACTGGGTATAATAAAGAATGGAATAACAAAAGAAATCACCATGCATGCGGTGATTGCGATGACGAGTTATTCAACGAATAATAATAACGGAACGAAATCGTGAAATTCACACCCAAGCGTGATGTTCCAACAGAATAATAAAGATGGAACCCGGATCCTGTGTAAAAAACACACGAGATAGATATTCCAAAGAATGATAAAGATTTTAACCAGTCCTGTAAAACACACGCATAAGATGTTCCAATGCAATAATAATAAAAAAGGCGGAACCAGTCCTGTAAAACACACGCATAAGATGTTCCAATGAATAATAATAAAGATTTTAACCGGTCCGGTGTAAAACACACAAATGGATGTTCCAACGAGAATAATAGAAGAATGTCACCAAGTATAGGGTAAACAACGTGTATACGAGTTATTCCAATGTATAATAAGCAATGGAATAACAACAGTTTCTTCATGAATAAGAAAGAATAACACCCTTACTTTTGGTAGGAGATTGAATCTTCTTTGCAGCGATGTAGTAACAAAATACTCTTCTTTTTCTCTCTTATTCTTTCTATACTTTCTCTTTCTATAGCTTGAATGAATTCATGAAAATAATGAAGCCCTAGGCCTCTATTTATAGAAGATTTCTAGCTTAAGACTTTCTTAGTGAAAAAAGCAAGTGGCTTGACGACTAATGATGTGAAAAGAAAAGTGGTTTGGCCTTTTGAATGTGAAGCGACAAGTGGTTCGGCACGCTGTAATGTGAAACGACAAGTGGTTCAACGTCTGGTAAAGGTAATTACTATTAACGAAGGTAAATACTATTAACGAAGGTAAATACTATTCACAAGGGTAATTACTTATTGACGAAGGTAATTACTATATTGTGAAGGTAAATACTATTCACAAGGGTAATTACTATTGACGAAGGTAATTACTATTATTGACGAAGAGACTCTTAGATGATGACATATGAGCCCCCATAAAATAATCAAACTTACCACAAATCATTTTATTTTTAATCAACACATATTTAATCTTTCAACAATTATTAATCATTTATAACTTGTCGTCTCAATTATTGATTTAATACTATAACATATTATACGATGATAATCTTTGTGACAATAATTGAATCAATAATATAAGGGATATGATCGCGGCAATTCTCAGTAGCGATAATTGAAGCATAAATGTGAGTGACTTCTCACGTAAAGATCAATAATCAATCTGAGTGTCTTCTTATGCGACCCACGCGTATTCTTCGTACTTTTACCACCGGGTAGTTCAACGCTTTTAACGGTAACACCTCCGTAGATTATTTTTATAAATATTTTTTGTCGTTTTCTCGATCCAATGAATAATTACGTTATGGGTCCACCAATGATTGGTAGTTGTATTTAATATTCCCTAAAAAGAATATTCCCCAGACCAAACGAATATTTTATAACAACTTGAATACTTTTGCAAAATTTATAAATATTACCCACAACTATAACATTATATCAAATTTATTCCATAGTATTCAAAAATAATATTTAGAAAAAAATTCATCTTTATTTATAAAAGTTGGGGTCTTACAACCTCCCTTCTTATGAAATTTAGCCCTCGAAATTAGGTATGCGATACTGGTATGTCGAAGAGGTAAGGATACCTTGATTTCATTTGATTCTAACTCCCAAGTCATTTCCTCAACATCGTGGTTCCTCCACAAAACTTTGACTTGAGGTATAACCTTGGAAGCGTAGAATATGTTCCTTCTTCTCAAGATTTGAACAGGAACCTCTTCATATATCAAATCTTCCGCTATTTCGTCCTATTTCTAACTCAATAATGTGGTTCGGGTCTTTCACATATTTACGTAACATGGATATATAAAAAATGTTATGAACACGAGACATATTTGGCACAGAAAGCGAGTCTATAGGCCACGCTTCCTACTCGATCGAGGATTAAAATAGGCCAGATGAATCGAGGATTAAGTTTCCTCTCTTTCTAAATCTTGTAACTCCTTTCCATGGAGCAACTTTTAACAACACATGATCTCTATATCGAATTCCACGTCCTTTCACGATGAAGATCAAAGATAACTCTTTTATCGATTTTGTGAGGTTTTTATCGTTGTCGGATCGTTTGAATCTTTTTCCGTAGTCATACGTACTCAACTCCGGTCCCAACAACGTTGCTTCACCCACCTCATCCCAAAGATATCTTTGAGAATCGACACTTTCTTCCATACAACGCTTCGAATGGAGCCATGCCAATACTTGTTTGATAACTGTTGTTGTTGGAAAAACTCCACCAATGGTAAGAACTTGTCCCAACTCCCCTTGAAATCAAGGACACAGAGTCTTAATAGATCTTCAAGAGTTTGAATAGTCCTCTCCGACTGTCCATCTGTCTGATGATGATATGCCGAAGCTAAATCGTAAATCTGTGCCCATAGCTTTTTGCAAACTAACCCAAAATCGTGAAGTGAATCTTGGGTCTCGATCAGAAACTATGGATACCGGCATACCATGCAGTCTTACAATCTCGTTTATATATATACGAGCAAGACGTTCAAGTGTATAAGTTTCTCGTATCGGTGAAATGAGCGATTTGGTCAATCTATCAACAATGACCCAAATCGCATCAACGCCTGAGAAACCTTAGGAAGACCGTGAACGAAATCCATGGTAATGTGCTCCCACTTCCATTCGGAATTTCAAGTGGTTGCAATGGACCTTTTGGTACTTGATACTCCGCTTTAACTCGTTGACAAGTTAGACACCTTGAGATAAAAGCAGCGCTATCTCTCTCTTTCATATTGCTCCACCAAAATGTATGGCCGAATATCATGATACATTTTGGTACTCCCAGATGGATTGCAAATGGTGTGTTGTGCGCCTCCATCATGATATTATACTTTAAATCGTGGTCGTTAGAACACAAAGTCCGGAGTTGACTCAAGTATTCCTTCTTCATCGATTCTTGCTTGGCGATAGCACCTTCTTGCACTTTCTTCTTCATACGCATCGCTCAGTGCAGTAGCTTGAAGCGACTTTAACTTTATCGATTAAAGTCGGTTCTACTCAGTATACTTCTTTATCTATCATCACACGCGTCGTCCTCGAGTCTTTAACTCTATCTCCATCCTTTGCAAGTCAC
This sequence comes from Panax quinquefolius, assembly GCA_020205615.1. Classification (NCBI taxonomy): domain Eukaryota; kingdom Viridiplantae; phylum Streptophyta; class Magnoliopsida; order Apiales; family Araliaceae; genus Panax; species Panax quinquefolius. The sequence goes on along the minus strand of CM035153.1, from coordinate 146,696,699 downwards.
ACAAAATGGGCCTTTGCGTTGACAATATCGCACTCATGCTTGCAGATATGATTTTCTACTCGATCGTCGGCTACCACGTTCGCTTTTCGGGATGGTATTGGATGGCATGATCATAATCTTTCAATGATTCAAGCCAACGTCGTTGTCGCATGTTGAGTTCCTTTTGAGTGAAGAAATATTTGAGGCTTTTATGATCCGTAAAGATCTCCACTTTCTCCCCATACAAGTAATGCCTCCAAATTTTAAGTGCAAAAGACAACAAATGCCAACTCTAGATCATGAGTAAGATAATTCCTCTCATATTCTTTGAGTTGTCATGCGAGGCATAAAGCTATAACTTTTCCATGTTGCATAAGAACACATCCCAACCTTTGCTCGAAGCATCATCAGAGATGACAAATCCCTCAGAGCGTATGGTATTGTCGAACAAAGTCTTTGAAATAAGTCTCCTCTTGAGTTCTTGAAAACTCTTCTCACATTCTTCGCTCCAACCGAACTTTGTATCTTTCCGAAGTCACCGAAAGTCGATGGAGTAGCGATTCGAGAAAATCCTTCCACGAATCTCCGATAATAACCAAATAAACCGAGAAAGCTACGCATTTCTTGGTCATCGATTTAGGTTGTTCCCGACTTTGAATAGCTTCATCTTTGCTAGGTCAATGGATATTCCATGACTTGATACCACGTGCCCAAGGAATGCTACTTCTTCAACGAACTCACATTTCTTCAACTTGGCATAAAGCTTATATTCACGAAGCTTTTGGAGTGTCGACCTCAAGTGTTGCTCATGATCTCTCACGCTTTTGGAATAAATAAGGATGTCATCAATAAAGACGACCACAAAGTGATCTAAATATTCCTTGAATACTCGGTTCATCATAGCCATGAAGGCGTGGGGAGCATTAGTCGATCCAAAGGACATGACTAGAATTCATAATGCCCGTCTTCGGAGTTACGAAAGCGTCTTTGGAATGTCGGTGGTTCTAATCTTCAATTGGTGATATCCTAACGAAGATCAATCTTTGAAAAGAATTTGGCTCCTTGCAATTGGTCAAACAGGTCATCAATACGTGGCAATGGATACCTATTTTGATGGTGACATGATTCAACTCCCGATAGTCAATACAAAGTCGCGTACTCCCATCTTTCTTCTTCACGAATAGAATGCAGAGCACCCCAAGGAGAAGTACTAGGACCGAATAAAGCCAATGTCTAACAATTCCTGCATTGGGTCTTTAACTCCTCAAGTTCAATAGAGCCATTCGATATGGGGCTTTGGAAATAGGTTTTGTCTGGGTTCAAGGTCGATACAAAATTCAATTTCACGCCTCGGGGTAGGCGGGAAGTTCTTCGAGAATACGTCGGAAATTTATTAACAATAGAAATATCGTTCAAAACCGGCGTATTTTTGTTTAAATCGTGACATGAGCTAAGAAAGCTTGACATCCGCTTTTCAATAAACGAATAGCTTTATGGCTTGAGATGACCGTGATTGATTTTAATGGTTTGGTCGTTTGAATTAGCATAATAGGTTGATTAGGAATATGAAAGCTAACAACCTTACGAAAATAATCAATTTTTGCATGATAAGTAGTTAACCAATCAATCCTAGAATCACGTCAAATGCAAGTATTTTTAATGAAATAAGATCGACGGGTAATGTGAGGTACCGATTTGAACCAAAACAAGACTTATAAGCGATGGATGTAATGAAGGTTTCTCTCCAACGGAGTTTCCATAGATAAGTCAAAGTCTAATTTCTCCTGAGTCAAATTTAATCGATGGCGCAAGTAGAGAAATAAAAGAATGGGTAGAATCCCAGATCAAATAAAGTATAGACTTCATTAGAGTTTATGATAAAGCTTACCCGTGATGACCTCATTCGGATTCCTTGCTCTTTGGGAGGTCACAATAAACGCACTCCACTTGCATTCTGGGGTTTTGAATTTTCGGGATGGCCTTTGGTGCCTCCATCCTAGCTGAATTTGTCTTCTGTAAACAACAAAATCGAGCTAAGTGACCTTCTTTCCACAATTATAACATGCTTTGGACTGCATGGCGCAGCTTTGGATGATGTCCCTCTCCTCCGCATTTGAAGCATATGATAGGTGGTCTTTCTCCTTCCTTAACAATGGGTCTTTGGTCTTGACGTCTTTCCATCATTGTTGAATCTCCTTTTCTTGAAATGTCCATTCTTATTATTTTGGCCCGATTACCACCGGCAGTGGTTACCATATCTAGCCTGCTGATTCCTCCACGCTTGTTGTCACCGCTCGATGACTACTCTCGCCGGTATTATAATTTCTTGCTTTTCTTTCTCTTTAGTTAAGGCTGACTCATTATCGCGCTCCACTAATCGAGCCCTATTTACAACATCCGAATACAAACACGGTTTATGAGAAATAAGATGTTAACGTATCTCCTGACTTCAAACCTCTTAAAAACATTCGCGCCATTCTCTTCTTCATTAACCACCAGTGGGACGTGAACCGTGATAACTCCGCAAATTTTGCCTCGTATTGCGACACGGTCATATTGTTTTGTTCCAACTTGATAAACTCCACCTCCTTCATGTATGCGAATACTTTCGTGAAAGTATTTGTCGTTGAACGACTCTGGAACTTCTCCCAAGATATCTTCAAGACAAAGAAGTTGAGTACGTTTCTGGAATTCCCACCAAAGAATCTGCCTCTCCACGCAACATAAAGGCGTAGAAAGGAACCTTTTGCTCCTCGGAGCATCCCAAGACATCAAATATCTTGGTAATCTGCTTTATCCATGCTTCCGCCAAGTGGTTTTGCTCACCCTTAAACTCCGCTGGTCCCAGCTCCTTGAATTGTTTAGCGGTGACCGCCTGAGAGTTTTCCGTGTTTCCACCCCACGTTTTGGGCGAGTCGCCTCTGCTTTCATTGTTAAATAAATTGCATAAAGCCTCTGAACATTTGATCATTCATCATTTGGTCGGTGTTGTTGTTTGCATGAGGATTATCGCCTTCCTCGATGCACATTATCCTGATTATTGATATGTGGTGAATCAACGATCGCTCAAGGCCCATTCTTATTCTCAACATTCTCGGATGTCATTTTCGAGATCTTCGCCACAAAACAAAAGGTTAATTAACATGTAAACAAATTATTCCTATCTTCCGACCAACCAATAAAATAACACGTAAACTTAGGTAGGTCATACTAATGCGAAGGTATTCCCCGTCTCTCCCTCCCAAGATTATTCTCACATCTTAGCCAGGAGGATGATATCCCTATGCTCCGATACTAACCGTGACTCTGACACCAACTTGTGTCAAGACCTCACATTGGTACCTATCGACTTACCACCGAAAAGACGGCGTCCCTACACGGAGAGTCCGCTTTGCATTCCCCATCAACGAAGTCACCACGAGAGGCTCGGGGCTCTTCACACTTATGGCTCGATATTAACTACGACGCGCCCCCAAAATAGGTATACATCACCTATCTTGGGTCGCCACTTACATGGTATGTAATTTAAATACAACTTATTAACATAACTGCCGTGGGTACAATACGACATAAATCGCGAGTTTAAATACAAATATCGCTACTACTAGATATTATATAAACTCAAACAAAAAGTCCTCATTACAATTATTATCACACTATTTCACGAATAGTGAGGACTACTAATGCTATCTTCGTGGACCATCACTCGTTTCCCAGGCTCGTCTCCCATTATATTCTCATTTCACAAGAAAAAGTGAAAGAAAGGGTGAGCTCAACTAGCCCGATGAAATATTATAACTAAGATAATGCGTAATAAATTATCAATAGTCTTGAATAATGTTAAACCGATAAAATACAATAGACAACCGGTTTAATCTGCGGTGAATATACGCAATCCATTAAAAGAGTCAAGTAGAAAATAAAGTCTACTATCTTTTAGGTTTTAAAGGTTTTTCATCATTTGTTATAGGCGAGACTCGGCTTCATAAATATTCCACATCATCGAATCACCCCCGCATTTACTGACCAAGGATATTCTTTAAGTATCCGACCCACAATTATTCATGCACTTCTACGGGCGAGAATATTTGTGTATTCATTAATGGTCAAGCGATCATGCCAACAATCGGTCCACCAATGCACTACTACCAATCGAGGATTTTTATCACATCATTTGTAACATTACTATTATGATTACACCAAGAATAGTCTCTGGTCATAATCATACCAAGTCCATCTATACACTACAAAAGCCATGAGATAACTTTCAACATAATATAAACATGAGGATGATGATGATGATATAAGAATTCAATAAAACAAGTTCAAGAATTATTTTATCCGGGAATTATTAACGTCCAAATTAGTAAAATTCAAGAATGATCGGAAGAATATTTCCATGAAAAGATCTTTGGATGAAACGCAAATATCAAGGATATTCTACTAATTTCATGGAGTATAAAGTCAAAGTTTTAACCAACTTGGTATAATAAAGAATGGAATAACAAAAGAAATCACCGTAAATGCGGTGATTGGCGTATAAAGTTATTCCAATGAATAATAATAACGGAACCGGTCGGTGAAATTCACACCCAGCGGGATGTTCCAACCGAGATAATAAAGATGGAACCGGATCCTGTAAAACACACGAGATAGGATATTCCAATAGAATGATAAAGACGGAACCCGGTCCTGTAAAACACACAAAATACTCTTCTTTTTTCTCTCTTATTCTTTCTATACTTTCTCTTTCTATAGCTTGAATGAATTAAGTAAAAATAATGAAGCCCTAGGCCTCTATTTATAGAAGATTTCTAGCTTAAAGACCTTAGTGTGAAAAGCAAGTGGCTCGACGACTAATGATGTGAAAAGAAAAGTGGTTTGACGCTTTGTAATATGAAACGACAAGTGGTTCGGCCTCAGTAATGTGAAACGACAAGTGGTTCGACATCCGGTAAAGGTAATTACTATTAACGAAGGTAAATACTATTGACGAAGGTAAATATTATTCACAAGGGTAATTACTTATTGACGAAGGTAATTACTACTTATTTAAGGTAAATACTATTCACAAGGGTAATTACTATTGACGAAGGTAATTACTATTGACGAAGAGACTCTTAGATGATGACATATAGAGCCCCCATAAAATAATCAAACTTACCACAAATCATTTTATTTTTAATCAACACATATTTAATCTTTCAACAATTATTAATCATTTATAACTTGTCGTCTCAATTATTGATTTAATACTATAACATATTATACGAGATGATCTTGTGACAATAATTGAATCAATAATATAAGAGATATGATCGCAATTCTTTATAGCAGAATAATTGAGCGTAAATTGTGACTTCTCACGTAAGCATCGATAATCAATACCGTCTTACTTGCAACTACCGCCAGATTCTTTGTACTTTTTTACCATAGGGTAGTTCAACAGTTTTAACGGTAACACCTCCGCCGTTATTTTTATAAAATATTTTTATGTCGTTTTCTCAATCCGACAATAATTACATTAATAAGGGTCCACCAATGATTGAAGTTATGCGAAATATTCCCTAAAAAGAATATTCCCAGACCAAACGAATATTTTATAACAACTTGCATACTTTTGCAAAATTTATAAATATTACCCACAACTATAACATTATATCAAATTTATTCCATAATATTCAAAATAATATTTATAGAAAAAAATTCATCTTTATTTATAAAAGTTGGGGTCTTACAATTCTGTTGGAATATCTTGTCGGTGCGTATTACGCTTAACCTAGTTCCATTATTTATTATTCTGTTGGAATAACCTGTCTATGTGGATTACCACATACATGGTAAATGATCCTTAGTATTCATTCCTTATTAAATTATGAAAATGATGCATTTCGTGGATTACTGCATGACAATGTTAAAATCCATTCATAGCCAGTAATTTTTAGACATTCAAAAATTTTGGAAAAATTTGAGAGGATATTATGATAAGTTTTCTAACATCTCTAAGTGGAAACACTGAAAGAGGAGTTGTAGATTTTTTGTATGGACTATTTTTAACAAAGCATGAAAAAGTGAAAAAAAGAGAAAAAGCTACAGTCCACAATTTTGTAAGGGCTGTTTCGGCCACTTAATTTATGAGAAAAATTCCGGCCTTTTGGGACATAGAAATATATGGTATAAAGTACCTCCTGTCTAAAAATGTGCTCATTCTGACTTAAAATGAGCAAGTTATGACTATTTCAATATTTAGGTTTTTCCGACAAAAAACGCTATAACCTGAGTTTTATAACTCATTGACCATGAAATTTAAACCGAAGCTCACGTTAACATTTGTAAGATCCCCCCTTGATTTGAGAATTTCGGAGTTAAACTTGAGGTAGCTAATTTCTTAAGAAATTAATTAGAAATTAATTTTGAAAAATACTTAAGGGAGTTGAAAAATTATAAAAATACTTGTTGTGTATGAAATATGTGTATATATGTTTGGACAAAGGATAGAAAAATAATAAGTTGATTTGGTAATTTTTCATGGAAATGGTTTAGTTACAAATATATGAGTTAAATATGTTATGTGAAGTTGAAGAATTGGTAAATAGGATTTTAGGGCTTGAAAATCCTATATAAGGTATATGTAGATTTTTGATGAGTGATTTGATCATTGGTGATGAAATCTTATGAGTATGACATTTTGAATGATTAAATGCATTATTTGATAAAGTGTAAACAATTAAATTAAATTGTTTATAAGTTTAAGAAGTGATTAAAATATTGTTATAATATTAACAATATTAGATTATGAGTTATTTAAGTGATTATTTGGATAAATATAAAGTCTTTAATATTTATCTTTATTTTCGTTTGATTAATGCTTATATTATTGTCATCATCCTCATGCTTATATTGTGATGAAAGTCATCTTTGGCTTACGTGTAGAGATGGACTTGGTATGATTATGACCAGGGATTATTCGGTATAATCATAACCGTAATGTAATGAATGATGTGGTAAAAGTTCTCATTGACCGGTAGTGCATTGATGGACAGTTTTTGGTATGATTATGACCAGGAATTATTCGGTATATTCATAACCATTGATGATTTAATGAATATCCTTGGCCCGTAATGCAGGGATGATTCGATGATGTGGTTTATTTATTAAGTTGAGTCTCAGCGATAAAGTTGATAAAAATCTTTTTAAATCATAGAAGATAGTAGATTTTATGTTCTACTTGACTCTTACAATGGATTGCTTATTCATTGCGATTGTTGATCTAAAACTTGTTGCTACATTATATCCTCGTCGGTTGTTATCTTCATTGAAGGCTAAGGATAATTTATTCTCGCATTATCTTAGTCATAATATTTCTTACTAGGCTAGTTGAGCTCACCTTTTTCTTTCACCTTTTCTCTTGAAAATGAGAACATAGTTGGGATGAGTCGGAAAGCGGAGTGACGATCCGGATGATAAGCATTAGTAGTCCTCACTATTCTGTTAAATAAAGGTGACAATAAATGTAATGAGGACTCCATTGAGTGTGGATATTGTCTAGATGACAATATTCTTATTAAAACTCTCAGTTTATGTTTTGTCGTATTTTACACGACTGTTGTATAATTAAGTTTTATTTAAATTTTGTACCATGTAAGTGGCGACCCAAGATGGGTGATGTATACCTGTTTTGGGGGCGTCACACATATATTGTTCGAAAATTAACTTGGCAGGATATTGTTCGAAAATTAACTTGGCAAGATATTGTACTTGGAGTTTACTACACCAACCAAAAAATGGGTCCCACCCAATTTTAATAAAAATTATTTTATTTTTTATAACTTCAATAATTCATAGAAAATAGCCCGTTTATCAGAAAAATATGAATTTTATGTCCATTCCACACGAAATTGAATTTTCTACAACTTTGTAGCTTTGAGTTTTTCCAAATTCCAAACAGAAAATATCTGAAATCCACAAACGGACGATTTTTAACACCATTTCAACACCTTTTAAAATTCATAACAAATCATGCGTTAATTTTCAACGGTTCAAAATTTGTGGACATATACTCAACTCATATATGTATAACATATCCAAAAATCACAATGATTCAACAGTCGGATTAAAATTATAACTCACGCAATAAAACTTTAAGAACACCGATTTGAGTTTTTAATACCTCCAATCCGACAAAATACTGATAAAACACCTCAACATTAATTCCTTCATTTATAACCACATAAATAAATTCATCATTTATATCCACATCAAATAAATATTTTCTTATCATATAAATCAATAATTAAATATTTCCAAATAATATTACAGAATCACAATAATAATGACAACTGGGCGCTTTCCGGAAAGAGGGCTTTCCGATAAGGATTTCTCCTTACTGGCGCGCAATTAGGTGACCAAACCTCTCCTTGACGGAACTTTCTAGACATTGCCAATAATGCTATCTAATAATATTATTCAAATAATATGAATTATTGACCTGATAATGAGAAATATTGTGCAGTGACAATTATTGAAACAACAATAATATAAAATATCAACGGCAGCAATTATTGAATCAATAAAATAAAATATTGAGCGAAGTAATTACTGTAACAATTATTGAGTAGTGACTTTTACGTAAGAATCAATAATTCAAAATATCATGCAATCTGGTATTATTCTTTGTGCAACCACGCCAGATTCATCGTATTTTAACCACCGGGTATTCAACGATGTTAATTCAGTAACAACTACGTCGTTATTTATAAAAATGCAAACTTGTCATTTTCTTCATTCGACAGTTATTATGTTATGGGGCCCACAAATGACTGCGTCTTCGTATAAATATTTCCCGACAACAAGAATATTTCACGACCAAACGAATATTTCCCGACAAAAATGAGTATTTTATAACCACTTGTGTATTTTGAAAATTTTACATATATCACCCTTATCTTTAAACTTTTATCAATTTAACAATTTGCTGAATAATAATTATAAGAAAAATTGAATACTTTTATTTCATAAAATCCGGGGTCTTCTGAAGACTCGTACCGCGTATGATCTTCTACTCGATGCGTACTACCACGTTCGCTTTTCCGGGATGGTATTGAATGGTATGATCATAATCTTTCAACAGATTCAAACCAACGTCATTGCTGTGGATGTTGAGTTTCTTTTGAGTGAAAAATATTTGAGATTTTTATGATCCGTAAAGATCTCCACTTTCTCCCCATACAAGTAATGCCTCCAATCTTTAGTGCAAAAGCATTGATCACGCTAACTCTAGATTATGAGTAGGATAATTCCTCTCATATTCTTTGAGTTGTCGAGAGGCATAGGCTATGACTTTCCCATGTTGCATGAGAACACATCCTAACCCTTTTGCTCAAGCATCATCAGTAGATGACAAATCCTCCGAAAGCTAGATGGTATTGTCGAGCGGTGCTAAAATAAGTCTCCTCTTGAGTTCTTGAAAACTCTTCTCACATTCTTCACTTTAACCAAATTTTGTATCCTTCCAAGTCAGCTGAGTTAATGGATTAGCGATTCGAGAAAACCCTTCTACGAATCTCTAATAATAACCAAATGTAAGCCGAAAAGCTACGTCTTGATCACCGATTTAGGTTGTTCCCGACTTTGAATAGCTTCAATCTTTCTTCAATCAATGGATATTCCATGACTTGATACCACGTGCCCAATGAATGCTACTTCCTTAATCCAGAACCCGCATTTCTTCAACTTGGCATAAAGCTTATTTTCATGAAGCTTTTGGAGTATCAGCCTTAAGTGTTGCTCATGATCTTCACGACTTTTGGAATATATGAGGATGTCATCAATAAAGACGACCACAAAGTGATCCAAATATTCTTTGAATACTCGGTTCATCATATCCATGAAGGAAGCAGGAGCATTAGTCAATCCAAAAGACATGACTAGGAATTCATAATGCCCGTACCGAGTTCTGAAAGTCATCTTTGGAATGTCATCGGTTCAAATCTTCAATTGGTGATATCCAAAACAAAGATCAATCTTTGAAAAGAATTTGACGCCTTGCAACTGGTCAAACAGGTCATCAATACGTGGCAATGGGTACCTATTTTTGATGGTGACATGATTCAACTCCCGATAATCAATACAAAGTCGCATACTCCCATCTTTCTTTTTCACGAATAGAACAGGAGCACCCCAAGGAGACATACTAGGACGAATGAAACCGATATCTAACAATTCTTGTAGTTGGGTCTTTAACTCCTGAAGTTCAATAGGAGCCATTCGATATGGGGCTTTGGAAATAGGTTTTGTACCAGGTTCAAGGTCGATACAAAATTTAATTTCACGCTCTGGGGGTAGGCCAGGAAGTTCTTCAGGGAATATGTCAGGAAATTCATTAACAATAGAAATATCATTTAAAACTGATGTATTTTTGTTTATATCCGTGACATGAGCTAAGAAAGCTTGACATCCGTTTTTCAATAAACGAATAACTTTATGGCTTGTGATGACAGTGATTAATTTTAATGGTTTAGTTGTTTGCATTCGCATAATAGGTTGGTTAGGAATATGAAAGCTAACAACCTTATGAAAATAATCAATTTTTACATGATGAGTAGTTAACCAATCAATCCCTAGAATTACGTCAAATGCAAGTATTTTCAAGGAAATAAGATAGACAGGTAATGTGAGGGTACCGATTTGAACCAAATAAGACTTATAAACAGTGGATGTAATGTAGGTTTCTCCCAACAAAGTTTCAACAGATAAGTCAAAGTTTAATTTCTCCGGAGTCAAATTTAAACGTTGAGCGCAAGTAGAAAAAATAAAAGAATGGGTAGAACCGGTATCAAATAAGGTATATACTTCGCTAGAGTTTATGATAAGCTTACCCGTGATGACCTCGTTTAGGTTCCTTGCTTTCTGAGAGGTCACGACAAACGCTCTCCCTTGAACTACCGATTTTGTCTTATGCGGACTGACCTTTGATGCCTCCATCTCAAATTTGGACTTGTCTTGATTGCAATAACAAAATCGGGCAGTGACCTTCTTTCCACAATTGTAACATGCTTTGGATGGCATCGCGCGGTTTGACTGATGTGTCCTCCCTCCATATTTGAAGCATATGATAGGTGGTCGTTCTCATTCCTTAACGACGGGTGCTGATGCTGACGTCTTTCCATCATTGTTGAATCTCCTCTTCTTGAAATGTCTACTCTTATTATTTTGACCATGGTTACCACCGAAGTGGTTACCATTTCTGGCATGTTGATTCCCTCCACGCTTGTTGTCACCGCTTCATGATGATCGCTATCATCGGGTATTATCATTTTCGCTTGGGATGCTCTCTTTTGGTTGGGTTGACTCATTATCGCGCTCCAATAACTGAGCCCTATTAACAACATCTGAATACAATTAAAGTTTATGAGAAATGAGGTATTGACGTATCTTGGGTTTCAAACCTCTTAGAAACATCCGTGTCATTCTCTCCTCATTATCAACCAAATGGGACGCAAACCGGGATAGCTCGGCAAACTTGGCTTCGTACTGCGACGCGGTCATGTTGTTTTATTTCAGTTTAATGAACTCTACCTCTTTCAAGTGACGAATACTTTCGGGAAAGTACTTGTCGTTGAACAGTTCTTAGAACTTCTCCCAAGACATCTTCGGTCACGACGGGTTGAGTCGCTTTCTGATTCCCACCAATGTCGCCTCGCGCCTGACATGAAGGTGGCAAAGGGAACTTTTACTCCTTGGAGTATCCCAAGACATCAAATATCTTGTTGATCTGCTTTATCCACGTCTCCGCCTTAAGTGGTTTTGGCTCTCCAAAAAACTCCGGTGGTCCCAACTCCTTGAATTTATTTAGCGAAGGATCGTCCGATAGTTTCCGGTGTTTCCACCGCATTTTGGGACGTGAGTCTCTCTTTGCACGATCTTTGCATGAATTGCGAAAAGCCTCTGAACATTCCATCATTCATTATTTGGTCAGTGTTGTTGTTTGCATGAGGATTGTCGCCTTCCTAATGCATATTGTCCTGATTATTGATCTGTGGAGACTCAACGGTCTCCTGTGCTCCATTGTTAATCTCAACATTCTCGGATACCATTTTCAAATCAACCACAAAAAACAAGGGTTAATTACCATATCACATATTATCCCTATACTCGACCGACCAATTAAATACCAAATAAACTTAGGTAGGTCAAATACTAGCGAAAATTCTCCGTCTCTCCCTCCTAGTTCTTGTCTCACATCTCGGCCGGGGATCATATCCTAAGCTTTGATACCAATCATGACACACCCAAAATAGGTATACATCACCTATTACGAGTGCAAATACATGGTACATAATACAAATACAATCTTAAATATATAAACAAGAAGAGTGAGTTTTTAATACAAATATTGTCTTCTAGGCAATATCCACTCTCAGAATAAGTCCTTATTACAATTATTATCACACTATTTCATAGAATAATGAGGACTACTAATGTTATCATCTGGACCGTCACTCCGTTCCCCGACTAGTCCTTGCTACGTTCTCATTTCCTGAAGAGAACAATGAAAGCAAAAGGGTGAGCTCAACTAGCCCAAGAAGAAATATTATGACTAAGATAATGCGAGAATAAATTATCGTTAGCCTTCAACAAAGTGTTAAATGATAAAATATAACAAACATCAAGTTTAAGCTGCGGTGAACAAGCAATCCATTAAAAGAGTCAGTAAAGAATAAAATCTAATATCTTTTATGATTTAAAAGGTTTTTCATCACTCTTATCATTTGAGACTCGACAATAATTAATCCACATCATCCACGCACTACTGACCAGGATATTCATTAGTATCACAACCACAAATTATCCATGCACTACGGGCCAAGGATATTCGTGTATTCATCGATGGTCATAATCATGCCAACAACTCATCCATTAATGCACTACTGAATCAATGAGGACTTTTACCACATCATTTGTAACATTACTTAAGTGATTATACCGAATAATCCTGGTCATAATAATACTAAGTCCATCTATGCACTATATATAAGACCCCAACTTATTATTAATGAAATTTAATTTTCTCTATTTATTATTTTGAAATAGTAAGGGTTGATTTGATTAATGTGGATAGTTAGGGGTAAAAATCTGCAAATATTTCAAAATAAGCAAGTGGTTATAAAATATTCATTGTTGTCGGGAATATTCGTTTGGTCGTGGAATAATCGTCTTTGTCGGGGAATATTAAATGCGACGGTAGCGACCATGTGTGGGCCCATAACTAAGCGATTGGATGAAGAAAACGACAAATATAAGTTGTTTAAAAATAACGGTAGTAGTTATTCAGATTAATCTTGTTAAAATACTCGGTTGGTTAAAACACGGTGAAGACACGATATTGCACCAATTATTGATTCTTACGTGAAGGCACTACTCAATAATGGTTCTGATAATTCTTGCTTCAATTATTTTATTTTATTGATTTAATAATTGCTACGATGATATTTTATATTCTTTGTTGTTTGATAATTGTCATTACACAAGATTTTTAATTATCGAAGCAATAATTCATATTATCTGAATAATATTATTAGATAACATTATTGGCAATGTCTAGAAAGTTACATCAAGGAGAGGTTTGGTCACCTAATTGCGTGCGATGAAGAGAAATCTTTATTGGAAGCCCCTTTCTCTGTGCTATGCGGTTGTCGATATTGTGATTACATAATATTATTTGTGAATAATTAATTATTGATTCATATGATAAGAAAAATATTGATTTTATGTGGATATAGATGGAGAAAATTTTTAATGTGACAATTGTTGAAAATTAAAATTTTATCTTTTTCGATAAAATAATTCATTTAAATATATTATTATATTTTAATAATATAATAATGGTGATATTTTTGATGAATGTGGGATATATGAGTATCTGAGGAGGAAGAGTATTTTTTTACGCAATAAATGTTTAAAACATGTTAAACATGTCGGTTGGACCCCATTTATTGACTTAAATTTGATTATAGCACAAAATCGTCTGTTTGTGGATTTCGATCAATTTTGTTTGGAATTTGGAAAAACTTTCTTACGTAAAGTTGTAGAGAATTGAATTTCCTATAAAAATCGCGAGATTAGAATTTTTTTGATAAAAGAGCTATTTATTATGAATTATTGAAGTTAGAATCTTGAAATAATTGATTTTTGGAAGTTTTAATTATTTTTATTAAGAAAAACGTTTTTATTGTTTTTTGGCACATGTGTGGCTGAAGTTTGGACCAGATTTGTGTGCGTAGGAAATTTGATTATATATATTATTATTATATTAAATTTTACTAACTTTTTGTGTTCTAAGCATTTTCCTATAAATAGGGTCTTGGGTTAGAATTGAAAATCACACCGAAAACTGAAGTTTTCTTTCTCTATATTATTGAGCGTATTCTTGTGAGTATTTTGAGTATAATTTGAGTATTGCTATACGATTGCAAGTTCAAGTCATACTTTATATCAGGTGTTTAATTTAGAAGTCTTGATCTTTCGAGGTAAGGGATATTTTTTTTAAATGATATTATTTATTCTAATATCATTATCTTAAAAATATTGATCTGAACTTTTTAATCAAATTTGGAACTTTTAATTAATCGGGGTTCTTATTCACGTTATCTGACACTTGTGGCGCCCCAAAATAGGTATACATCACCCATTCTGAGTTGCCCGATACGTGATGCGAAACAACTACAACTTTATTATTACAACGATGAAAGCGTGAGTTTGAATACAAATATTATCTTCTAGACAATATCTATACTCAAATAAATCTTCATCACATTTATTGATACATTATTTTACAAAATGGTGAGGACTACTAAACAACTCTCTACAAACCTTCATTCCATACCCCAGAGCTAAATTACTATTTATATTTTCGCCTCTTGAGAAGAAAAATGGAACAAAATAGAAAAGGGTGAGCTCAACTAGCCCGATAAAGAATATTATGACTAAGATAATATCAACAAATTATCATTAGTCTTCACGAGGAAAAAAACTAATAGAATCTGATAGACAACAAGTTTTTAAACCAATATTATGGTGAAATAATAATTCATTAGAAGAGTTAAGTAGAGAATGCAAACTACTATCTTACATGTATGAATTTAAAAGTTAAATCGTCTATCTTTTATCCTGTAACATCAATCAACATACATCCGGAATCAAATATTCATCTTTGCACTTCTGAGCCGAAGATATTCATCGATTAATTAAATGTTCATCTAAACACTGTTCATCTTTGCACTTTTCGGGCGAAAGATATTCATCGAAAATCATTCATCTTTTGCACTACGAGCCAAAGATATTCAATAATATCATCATTTAAGGCGAGGATGATGAAAATATTTTTAAAAAAGCGAATCCAATGAAACAAAATGACAAGGATTAAGGATTAAGGATTCGTACTTTGTTTTATCCATGTCCAAAAATACCTCAAAAATAATCATAGTAGGTGTAAAATTCAAGAATGATCAAAACATGGATATAATCAAAGCTAGTATCCGAATAGATATTTTGACGAAAAGAAATTTTTTTATTTTTCGATGAATAGTGCCGTATTCGTGAATAGTACCGTATACGTGAATAGCTTTGATTGTATCCATGTTTTGATCATTCTTGAATTTTACACCACTATGATTATTTTTGAGGTATTTTTGGACATGGATAAAACAAAGTAGGAATCCTTAATTCATAATCCTTGTCATTTTGTTTCAGTGGATTCGTTTCTTTAAAAATATTTTTCATCATCCTCAGTCTTAAATGATGATATTATTGAATATCTTTGGCCTATAGTGCAAAGATGAATGATTTCTGATGAATATCTTTGGCCCGTAGTGCAAAGATGAATAGGTGTTTAGATGAACATGATCAATGATGAATATCTTTTGGCCTATAGTGCAAAAGATGAATATTTGATTCGGATGTATGTTGATTGATCTTACGAGGATAAAATGATAGATTTATTTAACTTTTAAATTCATACATAGAAGATAGTAGTTTGCATTCTCTACTTAACTCTTCTAATGAATTATTATTTTCATTGCGAATATTGGTTTAAAACTTTGTTGTCTATTGTATTCTATTAGTTTTTTCCTCTGTTGAAGACTAATGATAATTTGTTGTATATTATCTTAGTCATAATATTCTTTCTATCGGGCTAGTTGAGCTCACCTTTTCCTTTTTTGTTCCATTTTTCTTCTCGTGAGGCGAGAATATAAATGAAATAGCTCTGGGGTATGGAATGAAAGTTCTGTAGAGAGTTGTTTAGTAGTCCTCACCATTTTTGTAAAATAATGTATCAATAAATATGATGAAGATTTATTTGAGTATGATATTGTCTGTAAGATAATATTTGTATTCAAACTCACAGTTTTACTGTTGTAATAATAAAGTTGTAGTTGTTTCTGTACCATGTATTGACAACTCAGAATGGGTGATGTATACCTATTTTGGGGGCGTCACACTATAGGCCACAAATGACTTTCAACAAAATATAAACATGAGGATGATGACAACGATATAAGAATTCAATAAAACAAGTTCAAGAATTAGTTTATCCAGGAACCAATAACGTCCAAATTGTCAACATGATACTGCTTTGTGGAGTAAAATTCAAGAATGCTCAGAAGAATATTTTCATGAAAAGATACTGGATGAAGCGCAAATATCAATGATATTCCACTAATTTCATGGAGTGTAAAAGTCAAAACTTTAACCAATTGAGTATAATAAAGAATGGAATAACAAAAGAAATCACTTTGCATGATAGACGCATCGACAAGTTATTCCAATGTAATAATAAATAATGAGAACCGATGCAGAATGCACGCATGTGATGTTCAAAATGAATAATAAAGAATGGAATAACGAAGAATTTCACCGATATGCGGTATTTCTCATAGATAGGTTATTCCAACATAATGATAAAGAATGGAATAATGTAAGAATTTCACCATGTATGGGGTAGCAGCATATACAAGTTATTCTAACGTAATAATAAAGAATGGAATAACGAAGTTCTCTTCATGAATACAAAAGAAATAATACCCTTACCGTAGTAAAGAAGAGTATTCGATTTGGTAGGGTGAGGATATTCTTTAAGAAAACTTGCACTACGCTCAAAGTTTCTTAAAACTCTAAAGAAATACGCTCAAGATTATAGAAGAGAATTCTCTGAATTTTTGGTGTGATTTCAATTCTAACTAAGCATCTTATTTATAGGAAAATGGAAAGGATACTATTTGAGAAATAATTCACGGACGCAATAGAAATATTATCACTAAATAAATTTTACAACACACATGGTACGCAGATTTTTCAAACAACCAAAAAACAAAATTATATATATATTATATATATATATATATATATATATATATATTAATTGAATTAGCCTACACGACAAACTATATATATAGATATATGAAGTTTATATAGTATATATATAAAACTAGTAGCACATGGTACCTTTATAAATATATATATATTATAATAATAATAAACTCCTCCCACCAAGTTATCAACTTTCCTCCCAATTCCAATTAATTCTTACGACTTAGTACACCATGTTCCACCAAAACCTATATATATATATATATATATATATATATATATATATATATATATATATATATATATTCACATGCAAAACATTACACACCCACACACTTATATTATATATATATATAATAGTACTTTCATCCACCATCCGTGAATCCTGTAAACTACATCTCATTTCATTTTTTTTCTTCTACACGTGGGCCCCATATGTGGGCCCCACCCTTAAAACTTTTTACCGATTATTTTGAAAGATGGGTAAATGGGGTACAAATAATAAGTAGAATTTATAATAGATACTTCATAAAAAATCCCTTCAATATTTTAACAACATTTATCATCATTATTATAATTCACAATATTAATCGACTAGGTCGTTCCCAGGAAAGAGGGGGCTTTCCAATAAGGATTTCTCCCTATTGGCGAGCAATTAGGTGACCAAACCTCTCCTTGGCAGAACTTCTAGACATCGTTAATATTACAAATAATAATATTAATAACTCTGTCATCTCAATTATTGATTTAATAATATATAAAATATCGACAATAATTGAATCAAATAACGTGAGATCTTATGCAACAATTCTTTGTAGTAATAATTGAACAAAAGCGAGTGACTTCTCACGTAAGCATCAATAATCAATACCGTGTCTTCTTGTCAACCACACGCATTCTGTACTTTTAACACCGGGTGTTTCAACGATTAACAGTAAAACTTCCGCCGTTATTTTCATAAAATATATTTTTTGTCGTTTTCTCGATCCGACAATAATTCCATTAATAGAGTCCACCAATGATTGTCTTGCGTCATCTGAATATTCCTATTAAAACGAATATTTCCCAACAAATCGAATATTATATAACAACTTGCGTGACTTTGCAAAATTTATAAAAATTACCCACAACTATAACATTATATCAAATTCATTCCATAATATTCAAAATGATATTTATAGAAAAATCATCTTTATTCATAAAAGTTGGGGTCTTACAAAAGTACGATGTCTGGCATTAGTTGCGTAGTAGCACACGGTATTGATTATTGATCTTTACATAAGAAGTCACTCGGTTATACTCAATTATTGCTATAGTAATTCTTTGCGTCATATCTCTAATATTATTGATTCGATTATTGTCACAGTATCATCTGCATAATATTTTATATATTATTAAATCAATAATTGAGATGACAAAGTTATTCATATTATTAAAATGCAATATTTACAATGTCTAGAAGTTCTGTCAAGGAGAGGTTTGATCATCTAATTGCGTGCCAATAAGGAGAAATCTTTATCGAAAAGCCCCCTCTTTCTTGGGAACGACCTGATTGTTAAATATTGTGAGTTATAATATTAATGATGAATAAGTTCATATTGATTAAAGATAAAATTGATAATTCCATTGTGTTGAGATTATTAGTGTTAGTGGAAATCGACATCTATTCTGATAGTAATTGATGTTTGGGGGTTATATTGATAAATCGGGTAATTAATCTGATAAATGAGTAATTAATTGCTACTAATTCACATGTTTATATAACTATTTGTTCACATGTGTGTACTATTGAATCACATTCTTGTACTATTAGGGAAGTTGGTGTAAGACCCCAAATTTTATGAAATAAATTATTCAATTTTTCTTATAATTATTATTTAGTAAATGGTTAAATTGATAAAAAAAAAGTTAAAGTTAAGGATGATATATATAAAATTTTCAAAATACGCAAGTGGTTATAAAATACTCATTTCTATTGGGGAATATTCGTTTGGTCGTGAAATATTGTTGTTGTCAGGGAATATTTGTACGACGGCGCAACCATTTGTGGGCCCCATAACAAAATAACTGTCGAATGAAGAAAACGACAAGTTTGAGTTTTTATAAATAACGGCGTAGTTGTTATCGTTAACACTGTTGGAATACCTGATGGTTAAAATATAGTAACATGCGTGGTTGTTGCATGGCGATAGAACCGGTATTACCACGGTATTTTTGAATTATTGATTCTTACGTGAAGGCCTTTACTTTCGATAATTATTACGGTGATTCTTGCTCATTCGATATTTTATTTTATTGGTTCAATAATTGTTGTGTTGATATTTTATATTATTGTTGTTTGATAATTGTCACCTTTGCGATATTTTTCATTATCGGTCGATAATTCATATTATTTGAATAATATTATTAGATAGCATTATTGGCAATATCTAGAAAGTTACATCGAGGAGAGGTTTGGTCACCTAATTGCGGCTACATGAAGGAAAAATCTTATCGGAAAAGTCAGTGAGACCCCGATTTTTATCAATAAAGATTTAAATTTTGTCGAAATAATTTTTAATATTATGGTGTGAATTTGAGATAATATTATAGTTGTGGGTAGTATTTATAAATTTTGCAAAGTATGCAGTGGTTATATTATATTCGATTGGTGGGAATATTCGATTTAACGGGGAATATTAAATATAACGACTCAATCATTGGTGGACCCTACAACGAAATTATTGTTTGATTGAGAAAACGACAAAAAATATTTTATTGAAATAACAAATGGGAAGTTTTACTGGTTGATCTTGTTGAACTACTCGGTAGTAAAAGTGCGATGTCGTGTGGTTGCATAGTAGCACACGGTATTGATTATTGATCTTTATGTGAGAAGTCACTCGGTTTGATTCCATTATTGTCGATTAATAATATGAATTATTATAGCGATAATGACGTTTTGTTTTATTCAGTATTATTAACGTAATAAAATGCGAAACATCTTTTATATAAAATGAAATACTTTATTAAAATTATTACATAAATAGAATATATTATATTTTATTATGCATAGTGTTTGCATAGTAAAATGTTTTTATATAAATAGAATATATTATATTTTATTTAAAAGATTTTGCTTTAAATATGGACCGTCAGATTAAAGTAAATCAATCTGACCGCTCATAGATTAATTACTATGCATTCTATTTTCCTATAAATAAAGCTCATTCCTTCATTATTTTCTTTACGAATTCACTTTGAAACTCTAGAGAGAGAAATTATAGAGAGAAGCTATAGAGAGAAAATCTATAGAGAGAAGAAGAAGAAGTGATTCCGGTACTTCACTACTTTGATATCCGAAGTCTTTTTACGGTAAGGGATATTATTTGTTGTACATCTAAAGGGGTGTTATTCTTTCTTATTCATGAAGAGAACTTCATTATTCCATTCATTATTATTACATTTGGAATAACTTTATAAAAGTGGCATACCCTATACATAACTTTGTGTCTGTGGCGTACCCTATACTACTCGGTGAAATCCTTATATTATTCCATTCTTATTTATTCATTTGGGATAACTTTGTATACGCGAAATCCCATATACTTGGTGATCTTCTTCTCATTATTCCATTCTTTATTATTACATTGGAATATCACATGCGTGTGTTTTACAATTTGGTTCCATTGTTTATTATTCCGCATTTATTATTACATTTGGAATATCACATGCGTGTGTTTTACACCTAACTGGTTCCATTGTTTATTATTATTCAAAGATTTATTATTACATTGGATCATCACAATGGATTGTGAATTTCACGACTGGTTTCCGTTATTATTATTCTGTTGGAATAACTTTTATACATCACTGCATCTGCGTGCGTGGTGATTTCCTTTATTATTCCATTATTTATTATACCAGTTGGTTAAAACTTTGACTTCTATACTCCATGAAATTAGTAGAATATTCTTCATATTTGCGTTTCATCCAGTATCTTTTCATGGAAATATTCTTCTGATCATTCTTGAATTTTGCTCTACAAAACAAAGATCTTGTTGACAATTTGGGCGTTACTTAATTCTGGATAAAATAATTCTTGAACTTGTTTTATTGAATTATTATGTCATTGTCATCATCCTCATGTTATAATATGTTATCTTTGGCTTACGTGCGTAGATGAACTTAGTATGATTATGACCGAGGATCATTCGGTATAATCATGGCTTGTTATAAATGATGTGATAAAAGTCCTCGATGGCCTATAATGCAATGATGGATAGTTTTTGGTATGATTATGACCGAGGGTGATTCGGTATAGTCATGACCATTGATAATTTGATGAAAATCCTTGGCCAGAAGTATGCGGGGATGATTAGATATTGTGGTTTATTCATTAAACCGAGTCTTAGTGATAAAAATTTATGAAAACCTTTTAAAACCTAAAAGATAGTAGACTTTATTTTCTACTTGACTCTTTTAATGGATTGCATATTCATTTGCGATTTAAACCGGTTGTCTATTATATTTTATCGGTTTAACATTTGTTGAAGAAGCTAATGATAATTTATTCTGCATTATCTTAGTCATAATATTTCTTCTTGGGCTAGTTGAGCTCACCCTTTTCTTTCATCGTTTTCTCTTGAGGAAATGAGAACATAAATTGGGACGAGTCGGGAATGGAGTAATGGTCCGTGAGGATAGCATTAGTAGTCCTCACTATTATGTGAAATAAAGTGATAATAGTTGTAATGAGGACTCCTTTTGAGTTTGTATAATATCTAGTAGACAATATTTGTATTCAAACTCACAGTTTATGTCGTATTATACACGACAGTTATATTAGTAATTTGTATTTGAATTTATGTACCATGTAAGTGGCGACCCAAGATGGGTGACGTATACCTAATTTTGGGGGCGTCACAGTTGGTATAAAAGCTTAGGGATATGATCCCTGGCTAAGATGTGAGATAAGAACTAGGAGGGGAGAGACGGGAAATTCCTTCGCTAGTATGACCTACCTAAGTTTATTTGGTATTTAATTGGTCGGTCAGTGTATAGGGATAATATGTGACATGTTAATTAACCCTTGTTTTGTGGCAGTATTTGAAAATGGCATCCGAAAATGTTGAGATAAGCAATGGAGCACAGGAGACCGTTGAGTCTCCACAGATCAATAATCAGGATAATGTGCGACAGGATGGCGATAATCCTCCTGTAAACAACAATACTGATCAAATGACAAACGACCAGATGCGTTTAGGAGTTTTTAGAATTCATGCAACATCGATCGAAAGGCGGCTCCTGCTCATAAAGCGGTGAAAATAATGGCAACCCACGGTTGGTCACCGCTAAGCGATTCAAGGAACTGGGACCACCGGAGTTTTGGGAAAGCCGAACCACTTAAAAAGCGAGACGTGGTTAAAGGAGATCACCAAGATATTTGATGTCTTGGGATGCTCGTGAGGAGCAAAAGGTTCCATTTGCCACCTTTATGTTGCGTGAAGAGGCATTCTTGGTGGGAATCAGAAAAGCGTACCTGGCCCGACATCTTGAAGATATCTTGGGAGAAGTTCCAGAGTCATTCAACGACAAATACTTTCCCGAAAGTATTCGCCACATGAAGGAGGTGGAGTTTATCAAGTTGGAACAAAACAATATGGCCAGTGTCGCAATACGAGGCAAAATTTGCGGAGTTATCACGATTCGTTCTCCACTTGGTGGATAATGAAGAGAGAATGGCGCGAATGTTTTTAAGAGGTTTGAAGTCGGAGATACGTCGACATCTTATTTCTCATCTTGTGTTTGTATTCGGATGTTGTAAATAGGGCTCGATTAGTGGAGCGCGATAACGAGTCAACGCAACTAAAAGAAGCGCACCAAGAAAATTATAATACCAAATGAGTAGTATCATCAAAGCGGTGACAACAAGCGTGGAGGGAATCAATAGGCGAGATATGGTAACCACTTGGTGGTAATCGTGGTCAAAGCAATAAGAATGGACATTTCAAGAAAAGGAGATTCAACAATGATGGAAAGACGCCGTCGACCAAAGACCCGTTGTTAAGGAAGGAGAAAGACCACCTATCATATGCTTCAAATGCGGAGGAGAGGGACACATCGATCTGAATCTGCGCCATGTCATTCAAAAGCATGTTATAATTGTGGAAGAGAAGGTCAACTTAGCTCGATTTTGTCGTTTACGGAAGACAAATTCAACTAGGATGGAGGCACCAAAGGTCATCCCAGACAAACCAAAGCCGTGAGTTTAAGAGAGCGTTTTTTTTTCTCGTGACGAGGAACTGAAATAAAATTATCACGGGTAAGTTAATCATAAGCTCTTGCAAGTCTATACCTTATAAGATCTTTGGTTCTACCCATTATTTTATCTCTCTTGCTTTGCGTTCAACGTTTAAATTTGACTCGGGAGAAGTTAGACTTTGACTTATTGGTTGAAACTTCGTTAGTAGGAGCCTTTGTTACCTCTCTTTGCTTTTAAATCTTGTTTGATTCAAATAAACATTTTCACGTTACTTGTCGATCTTATCTTTTGAAAATATTTGCCTTTGATGTGATTTTAGGAATCAATTGGTTAACTACTCATCATGCTTTTCGTAAGGTTGTTAGCTTTTATATTCATAACCAACTTGTTGTGCGAATTCGAGTAACCAAACTACTAAAAGTCAATTATTGTCATATCGAGCCATAAGTAAAGAGCCCCGAACCTTTCGTTGTTGACTTCCTTGTGTGGAATGCACCGAAGCCGGACTTTCTGTAGCGACATCGTGAATGAAGATGGCAAGTTTATAGGTATCATTCGAGGTCTTATCTAGGTTAAGGGATAGAAGTCACAGTTGGTATTAATGTGACGTCTTATCCAAGTCTTGGATGAGAGTCACAGCTTTGAATGATATTTCTATTATTAATAAATTTCCTGGCGTATTCTTGAAGACTTCTTAGCCTACTTAGAGCGTGAAATCGAATTTTGTATTGACCCCAGTATAAAACCCATTTCTTAAACCCTCAAATATTTCTTCAACTAAAATGAACAGTTTACGTTGTTTATGATGAAAGTCATAATAAAAGCATTGGACTAATGAAAATCATGGGTATACGTGGTATTAGTAAGTGTTGTGATGAGTTATGTTGGTTAGTATATGAAAACATGAAAGTTTCTTAAAATCACAAGGAGTTAAAACCGATTTTGGTGAAAAACGTAACATGAAATTCAATTGACCAAATCTCCTATTATATTTTGAATTTTTGAGTGTGGTTAAGTCCTAGAGTTAGATCTATGAGTTACCTAACTAATCCAAGTGGAATCAATGAAAAGGTGTTGTAGATTTTCGTGGGACTGATTTTAGCAAAGGAGTCAAAACTTTAAAATGTCCAAAAGTTCTTCGCCACATTTTGTAAGGGCTGTTTCGGCCACTAAATTTATGTGAAAAATTCTGGCCTTTTGGGACATGAAAATATATGTTATAAAAGTACCTCTGTCCAAAAATGAGCTCATTCGACTTAAAATGAACAAGTTATGACCATTTTAATATTTAGGTTTTTTTCGATGAAAAATGCTATAACCGGAGTTCTATAACTCAGATGACCATGAAATTTAAATCTGAGGCTCACATTAACATGTGTAAGTCCCGCCAAGATTTGGGAATTTCGAGTTAAACTTGAGGTAGCAAATTTCTTAAGGAATTAATTAGAAATTGATTTTTGAAAAATAGTAAATGAATTTTAAAAATTCGAGAAAAATATATTTTCATTATGGAACTATATTATGCTAAATCCCAGAAAAGAAATATTTTTGGGACTGATTTGGTATTTTCATGAAAATAGTTTAATTCTGAACATATGAGTTAAATATGTTATGTGAAATAACAAAGTTGAAAATAGGATTTTATGGCTGAGAATCATATATAGAGTATATGCATATTTTTTTTGATGAGGATTTGATAATTGGTGATGATATCTTATGAGTATGGCATTTTGAATGATTAAATGCATTATATGGTAAAAGCGTAAAACAATTGAGATAAATTGTTTATAAATTTAAGAAGTGATTAAAATATTGTTATAATATTAATGATATTAGATTATGAGATTATTAAGTGATTGATAACATGGGGATATTCTTGAATCCTGGATAAATTATATTATAAATGTTTAATATTTATCCTTTATCTCATTTGATTGATTCTTTATATCATTATCCTCATGTTTATATTATATTGAAAGTCATCTACATGGCTCAGAAGTGCATAGATGGACTTGGTATGATTATGACCGAGGATTGTTAGGTATAATCATAACCGTAATTGAAAACACGATTATCTTTGGTAGTAGTGCATGGATAATTTGTGGTCGTGATACTAATGAATACACGATTATCTTTGGTAGTAGTGCATGGATAATTTGTGGTCGTGATACTAATGAATACACGATTATCTTTGGTAGTAGTGCATGGATAATTTGTGGTCGTGATACTAATGAATACACGATTATCTTTGGTCGTAGTACATGGATAATTTGTGGTCGTGGTACTTAATGAATACACGATTATCTTTGGTGTAATTAGTGCATGGATAATTTGTGGTCGTGATACTAATGAATACACGATTATCTTTGGTCGTAGTGCATGGATAATTTGTGGTCGTGATACTAATGAATACACGATTATCTTTGGTAGTAGTGCATGGATAATTCGTGGTCGTGATACTTAATGAATATCCTTGGCACGTAGTGCGGGGATGATTAGATGATATGGATTTATTATTGAAATGAGTCTCAAAGAATGAAATATTAATTCATGGATGTGGTAAAAGTCATCTTTGGTCGTAGTGCATTGATAGACTTGGTATGATTATGACCAAGAATTATTCGGATAATCATGATCAGTAATTGAAAACACGAATATCCTTGGCGATGGTGCATGGATAATTCGTGGTCGTGATACTTATTAAGTCGCTGCGTCTCAAAGATTATTGGTTTTTCTGATTTGTATATCTTTGGCTGTAGTGCAAAGATGAATTGTGAATAAATATCTTTGGGTTTGGATTGCAAAGATGAATTTAATGTTTTCAATGATAAAGGTATTCAAGGTATCCTCACCTCTTTATCATATCAGGTACGTACCCTAATTTCGAGGGCGAAATTCCATAAGGAGGGAGATTGTGAGACCCCGATTTTTATCAATAAAGATTTAAATTTTGTCAAAATAATTTTTAATATTATGGTGTGAATTTGAGATAATATTATAGTTGTGGGTAGTATTTATAAATTTTGCAAAGTATGGAAGTGGTTATATTATATTCGATTGGTGGGGAATATTCGATTTAGCGAGGAATATTAGATATAATGGCTCAATCATTGGTGGACCCCATAATGTAATTATTATCGGATTGAGAAAACGACAAAAATATTTTATTGAAATAACGGGCGGAAGTTTTACCGGTTGATCTTGTTGAACTACTTTCGGTAGTAAAAAATAAAGATAATCACGTGTGGTTGCATAGTAGCACTACGGTATTGATTATTGATCTTTATGTGAGAAGTCACCGGTTTGATTCCATTATTGTCGATTAATAATATGAATTATTATAGCGATAATGACGTTTTGTTTTTATTCAGATTATTAACGTAATAAAAGCGAAACATCTTTTATATAAAAATGTAAATACTTTATTAAAATTATTCTATAAATAGAATATATTATATTTTATTATGCATAGTGTTTGCGTAGTAAAATGTTTTTATATAAATAGAATATATTATATTTTATTTAAAAGATTTTGCTTTAAATATGGATCACGATTAAAGTAAATCAATCTGGACCGTTCATAGATTAATTACTATGCATTCTATTTTCCTATAAATAGAAGCTCATTCCTTCATTATTTTCTTACGAATTCACTGAAACTCTAGAGAGAAATTATAGAGAGAAGCTATAGAGAGAAAATCTATAGAGAGAAAGAAGAAGAGTATTCTGGTACTTCACTACTTTGATATCTAGTGTCTTTTACGGTAAGGGATATTATTTGTTGTACCCGTAAGGGGGTGTTATTCTTCCTAATCCATGAAGAGAACTTCTTTATTCCATTCATTATTATTCTGTTGGAATAACCTATAAAAGTGGCATACCCTATACATAACCTGTATACGCTGCATACCCTATACTCGGTGAAATCCTTATATTATTCCATTCTTATTTATTCTGTTGGGATAACCTGTATACGCGAAATCCCATATACTTGGTGATCTTCTTCTGTTATTCCATTCTTTATTATTCTGCTGGAATATCCATGCGTGTGTTTTACACCTATTGGTTCCATTGTTTATTATTCCGCATTTATTATTACTCGTTGGAATATCACGTGCGTGTGTTTTA
This sequence comes from Panax quinquefolius, assembly GCA_020205615.1. Taxonomy (NCBI): domain Eukaryota; kingdom Viridiplantae; phylum Streptophyta; class Magnoliopsida; order Apiales; family Araliaceae; genus Panax; species Panax quinquefolius. Next base: position 146,668,981 of record CM035153.1, on the reverse strand, counting down.
CACCGGACACGGTTCCATTGTTTATTATTATTCAAAGATTTATTATTCTCATTGGATCATCCTGCTTGTGTGAATTTCACCGACCGGGTTTAGATTATTATTATTACATTGGAATAACTCCTTTGCATCAAGACCGCATGCGTCGTGGTGATTTCCTTTGTTATTCCATTATTTATTATACCAAATTGGTTAAAACTTTGACTTCTATACTCCATGAAATTAATAGAATATTCTTGATATTTGCGTTTCATCCAAGATCTCTTTCATGGAAATATTCTTCGATCATTCTTGAATTTTACTCTACAAAACAAAGATCTTGTTGACAATTTGGGCGTTACTTAATTCTGGATAAAATAATTCTTGAACTTGTTTTATTGAATTATTATGTCATTGTCATCATCCTCATGTTATAATATGTTATCTTTGGCTTACGTGCATAGATGAACTTAGTATGATTATGACCGAGGATCATTCGGTATAATCATGGCTTGTTATAAATGATGTGATAAAAGTCCTCGATGGCCTATAATGCAATGATGGATAGTTTTTGGTATGATTATGACCGGGGTGATTCGGTATAGTCATGACCATTGATAATTTGATGAAAATCCTTGGCCGTGGTACGAGGATGATTAGATATTGTGGTTTATTCATTAAACCTAGTCTTAGTGATAAAAATTTATGAAAACCTTTTAAAACCTAAAAGATAGTAGACTTTATTTTCTACTTGACTCTTTTAATGGATTGCGTATTCATTGCGCAGCTTAAACCGGTTTGTCTATTATATTTTATCGCTTTAACACCATTGAAGGCTAATGATAATTTATTACGCATTATCTTAGTCATAATATTTCTTCTTGGGCTAGTTGAGTTCACCCTTTCTTTCACTTTTTCTCTTGAAATGAGAACATAGGCGGGACGAGTCGGGGAACGGAGTAATGGTCCGAGAGGATAGCATTAGTAGTCCTCACTATTCGTGAAATAGTGTGATAATAGTTATAATGAGGACTCCTTTTGAGTTTGTATAATATCTAGTAGACAATATTTGTATTCAAACTCACGGTTATGTCAGATATTATACATGATTATATTATATTAGTAAGTTGTATTTGAATTTATGTACCATGTAAGTGGCGACCCAAGATGGGTGACGTATACCTAATTTTGGGGGTGTCACAAAAGCCCCCTCTTTCCTGAGAACTGCCTGGTTGTCATAATTGTGATTCTGTAATATTATTTGGAAATATTTAATTATTGATTTATATGATAAGGAAATATTTATTTGATGTGGATATAAATGAAGGAATTAATATTGAGGTGTTTTATCAGTATTTTGTCGGATTGGAGGTATTAAAAACTCAAATAAGTGTTCTTAAAGCTTTATTGCGTGAGTTGTAATTTTAATCCGACCGTTGAATCGTTGTGATTTTTGGATATGTTATACATATATGAGTGGAGTGTATGTCCACAAATTTTGAACCATTGAAAATTATCACATGATTTGTTATGAATTTTAAAAGGTGTTGAAACGGTGTTGAAAATCGTTCGTTTGTGAATTTCGGATATTTTCTGTTTGGAATTTGGAAAAACTCAAAGATACAAAGTTGTAGAGAATTCGATTTCATGCGGAATGTACATAAAATTCGTATTTTTCTGATATACGGGCTATTTTCTATGAATTACTGAAGTTTCGGAAAATAAAATATTTTAATTAAAATGAGGGGGGACCCACTTTGGGTTGAATGCATGTGGGCTGCCAAATTAATTGAATTTCAATGATGGAGGGCTGCTGATTTTTCCAAGGAGGAGGCGTAGAATAATTATAATATATTTTATTAATTTAGTCTTCTTTGGCGTTCTAGCATTTTCTTATAAATAGGCGCTTAAGTTAGAATTGAAAATCACACCAGAAACAAGTTTTCTTTCTCTCTATATTATCGAGTATTTTTTTAAGTATTTAGATACTTGAGAGTTGCTTTATTCAGGTGCAAGTTTCCTACTACTTTTTCATCCCATATTAAATTTAAGATCTTCTTTTCTTTTGAGGTATGAGATTTTAAGGTTATTATGTTTTTCGGTTTAATTAATTTTTCGACCTCAAAATTACGAAAAAATTTGAAATGATAATTTGATGAGTTTTCTTGATTGAGTCCAAAATGGTGATTTTTGGATGTATAGATTAAGAGTTATGAATTTTATGAGAAAAGACTATTTTAAAAGTAAACTCTTATAACTCCTTGTGGTTAACTCCAAAATTGGTGAAGTTTTTATTGGGAGTACATGTATATAATAGCGATATACCTCAGTAAATTTGAATTTTTGGACAAAAGTACAATTTTGATAAATGTCTAAATATTCTAATAGCTTTGGTATATATGAAAAATAGTAAATGAATTTTAAAATTAAGAGAAAAATATATATTTCAATATAGGACTATGTTTTGCTAAATTCGAGAAAAGAAAATTTGTTTGTACTAATTTGGTATTTTTCATGAAAATGAACTAGTTATGAGTAAATGAATTAAATATGTTATGTGAAGTAAGAAAATTGGAAAATAGGATTTTATGGCTTGAGAATCCTATATAGAGGTATATCTGATTTTTTGATGAGGGTTTTGGTTATTGGTGATGAAATCTTATGAGTTTGGCATTTTAGGATGATTAAATGCATTATTTAGTAAAGTGTAAACAATTAAAATAAATTATTTATAAGTTTAAGAAATATTATTCTTTCAATATCATTATACTGAAATATTGGTATGTATTTTATTGTGGAATTTCTACCTTTTTCATGTCGGAGTTACTATTCATGAATTATTATTCATGAGTTAATATTCACGAGTTACTATTTACGGGGTACTATTCATAACAAAATTGATTTCTTTTTTTGACCAAATTATCGTTGATTTATGAATCTTACTCTTGAAATTAAATTCATGTTTTGATAATATTGTTTTTATTATCATATATAACATTTTTATAATCCTGGTGATGAAATTTCTCTTTTACTTAAGTGTAAAGGTGGGTAGATTATTGGTATGATCGTGACTATGGGTTCTCTTTGGCCAGTAGTGCAAAGATGAAATTGTTAACTAATATGATCATGACCATTGAATTTATAATTGAATATTCTTAGCTTAAGTGCAAAGGTGAATTGATCAACATGGTTATAATTATTGTTTATATAAATTCTGAAATGATTATGTATCTCTTTGAGATATTAATATCTTTGGCCTGTAGTGCAAAGATGAATTGTTGTTGAATATCATTGGCCTGTAGTACAAAGATGACCTATTGTTGAATATCTTTTGGCGTGTAGTACAAAGATGACCTGTTGTTGAATATCTTTGGCCCGTAGTGCAAAGATGACCTATTATTGAATATCTTTGGCATGTAGTGCAAAGATGAATTGTTAAGGAATATCTTTGGCCCGTAGTGCAAAGATGAACTTATTAGTATGATTATGAACAGGAACTGTGATTTGGTATAACCATGATCTTTGATGTTTCAGGTAAAGACATGTGATGAAAAATATCTTCGTCTTGGATGAGAAGAGAAAATTAGAACTACAATTATGATTATGAGTTATTCACATGACTGTGAACAGGATCTGTTGATTAATGTTACAGGGTTGAAGCATTGTTGGTGGACTTTTAACATGGAGAAGATAATATACTTTATGGTCTATTTGACTCTTCTAATGGATTGCTCGTTCCGCTGCAACTATGGTTGAAAAGTTTTATCATCTACCATATGTTCTAAATCTCTAATTTATTAATGATGAAGGCTATTGATAATTTAATTATCTTTAGTTATGATATTCTTTACTGGGCTAGTTGTGCTCACCCCTTTTACTTCACAATTCCTTTCAGGTAATAAAAGTGTAGCTAGGTCGAGCGGGGATAACAGGAGAATAGTGTGGTGGTCCGAGACTATCAAAGTTTCTCAACACATTATAAAACGGCATGACATACAATATATAATTGTATTGAGGACCTAAGATGTGTGTGTCGATATTATACATCACTTAATAATTGATTTTGGTGAACAACAATAGGGTGAGGTGAACCCAACTTTGGAAGGGTGTTTTGCTACTTATCATACAAGATGTCTAATGACATACTGATCTCGTGTTATCATAAGAAAGGGTTGTGCACATTCACTTGCGAGTATATCTACGAAAGCACTACCTATATGATCTTGGAGTTGGGTTGAAACATAATGTTCAATCGCAGACGGTGGAGATAGTTATATGTCGAAGAAGACTCACCATTGGAAGGAACATGATAGTAATCTTCTCGCTTTTCTTTGGGGTCTATTGGATCAACCAAGGATAATTCTCGGACATATGATATTATCATAACTTAGATTCATGGCCTCCCCATGTATGGGAAGGTTTTCTTGAGCACTTCCCAAAGATTTTAATTTCTAAAACAGTTCTAGATTGTACCTTTATGTAAGGTATCACTGTGAGGTGTTGTCCATAGTTGGGGCATGAGTCACAGTTGGTATTAAAACTCACAGTATATGTGTTGTTGTATTTTGCACGACAATTGTAATAATAAAGTTGTAGTTATTTTTTGTACCATGTATTTCGCGACTCAGAATAGGTTGGATGGATTGGACCTATTTTGGGGGTGTCACAGTTGGTGCAAGATTGATAATACTTGCATGACTAAGTTAAAAATGGAGGTATAGATGGAGGTATTATATTGTAATTCATATTTTCACATGATTATAACTATTGAATCACATGATTGAACTATTGATTCACATTATTTACTATTAGGGGAGGTGGTGCAAGTTTGATAATACTTGCAGGACTAAATTAAAAATGAAAGAAAAGTTGAAGGTATTGTCTTTGTAATATTTCGAGCCCAAAACGTGCAATTATCGAAACTATATTTCCTATAAATAAAGCTCATTCTTCCTTCATTTCTCACCAATTCATTAAAGCTATAGAGCAATTATTATAGGAGAAATTATAGAGAGAAAGAAGAAGAAAAGTTTTTGCTACTTCTTTAATCCAAAGATCCGGCTTTTTCTAAGGTAAGGGGTTATTATTTTTTCAGATTCATGAAGAGAGCTATTGTTATTCTATTCCTTATTATTACATTGGAATAACTTTTATCATGCTGAAGTACCGCATACATGGTGAAATTCTTACATTATTCCATTCTTTATTATTACATTGGAATATCCTCAGAGGTGCGTATTACGCTTTGACACGGTTCCATTAATTATTATTACATTGGAATGACTTTGCGCAAGGCGATTATCATCACATGCATAGTGATTTCATTGTTATTCCATTCTTTATTATTATGTTGGAATATCCATCATTGCAGACATTACGCTGACCTTGTTCCATTATTTATTATTACATTGGAATAACTTTTATGCAATGTGCGATTACATCGCATGCATGGTGATTTTTGTTGTTATTCCATTCTTTATTATTTTATTGGAATATCATGTCGGTGCGTATTACGCCTAACCTGGTTCTATTATTTATTATTCTGTTGGAATAACCTGTCTATGTGGATTACCACATGCATGGTGAATGATCCTTCATATTCATTCCTTATTAAATTGTGAAAATGATCTATTTACGTGGATTACCGCATGGCGGGTTAAAATCCATTTGCAGTTTCGTAATTTTTCGGACATTCAAAAATTCTGAAAAAATTTGGGAGGATATTATGATAAGTTTTCTAACATCTCCAAGTGGAATCATTGAAAGAGGACTTGTAGATTTTTGTATGGGCTATTTTTAACAAAGCATGAAAAAGTGAAAAAAAAAGAGAAAAAAAACTACTGCCCATAATTTTGTAAGAGCTGTTTCGACCACTTAATTTGTGAGAAAAATTTCGGCCTTTTAGGACATGGAAATATATGGTATATAGTACCTCCTGTCTAAAAATGTGTTCATTCTGACTTAAAATGAGCAAGTTATGACTATTTCAATATTTAGGTTTTTTCGACGAAAAACGCTATAACCGGAGTTTTATAACTCCGATGACCATGAAATTTAAACTGGAAGCTCACGTTAACATGTGTAAGATCCTGCCAAGATTTGAGAATTTCTGGAGTTAAACTTGAGGTAGCTAATTTCTTAAGAAATTAATTAGAAATTAATTTTTGAAAAATACTTAAGGGAGTTGAAAAATTATAAAAAATACTTGTTGTGTATGAAATATGTGTATATATGTTTGGACAAAGGATAGAAAAATAATAAGTTGATTTGGTAATTTTTCATGGAAATGGTTTAATTCTGAACATATGAGTTAAATATGTTATGTGAAGTTGAAGAATTGGTAAATAGGATTTTAGGGCTTGAAAATCCTATATAAGGTATATCTTGATTTTTGATGAGTGATTTGATCATTGGTGATGAAATCTTATGAGTATGACATTTTGAATGATTAAATGCATTATTTGATAAAGTGTAAACAATTAAATTAAATTGTTTATAAGTTTAAGAAGTGATTAAAATATTATTATAATATTAACAATATTAGATTATGAGTTATTTAAGTGATGGATAATATTTGGATAAATTTAAAGTCTTTAATATTTATCTTTATTTTCGTTTGATTAATGCTTATATTATTGTCATCATCCTCACGCTTATATTGTGATAAAAGTCATCTTTGCTTACGTGCGGAGATGGACTTGGTATGATTATGACCAGAATTATTCTAATAATCATGGCCGTAATGTAACGAATGATGTGGTAAAAGTCCTCATTGGTTCAGTAGTGCATTGATGGACGCTTTTTGGTATGATTATGACCGAGGATTATTCGGTATAGTCATGACCATTGATGATTTAATGAATATCCTTGGCCCGTAGTGCAGGGATGATTCGATGATGTGATTTATTTATTAAGTTGAGTCTCAACGATAAAGTTGATGAAAATCTTTTTAAATCATAGAAGATAGTAGATTTTATGCTCTACTTGACTCTTCTAATGGATTGCTTATTCCGTTGCAGTTGTTGATCTAAAACTTGTTGTCTATTATATTCGTCATTGTTATACTTTGTTGAAGGCTAATGATAATTTATTTTGCATTATCTTAGTCATAATATTTCTTCTTTGGGCTAGTTGAGCTCACCCTTTCTTTCACTTGTTCTCTTCGAAATGAGAATATAAATTTGGGGACGAGTCGGGGAACCGGAGTGATTGGTCCCAGATGATAAAGCATTAGTAGTCCTCACTATTCATTAAATAGTATGACAATAAATGTAATGAGAACTCCATTGAGTGTGGATATTGTCTAGATGACAATATTCTTATTAAAACTCTCAGTTTATGTTTTGTCGTATTTTACACGACTGTTGTATAATTAAGTTTTATTTGAATTTTGTACCATGTAAGTGACGACCCAAGATGGGTGATGTATACCTGTTTTGGGGGCGTTACACATATATTGTTCGAAAATTAACTTGGCAGGATATTGTATTTACTAGGGCTAAGGAAGTAACCAAATTAGAATCGAAATCGCACCAAAAATCGCATGAACCGCACCAACAGTTCCGGCGCATGTGGCTATTTTAGATAGGTTGAATAACCAAATTTATGGTTTCGGTTTGGTTACTAGCCAAAATCGCACATATAAAATCGAAATCGCGCCATGTGTGTGTATGTATATATTATCTCTAGTAAATTTTAAAGTTATTTTCCACTTGAACACGCTCAAAGATAACCCCAGTCTTGTATTGTCATTTTTCACCAATTAAAAGAAGATAGTTAGAGGTTATAGAGTCAAAAATTAAGTATTTGTGTTTTGAAATTTCGGATTTGTTTGATGCGTTACTGGATGGGCTTATAGCTGAGGGGCCAAATTTGTTGGTTCGAGCACTTGATGCATTGGTTAAGGTCTATACTATAGTCGTAATAGTCTAATAGATTATTTTTCAAATTAGGTACAATTAAGATTCTATTCTATAAGTCTTCCCTGCAATATATAAATAAGATAGAATTTCATTCTATCTCCAGTATATATTTTTAATTTTTGGGGAACTAGATAAACCTTCTTGTTTGTTATCGAATATATGGTCTCCGTTGTTTTATATAGCGTATGTTTTAGTTTTAAAGCATCATTCCTTTATTATAAACTAAAAGTATTTTATGTGTCTCACTGTTTTATGATTTGATGGTGAATTTGACATGTTTGACAGAAGGAGCGTTGGTTCTACGCTTGATATAATTCTCATTGTCAACTCTGTCACTAAGTTAATTTCTCGATGTGAGCTATGTTAAATTATATTGAAGACTTAGACCTTTTTGTTATTTCAATTTATTTTGGAACTGAAATCGCACCAATTGAAACCACACCGCACAGTTTAAAACCGCACCGCACCAATCACAAGCGATTTCGTGTGCGGTTTTGGATTTGTCAAACCGCGCCTAAACGGTTTCGGGTGCGGTTTGAATTTCAAACTGCACCATGCTCACCCCTAGTATTTACTGCAAAATGCATGGTTGGTGCGTTCTGTAAATAGAAGAAATATTGAACTTATGAACTTATGTATGTGGCATATGGCATCAATTCCCTCCATGGACGTTACGTTACGCCTCTTGGGCTTGTATAGGACTGATCATTCGGTTATAACTGAACCGAATAGATTATTCGGTTATAATCGAAAATTAAAATTTGTACACTTTTGATATCCGAACAAATAACCGAATTATCCAATTACCGAATCATACCGAATTTACTATTCTGTTGTTTGGGTAATAACCGAAATTATATCTATTTATGTGTAATTATTTTTAGTTTTAATGCATGGTTTATTGCTATAAAAAAATGTTGTAATTAGTTATTATCATCAGTAATTCTCATATTTACAATTAAGTTACTGAGTTTTAAATGCATAAAAAAATGGATGAAAAATCTAAATTCAATTCTTGTGTTATTAAGTTTTTTAATGAACATAAAAAATGGATCAAAAACTTAGTAATTTTTATTCCTTGTCAAAAATTTTGTTTAAAGACAGATGGTTTAAGCTAAAAACTAAATAATACGAGTATTAACAATTAATTATTATATTATCATACCCTCTATGTTATAAATAAATTTAACAAAAATAGGTGTAAATTAATAATCTAAATATATATATTTTTCTTTTATAAATTCAATAACAACATAAAAAATTATATTTTTTCATCATTATAAATTAAATATTTTGTTAATTTCTTTTCCGTTTAAAACTGAAACACATAGTTTTATTATCACCGCTTCTTAATCTTCGATCCCAATTTGTGAACCTCATTAATTATATTATAATTATACGTATATTTAATTATAAGATTTTATTGTAATTATAATGTGTCCAATAAATTATGCACCTATAACAAATATACATAACTTCTAGTTCAATTAACTAGATATGATGAGTCCATGCACGCATACCAGGAATTTGATTTTACGGTTAACCAAAATATCAAATTTCAATAATCAAACTCGAATTCCAAAACTGAATAGTAAAACGGATATATCCGAAATACTCAAAATAATTAAATAATCAAAATATTTCGGTTAAAAAAATTTAATTTAATTTAATTATTCAATTTTACTCATTTTTTTCTCAATCATTAGCTCGTACTGTATATTTAGTCCGACTCTTCTGTCTCATTATTTAATTTTAATATTTTAATCTTTTATTATTTTAGTATTTATTGATAGCCCAAAAATATATATTGATAGTCTTTTAGTATTTCTGTCACATTATTTAATTTTAGTATATATTGATAGCCCAAAAGTTTAGTATTTTTTTTTAAATTTTAATTTTAGTCTTAGAGTGATAAAGGACATTAATTATTATTAAACTAAATATTTTTAAAATAATATAATTTATACCATCGTGTGCGGGGTATATATATATAGAGAGAAGCCCGATCCTGTCCGGAAGCCCGAACAGGTTTAAAATGTGATTTTTTTTTATTTTTTTTTTAAACAACTAAAAATAATTATGAAACTTAAATTTTTATATAATACAGTATTTTGAGTGTGATTTAGATATATATAACAAAATATATCTGTACAGACTGTATAAAAAAAATAAGGTAAAAAAAATAGAGTCTGAATTTGATAAGGTTCGAGAGCCCGGACTTGATCAAATCTATATATATATATATATGCCGTGGATCCACGTCAGAAGCATTAACTTGTTAATGCCAATTCCTTTTAGTTTTGGACGTTGAATGAAACAAATAGTGCATGCTGCCAGACAGGCATCACCGTTTGAGCCGACAAAAAGTCCAAAGTTTACGGAATGAACGGTCCGGATCACCCACTTTTTACGTGAATTGGACAGCTTCAAATTCTCGTGGCTACACTTACACATCATCTCTTCAATAAATTAAAAGCCTTATCTATTTTCAATTGAGACAAATTATTTTATTTAAATTAAACATTAACCTTATCCTTCAATAATTTAGGCCTACTATAAGTACATGTTTATACAAATAATAAATAAGAAAATATATTTATATTAACTAATATTATTAGAGACTATTTTATCTAATAAGTAGTTATTTATTCTTAAATACATTAATTGTTTTATCTATTCTAATATCACCCATATTTTAAAAATAAGAATATTCATTTAATTTTAACAGTGTAGTAAAAATATTCTATTTTTAGATTTCAATTAATATAACAGTGTAGTAAAAATATTCTATTTTATGTCAACGAAAAAAATGATAAATATATGTCACGCATCCGGTATCAAACTTGTTGGACTAATATTGAATCCCCAACTTCAAAGGAAATTGGTCCGTTAAAATAGACGGAATATAACAATGGCAACGAGTACACAAGTAATACTTTTTTTAATATAAGACATTTAAAAAATAAATTGTGATTTTTAAGTAAATATTAATTATTTAATTTTTAATATTTATTTTAAGTATTAAATATAATTTTGTTATCTTATTATTTTTTATTCAATAAATAATATTATTATTTTTAATATAAAAATAATATAAATAATTGATATTATATTTAATGTTATATAATTATTTTTTAATATTTATGGATAATTTTAAAACGTATTATATTAAGGGAAGGAAAGAGCACAGGAAAAAAGAAAAAGAAAAAAAAAGAAAGAATATCAAAAAGCATAAAACGAGGAATATTCTAATTTGTACGCGGGAATCCAGTACCGTCCCGTCCGGTTCGTCCCCTTTGGCTCCTCCCTCCATAACCATAAATACCTTTTCCTAAACCCACTTCCCTCACAACAATTCTTGAAATTCCCTTTCAGTCCCTCTATCTTTCTCTCTCCTAATTCCGTACGTAATGGCTCTGAAGACCGTTCATGTTTCCGACGTCCCAAATCTGGATCATGTCCCTCAAAATGCCTCATTGCCTCTCTATTTCACCCGAAACTCTCCCAAAGGTAATATATTCATATTACAATTTGTCTTATTATTTTCTCTCTCCTCTTTAATTTAGATATCATATTGTGGATTTGTTGTTGCAGGAGGTGTTGTTGGTGGTGGATTTAAGATTCCGAAATTCGCCGTGATTGGGCACAGAGGCAACGGAATGAATATGTTGAATTCGGCAGATCGGAGAATGAAGGCCGTCAAGGAGAATTCAATAATCTCCTTCAACACCGCCGCGAAATTTCCCGTTGATTTCGTTGAGTTTGACGTTCAGGTAATTTTCTGTCCGGAGAAATCTTTTAATTCTATTTTAATTTGTTTATTACGGTAATCTTGGTTTCGGTTCTGGGGGTGGTTTTGACGGAATGAGTTTTCTTTGAGAACACGTAGGAGTATCTCTCTTCTTAGTCACGTTCTGTTGTATGTATGAACTCAGTTTTGTCAAACAAAGGAGGATATTTTCGTAATTTGCATATTTTGATGCAATTACTTTTCGTATTAATTCGCCATACTGTTAGGCTTTCTTGACTGTGCAACAAACAAGTCCACAATACACATCATTCAATGGGTTCCTTATTTAGTCTGTCAAAAAATCGGTTTTAGGCTTTATTTTTTAGCCCATTAAAATTTGGGCCGTTTTAACTCGGTCCGTTTGAATTAGGCTAAAAAATGTGTCAAAATTTAATTATAAATCGGTACAAACCCGTGGGCCAGCCCGGTTCATCTATCAAAAAGTAAGTTTTGGATTTTATTTTTTCAACTCATCAAAATCTGGGTTATTTTGGCACATCCCGCAATAGCTCGGCCCCGGCGATGATTATTTTGGCGGTTATTTTGCCAAGTCTATATATTAGTTAGGCAATTAATATTTTGCACCTAAAACTAATAATTTTATGCCGTTACTCATATAATATGAGTAGTACATGGAACGTGGAAAATATAAAATTTTATTTATAAAAATATCAGTTTTATCATATGTAGAAATATAAAACTTGTAAAAATAATTTTACTGCATGTGTAGTTTAGTTTAGTTGGTTATGTATAATTCATTTTTAAAATAGGCTAGTATTAAGAATTAGAGAAATATGTTATATGTTGCGATTTTTTTTTTTTTTTTATTATTCGAGTTGCGTAAATAAATTTTATTGGTAATTTTTATGATGTATTTGATACAGTTGGTCTTTCTTTTATAATTTTATTTAATACATGTGCGTAATTCAACAAAAAAAATTCACAGGACTTAAAATTAAAAGTCTTGACAGTTTTCCAAATCCAGTAAACATGGACAAATTTGTAGCTAACAATATCTTTGATCATTTTCATTTTCCCACTCTATATTTCCCCACATTCAATGTGAGCAAGCTATTGTGGTAATTTCCGTTCTGCCATGAAATACCAACTAAAGCAGTTGATGAATGAGCCCGATCTAAATCTATTCAGAATCATATTTATTTTTAGTTATAAATATATATATATATATATATATATATATATATATATATATATATATATATATATATACACACACACACACACATACGTATATACTTTTATGAATTATATTTTACTATTTTAATACTTGAAAGGCCTGCTCCAACTCAACTTATCTTGATTTGGTTGGTTGGATTGACTTAGTAACCACCGGGTTGGGAATCCACTAAGCCAATGCTTTGGTGAAATTAAATAATTAGACTGGTATCTTTAGTCTTACGACTTCATGAGCTGATTTCATTATACTGAAAAGTCATTAAAATTGATTTAATTGCTCATGACACCCAGAAAAGAAATGATCTCTGTTTAAGGATATTTTTGTGCTTTGTCGTCCCAATTTTTTTTAGAACCCTGTTCACACGTGAATTTTATTATATACTACAAGGGTACTGATTCTTTTATTTTTGGTGGTTTTCTCCGGGGGTGGAATTCTATTTTTAAAAATGGTGTAGCATTTTACCAAAAAAAAGAGGGTTTATATACTTGGAGTTGAGGGAAGAGAGTTAGGACAGGAAAATAAAAGAGTGTGACTTTTGTAGGTGACAAAAGATGACTGCCCGGTCATTTTCCACGACAATTTCATCCTCTCTGAAGAAAATGTAAGCTCTCTCACCATATCCCTTTCAATTCTTCCTTTTTATTTGTTTTTTCTTTTTGGGTAAAAATTGGTTGAAATTGAAAATTCAGGGTGCCATATTTGAAAAGAGAGTCACAGAATTGACTCTATCTGAATTCCTTGCCTATGGCCCCCAAAGGGAACCTGAAAAGGCAGGAAAATCCCTGCTAAGAAAAACAAAAGATGGCAAGATTGTCAGCTGGAATGTTGAAACAGATGATTCCTCTTGCACATTGCAAGAAGCTTTCCAGAAAGTCGACCCCCATTTGGGATTCAACATCGAATTAAAGTTTGATGACCACGTTGTCTACAAACAGGACGATCTCATCCACGCTCTTCAATCCATCTTACAGGTAAATTCAATTAATCTATAGATCATTTAAATTCGCTTAAAATACTTTTTAAAAAATGATTGAAATTTGTGTGTTTTATAATGTGTTGTTTATTGTTTGAAATTATTGGTTTAGGTGGTTTTTGAACATGCCAAGGATAGGCCTATAATCTTTTCGTCCTTCCAGCCGGATGCAGCACTGCTTGTCAAGAAATTGCAGAGCACCTATCCTGTAAGTGCTTATTAATTTCAATCTCCATAATTCATATAATACCTACGTAGAAATTTGAGGAGGTTTGGAAAATATACTAATAAATTATTGAAACCAGGTTTTCTTCCTTGCGAATGGAGGAACTGAGCTTTACTATGATGTGAGAAGGAATTCCCTGGAGGAAGCACTGAAACTTTGCTTAGAGGGTGGACTGGAAGGGATTGTCTCTGAAGTTAAGGGGATATTCAGAAATCCCGCGGCAGTAAGCAAGATTAAAGAATCAAATCTCTCCCTCCTTTCATACGGAAAATTGAAGTACATAATTCCATTTCAGTTTTGTATAATTGGATTAGTGTTTTTAATCATTCAGCCTATTTTTAGTAAAATAAAAATTTACCAAGTTTAAATTTCTGTCTAAAAAAAACAGTAATGTGCCGGAAGCAGTGTACATGCAGCATTTAATGGGTGTTGAAGGAGTGATTGTTGATCTGGTTCAAGAAATCACCGAGTTGGTTTCTGATATGATCAAGCCATCAGGTGAAGCAGAAGAAGAGATCAAGGCAAAGCCTCAGTTTTCTCAAAGAGAGTTGTCGTTCTTGCTCAAGCTGATCCCTGAATTATTACAACTATAGAAAAAGTTGAGATCCCAGTTACAGGTCTGGGATCCCATTGATACACCTTGTTTTAGTTGTGGAGGTAGCCAAAAATTTAGCCACACTGTTTGTACATAAGTTGCGTTTTGTCTTTGATTTACCTGTCGTCTAAGCAAAAATGTTTGTTTGGCCCTCCATTTGACAAATGAGTTAATTTAGTATGGGCTTTGTTCCCTGTTCAATTCTTTCTGCTCTATAATGTGATATCATGGATCCAATCAATGGTGCAATGGTCATTGAAATAACAACTTTGAACAATTCATGGACCAGGTTTACTTATAGGTGTTCATATGGGAGTTTCTTAGTATTTTTTTATATAATATTTTGTCAGAAGTATAGAGTTTTGTTTTTGAATTGAAATTTTCATCAAAAATCATATTGACAAATGGGTGAAACAGAATATATAAAGGGGGAGGGGTTTTGGGATTTTGACGCCAGCTTATTTCCTCCCTGTATTATTAATTATATATTAATCAAAGGGGGAAGGTTTTTTCACCTTTTTATCCTTCAAATTAAATGATCTTCCTATTTCCTCCAAATCAAATAATTTTTAAAAATAATAACATTACATATAATAGCTTTATTGGGCTAGTAGTAGATAATGCGGGATCTTAATTTCCAGATTCATCTGACATCTGTCGAAGACCAAAAGTTCCTATGAGCTTGGACCCACCCTGCTTATTATGGCCTTTCAGTTTAGGCCCAATACAGTCCTTAAAAAGTTTTAAGTTTCTCCAAAAGTAATCGGTTTACCCCCTCCCCCTCCCCTCCCCTCCCCTCCCCTCCCCTTTCCTTTATTATTTCTCTTTGTTTATCAAAAAAATTATATTCCCATTTCACCCAATTTTCACGTGAAAATATCAAAAACACATTTGTATTGTAAACTTAGCTATTTGCATATCAATGGCGTCTCCGGAGGCCTCTGCACTTACTCCGTAGGCGTACAAATTATTTAGAACATTTTATAGCTCTTTTTTTTTTAAAATAAAAAAAAAAAATAAGAAGAGGAAAAAATACACAAATGAATATGGTGGTATTTTTAGTTGATTATTTTCCGGCTTATTGGACATTTGAAAATCACTTATGTTTTAGCGTATTTGACAAACATAAGAGCTTATTCACATACGTAATAATCTATTTTTTAAAATAAGTTGTGAGTTGTGACAAACATACGAGTATTGGATAAGAGTAGCCGCTAATTTCTGTCAATATTTACATGTCAATTTTCAGTTATTTAGAGTATGAAAAATCCAAAAACCTACTCTCTCTCTTTTTTGGCTAAATTTCTTCTATTCCTTTTCCCAAAGCCAAACCTAGAATTCAAAATGTCAAGTGGAGTTAATATAGCTGAATGCTCCGTGGATTAGAAAGCAGCAGCAGGTGATTAAAGAAAGGGAGGGCCCTGGGCCTGGGTTTTGTTCCACACGGGTCTGACAAAATATGGTGATTAAAGAAAGGGAGGGCCCTGGGCCTGGGTTTTGTTCCACACGGGTCTGACAAAATATGGTAATTAAAGAAGGGTCCTTAACACTAATATACAACAATTAAAAAGTAATTATAAAAATAAAACACACACAACATAATTACAAAAATAAAACAAACATAATATTACGTTGCTAAAATCACGTGTCATTAACTCCTATACGTCAGTTACCAACTTTGCTATTTGCAACAAACCGCTCCTAAATTGAAGCAATTGAAAAAACATGTAACTTTCATATCGGAGAAATCCAAATCTTACGTCATGACACAACTTTGAGATCGGAGAAGACGAAACCTTTTGCGTGGCCTTGACTCTCGAGATCGGAGAAAAGCGAAACCTTTTGCGGTGGCCTTGACTCGAGATCGGTAAATAGCATACAAAATCAACAAAGAACTTCAAGTTCAAGAACAAAAACAATCGTCGATCTGCGTTGATTGTTGAATACAAGATCACAACAACTTCGATACAAATCAATACTTGGGTATGTGAGTTTAAAATTCAGATATGCATGTAGTTACCTATGGTTACTACTGAATTCTATATTGATTACCTTTCTTAAGTTTTTCACACTTAAAATGGTCACATTAAGAATCTTGAATGTTTTGAATGGTCATTAATATGTTTTATATTATGGTTACTAAATAGATATAAATTGGTTCTTGTTTATTATGTATTTAGTTCTTTGAATAATGTTTATTTGATTGCTTTATAATTTTTATATGAGTTCTCTTGATTTTTTTTATATTAATGGTTACTCATCAAATATATTGGTTACCTTCCTACAATCGCTTATCATTCTTGTGTAATGTTGTCTTTGGTTCTTCGTGTAACATTATCTTGTCTAATCTTCAGTATTAGTTCTTGTCCTAATGATATCTTGGTTACTTTGTAACATTAAATCGATTCTTGATTAATCTTTTCTACTTAATTCTTGTGTAACATTATAATGAATTACCGAGATCGGAGAAGATTTAAACCTTTTTAACAAATGCCAAGAACTCGAGATCGGAGAAAACGAAACCTTTTGCAATGGCCAACTCGAGATCGGAGAAAACGAAACCTTTTGCGGTGGCCATTGACTCTGAGATCGATAAATAAATACAAAATCAACAAAGAACTTCAAGTTCGAAGAATAAAAAAACAATCGTCTTTGCAGTTGATTGTTGAATACAAGATCACAACAACTTCGATACAAATCGAATCTGAGAGGTATGTGAGTTTAAAATTCGTATGCATGTAGTTACCTATGGTTACTACGAATTCCTATATTGATTACCTTTCTTAAGTTTTTCACACTTAAAATGGTCACAGATTAAGAATACTGAATGTTTTGAATGGTCATTAATATGTTTTATATTATGGTTACTAAATAGATATAAATTGGTTACTGTTTATTATGTATTTAGTTGCTGAATAATGTTTATTTGATTGCTTTATAATTTTTATATGAGTTCTACTGATTTTTTTTATATTAATGGTTACTCATCAAATATATTGGTTACCTTCCTGCAATCGCTTTGCCATCGTGTGTAATGTTGTCTTGATTCTTGTGTAACATTATCTTTATCTAATCTTGTATTGTTATTGTCTAATGATATCTTGGTTACTTTGTAACATTAAATTGATTCTTGACTAATCTTTGACTTAATTCTTGTGTAACATTATAATGGTTCTTGACTATTGCTTAGTTGGTTCTTTGTGTAAAATTATAATGGTTAGTGCGTAATTTTACTTACTAATCTTGACTTGGTTATTGAAAAATGATGACTTGATTAATGATGACTTGATTCTTTGCTTAACATTATATTGGTTCTTGACTAATGTTGATACGTTACTTATGTAAAATTATAATGGTTACTCATTAGTCTTTGACACAGTTCTTGTATTAATCTAATTATACTTATACTTATGTGTTTTATATTAATGGTTACTTGTTAGCTACATTGGTTACATTCTTACAACATTTAGCCTTTAGTTGGTAACAATCAATCAGTTATCTTTGGTTGGTTTTACTATAAAAATGCAATGGAGAATGAGTTTATCTTGTGGCTACTAAATAAATATGTGTTGTTAATTCTTTGTTTAAATTGGATTTGGTTCTTGTATAATGTTGTTATAATTATTACTATATAATATTACGGTGTTTTATATTGGTTTGTTTTATTATGATGGTTACTTATTGGCTACATTTGTTACCTTCATACAACTGTTATAGTTTAATTGGTAATAAATATCAATATAATATACTGATTATTTCCATTGTAAGATGAAAGTACAAATATATTTTATGTCTTTGATTACTAACATCATGTAGTTTGGTTACTGGCTAACATTGATTTGGTTACTTTACAATGACTTATTACATTGTCGAACAATGGAATTGATTCTGTTTGTACTTTATTTCAATGGTACATGGACCGATAATAACTAATACACCAAATTTGAAGTTCTGCGGCATCTTAGTTCCATCAACTTGTTTGTTTCAGAGAAATGCAAAACATGATATGCATTGTTCTATCAAGTTTGAAGTGTCGGATTTTGGCATTTTTAGAGCCTAATTTCATTGGAAACGAGTCAACGATCAAAAGTCACCAAAGAAAGTTTGGTGAACTATGAGGTTTTTTTGGTCAAATTCCATCATTTAGACCTTCAAAATTGCATGTAAAAATGTGGTTTATATTCAGTTACTAAGATTATGTAATTTGATTCTTGCTCTAATATTAATTTGGTTACTTTACAATGTTTATTCATTTGTTAGACAATGGAGACCCATAATACCCAATCTGACAAATTTAATTGTTTACGAGGAATATATAATTGTTTCTTGTTAGTAACCATTAACCACATAGTTGGTAATATTTTGATGATGTCTGATAACCAAAATTGATGTTGATTAATATTTTAATTTTGATTCCATCATGAGTTGTCAATATAAAGTAAACATATACATTGAACAATTGGTAATTGTTCGAAATATTTTATGTAAATTTGGTTACCCATCTAAAATAAAATGGTTACCTCTATATTCATATTTAGTTACCAATTGGAATGGACCATTTCAAATAACTTTTATAACTACATAATTTAAAAGTATCCATCGGCTTTAGATAAATGTGAACCCTCACATTTACATTAAACACTTGATAAGCGTTTCTAATATAAGTTTTAATTATTTGGTTACTAACAAAAATTAAAATGAAGCACCTATATATGCAGTTTTGGATACCAATTGCACATCTCAAACTATTTTTATTTTAATATGAGATCTATAAATGACTATCATATATATAAATGGGAACTCTTAATTGGAGTTTCTTATTCCATCATGATGACAAGGTATAAATAAAATATATACATTTAACACTTTATAACAGTCCTCATACAAAATTATAATTATAATAAAATAGTAACCACATAATTATATGATAGTAACCAGAACAGGTTTTAATGGTAACCAAAACAGAAACATCATGTAATGAAACCCAGTTTAGGCAATTCATGTATACTAAACAATTACATATTAACCAGAATAAAAAATAAAAATAACCAAAATCCCACATTGAGGACACAATGATAGTAGCCAAACCATAAGATAACAGTAACCAAAACATAATAAAGAAGTAACCAAATAGTTATATAAAAGTAATCATAACATGTTTTAATGGTAAACAAAACAGAAACAACCTGTATATCAAACCCAGTTTAGGCAACCTATGTATACTCTCACATGTACATTTAATATTTGATATATGTCATGATACAAGCTTGTAAATATCTGGTTACTACCAAAAAATAAAATGGTTACCTTTACATGCATGTTTGGTTACCAACTGCACCTTTTCAAACAATATATCGAGACCTGACTTAGAAGTAACAAATACTGAACCAACAAACAATGTCAAATAATTGATAATATAATCAAATATGTAATCCCATTTACATAAGCTCCAATAAACATTACATATTTACTAACCATAACAAATGGTTATGGATATCCAACAAAAAACCAAAGTACGAAACACAATTCAGAAAGACAATACAACAACAACCGAACTAATCAAAATCTGTTACAAATCTTCCTGAAACTTTAGCTTTTTGACTGCTGCTACTTTCTTCTTCATGACTGCTCTCATTCTCTAGAAAAGACTTCTGCATTATGTATGAACCTGTGGGAGGAAGAGAAATACCTTGGGATTAGTGAATAGAGAACCCATTAACCATAGGTATCATATCATAATATAACATTAACCATACCATAATAAAGCAGTGACCAAAAAATTATATTATATAATCTAATTGTAACCAAAATATAAACAACATGTAGTGCAAACCATTTTATGTAGTAAACAAACAGTTATATATAATATTAACCAAAACATAATTTAATTTAAAGGTCACCAAAACAAAAATATGTATACCAAAAAATATACTAAAGAAGTAACCAAACAGTTATGTGATGGTAACCAAACCATGTTTTAATGGTAACCAACACATAAACAACATGTAGACCAAACCCAGTTTAGTCAACCAATGTATACTAAGCAAATACATTGTAACCAAAACAACATATAAAAGTAACCAAAAACCCAATTGAAGGAAAAAGAATGGTATCCAAATCATAAGCTAAAAGTAACAAAAAATATACTCATGAAGTAACCAAACAGTTATATGTTAGTAACCAAAACATATATTAATGGTAACCAATACATAAACAACATATAGACCAAACACAGTTTAGTCAACCCATATATATTAAGCAAATACATGGTAACCAGAAAAACAAAAAATAGTAACTAGAATCCCAACTCAAGGAAATAAAAATGGAATCCAAATGAGAAACTAACAGTACCAAAAACATACTAAAGAAGTAACCAAATATTTATATGATAGTAACCAAAATATGTAAAAATGGTAACCAATACATAAACAACATGTACACCAAAATCAGTTTAGTCAACCATGTATACTAAGCAAATACATGGTAACCATAACAACATAAAAAAGTAACCAAAATACCAAATTAAGGTAACAAAAATGGTATCCGAATCACAATCTAACAAAGAACTAAAACATAATGCGTAAGTAACCAAACAGGTTATATGATAGTATCTATTTTTTTATTGCTTGGCGACGCACTACAACGTAAGCATTACATCAAGCCCCCAAAAATTGGTTTTGTGTCGATTATATGATGCGATAAAATGGCAAAATGAAGATGAGATAATCATGATCATTCAAAAGCGGACTATATATGTTAAGAGCCTAAACAATTTGAAAATAATTATCCACTTTAGCAAATATTATCTTTGTTAAATGATGTCTATCACAAATAACCCACCATAGAGATAAAGAAAAATTCATTCAATAAAAAATTAACATAAAATGAATGTGGCGAATACGGACTCATAGTATGACAACATCACTTCAACCATGTATATACCAAAAGCAAGAATTTCATCGTCTCAAGAAGTAGATTCAAATTCACCGATTGACGAGTGGCTTGGCTTCAGAGGAGAGAGAGAAGTAGTAAGGGCGGAGAGAGAGAAACCGAACGAGAGTTAAGGGCGGAGAAAGAGAGAGACCGAACGAGAAATGAATGTTTGAGGAAGATGGAAACTAATTTACCATGTCAACCCATTAATACTAATTCCTTAATTTAAGGACTCCTAATTGTATTAGTATTGTAAATAAATATGATGAAATGTCATATTTTTGTAATTATTTTATGGATGTATGATTATTGTAATTATTTTTAAAAATGTACTATAATATGTAATTAACCCATTAAAGAAAGGGAAGGCCCTGGGCCTGGGTTTTGTTCCACACGTGTCTGACAAAATATGACTATAAGTTGGTTTTAGTTTACAAAATTTGATTACAATTTTATTTAATAACTAAAATTTTATTATCTATTTTTAATACAAATTGTGTGAGTTGAAATGGGTCAAATATAGGTCAATTCGTATTTCAAATTTCAAGTTTAGCATTATTATGTTCCAATAATTAAATTATTTATGATATTTAATTTCTATATTTATTCACCTTCTATCTCTAATGTTTTATACATTTTCCACCCTCTAAATTTTTTTACACTCTTCTCTAATGCTCTTTAAATCTCTCTAAAATTTGTAACATTTTCTCTCTTTCTAAAATATGATTATATTTTTTCGCTCTCTAAAATCGGTATACGTGCATTCCTTATTTATCCCTTGTGATTTGGTTACCAAAAATTTAATTTTATTATAAGTTGGTCAATTAATCAATACAGTGCTGACACGTAGAGAGAAATCACTTCATATCCTGCGTGTCGACATTGTATTAATCAATTGACTAAAATTAACTGCATACTAACCGGTTCCTAAAATTATCATTTACAACATAAATGGAAGCATAGTACTAGTATAGTATTAACCCATATTTGTTTTTTTTTTAATATTTTTTTTTGAAACAAATAAAAAAAGAAAACTAAATTCTAATCAAACTGCCATCTGATAATCAATACTGGCAGCATGGCAAGACCACCGTGTCTCCATGAACTGTAGTATTACTTTATTAGCTTAGCTCTCTCAACTCTCCCCAATTCAAGCAGTTAACCAGCTTTAACGAATCCAACTGGTATAATGTAAAGTAAATAGACTGGACTTAATTTAATTTTGTCAAATGCAGTACTGACACGAAAAACCAAGTCAGATTAGCGTCTAGTTGTGCTCTACAATTCAACTCTATTTGTGTGTTCAGACACGCATGCAAATGTATAAAGTTTGTGTGGAAATTATAACCTTGCTGTCTTCTCAATCTCTTTGTTTATTTTTAGATCCAAAAGAAAGGTTTCTATTAATGTCAATGGGGTGACTAAACTTATCCTTCCATTATTATAATTTATAAGCCTGTTTTTGACTTGTTTTTCAAATTTGTAGTATTTTCTAGAATCTGTCCCATGAAAAAGGGTAATATTAATGTCCGCATGTGTATATATATATATATATATATATATATATATATATATGTATATATATGAGCATCATGTGATTTTTTTTATTTGATAGTAATATTATTTTTAAACAAAAGAGTTGCATTGAAACAAACAAATTAATTAACATTGTTGATGACAAAATGATTTTATGATTTGGATCGGAAAAGGTATTATTTGTTAATTATGAATTTTGCTCCTCTCCATTACACCTTTCCTGTAATTCCATCCAATACATTAATTATTTGATTTTAATAATTTTGTGAATAATGACCAAAAAATGTTAATACATAGTTGATGATATTAAGATCAGTTCTACAAAAAATTAGAATAATAAAAAATATTTTCACCGTTAAAAGTTTTAAAAAATATTCAACCATTGAAATTTTGATGAAAATTCACATGTTCACCAAATGATGAAAAAATATCGAATTACTTTCATTTTTGAAACAATTATGGTATTCAATATAATAAATTTGTTGATCGATGTTGATTTCAATTATATTATCCACAACTATAAGAATATGATGTATTGACTATAATTAGATGGAATGTGTAATGGATGGAATTCAAGTCCGTCAATTCTAAAGACATAACGAAAAATTTGAGAAAGGGACTAGAAAAGGAACAAAGGGGAACTTTGATGTTTTCGGTTCGGCTCATTTAGGTCTGAAATTTTTTTTTGTCACTAGATGCCCCTAACATTATAAACGTAGCTCAACTAGGCCCTTTCGTTAAAAAAAATTCAACTAGACAAATAGGTGTTAGAACCTCTCTAATGTGGCAAGATTTATTGACGCATAAAAACCATTTTAATCTTGTCCAATTGATATTTAAATTTTAAAACATACACACCACGCCATATTCGTCCTCTAGTCTCCTCCCCCTTCTTTTTCCTCCATCGCATCACTTTCTTGAGCAAAAACAACAAAAAATGAAAGAAAAACATTGTGATATTCCCATACATGGCAGAAGGTCACATAATCCCCACCTTCTTAGCCTTAGTTATCCAAATTAAAAGAAATGGTTACCACATAACATTTGTAAACACCCCTCTAAACATAAAAAATATCAAACAATCACTCTATTTAAACTCTTCCATTCGCCTTTTAAAAATATCCTTCAACAGCTCCGATCGCAACCTCCGAAAATCGAAAACACCGATAGCATCTTCTTTAGTCTCAATTTAACCCTCCTCGAAGCCTCTGTTTCTCTCAAACTCACTCGAAATCTCATCTCGAACCTTGTCCGTAGTAGTGCTTCGCCGCTCGTCGTCATTGTTGATATATCTTTGGGCTGGACGACAAAGGTTGCTCATGAATTTGGCATTCTTCATACAATTTTTAACGATTGTGATGATTTTGTCTAAAGAATTTTAAAAGAAGGGACTTAATTGAGTTACGTGTTACAATATCAGGAACATCTAAGAACTAAAATAAAGTTTCAAGACTAAATGGGTTCAACGATAAATTGTCGGAGATAATTATACCTCTTTACATGGAGAAATTTACATGAATAACTATACCTTTAATCTATCACATTTTAATCCTCAAAACTGATATTCTTAATTATTGGGGTGAGTACAATTTTGTTTCTAAGAGAATTTAAAACGTGGGAAATTAAGGGTTTAATTATTACTTTATACATATGTACGCGTTGAAAAAAATATAAGGCATGTGACAAAAAATAACCAGGACATAGCAGCGTATGCTTCTTGACCGGGCACAACGAGTTTTGGACTTAGTTGGTCACACGTCTGTTAGTTAGAAGAAAATAAAAGAAAAGAAAGGGTCGGGTTGTCAAAGTAAAAAGGCAGTAGTATTATTTCCAAGTAGTCAAACTATGACTTGTATTTTAGTAGTACCCATCCCTTCCTCTTCTGTACCACTACTACTACTATTATATATCCTCATATCCCTAAAATAATAATAAAGCAAAACACAAAGCTCACATTCACAACCTCCTCTCCCTCCCTCCCTAAGTATATATTACAACCACCAACATGAAGGGAATGGTTTGCTCCAAGAGAAATGGCATATATAATTACTACTTGGGTCCTCTGAGTCAAGCCTAAAGTTTTTGAGACAAAAAAACCAAAGCCAAAGCCCAAAGTTTGCCCTCTTTTTTTTTTTTTTTTTGAAAAATCATGGAGCAAAACTGTGTCAATGGCAATGGAGGTGGTGTGGGTGTTCAAATCCAACTCCCAATTGGATTTCGATTCCGTCCGACCGATGAAGAGCTCCTCCTTCACTACCTCAAGCCCAAAGTTTTGTCTTCTCCATTCCCTGCCTCTGTCATTCCTGTCCTTCCTCATCATATTATTTTCCATTCTCTTCCCTCTCACTTGCCAGGTATGCATGCATATATTAGAATGAAACTTCGCAAAATGAATGAAAACGTATATCTGATTAATTTATCAAGGAAAATTTTATGTGTCCTCTTTTGTGCATGGTGAAGGTGATCCGAAAGAGAGGAGGCATTTCTTCTGCCAAAGAAAATGGGATTCTTATATGAAAAACCGCAGCAGCAGCAGAAGAAGAATCAGAATCACCACTTGTGATGGTTCTGGGTACTGGAAGGCTGCTATTGGTAAAGAAAAAACCATTCATATTGTATCTCCTGGATTATCAACCCCTCTTGTTGGAATTAAGAAATCCTTTATTTTCTACCAAGGAAAGCCTCCCCATGGAGTAAAGACTCCATGGATCATGCATGAATACCGCCTTCTCCCCTCTCAAACTACTACCCATAATTCTACTCATGACGATCAGGTAGGTATACATAACTACGTACGTACGTACTATGTCTTGTAATTTATATATTCATGAAATTTACAGACTTTTTATTTATTTCTGTAGGAATTGGAAAATTGGGTTGTCTGTAGCATTTATCAAAGGAAAAGAAAATCCAAGAATCATGGGAGGAGCAGCAGCAAAACTGCTAGGAATTTGGAAAAGAAGGTGATTAAGGCCAACAGTGAAAGCGTGATGGATTTCATAATTTTGGACAGCACTGAGTTTGGCCCTCCTCCTCTGCCCCATTCCCCAACATGTTCAAGTGGGATCCCTGATAATCTCTCTTAGTAATGAATTGTTAGATCAGGAGGAGGCATGCAGCAGCAACATTAGTTTTGCACCTCATTTTTCTTGTTTTAGAGAAAATTAATCTATAGTTCAATACCCTCTTCTTCCATGGTTCTGTTTGAGAGTTTTAATTTTTTTATGTTATGCAATATGGGGAAATTAAAATAAAAATAAAAATGAAGTTTCTTGATGATGAACTCCTCTCTCCTCTCTATACCATTTACATGTATTTTTGATTGTTTCAATCGAGTTCTCGATTCAAGTTGTTAATTTGTCTAAAAATTATTAAAGATTGAATGTTTCTGCAAAGTGATTTACTATGACAAATGCTTCCATACACTCCTAACTAATAGGCTAATAATAGTATATAAATTAGTTAATTAATTCGGATAGATGTGCATAATTTTTTTTTTACCGAAAGATGAATGATTTTTGAGAGAGGAAAAGATGATGCAAAGATAGATAAAAGTGAGGCATCTAAACAAAGGAGATGGAACTCAGAATTTTGTGGAAAAGAGATTCTCCCCTGTAGAACAAGAAGAAGATATGCACATGGGGTTGGGGATAGGTTTGGTGTGGGCATTTGTATCCGACTCTCTCCATGAAAGAAGAAAGAACTAAATTCCCCCTTTACTAAATTGCTTCCGAATCTTTTTGACTTTTGTATACAGTTCTATATATCTAATAATTGGCTGAGCGGCTGAGCCATAAATATATTTAAAAAATGATAAATAAAGAAAAGATTCCCTCATTTAGTGTGTCCTAGTGCCCCCCGCCCCACTCCCTCCTTTCTTATCCCTTGATTTTTTAAGAGCTTAATAAAGGATTACTCTATAATCTATATGAATGGCACATTAATATGTCTTGTCCTAAAGAGTGGCAAATGGCAGTGTTTGGCACAAAGAACAAGGAGCAATTTTTCTTCTTAAAATTTCTAGACCTGGAATCTGGATGTTGCAACCTCCCTCTATTTGAGAATGAGATTCCTAATGCCAGTCAATAGAACCATGATGTGGGGAGACAACCAATACTATAAAAATCAACCACCCAAAAACATTTGCATACGGAGTAGTAGAGTACAACTAATATATACTCCATATATCAAATTTTGCATTATTTTTACCTTGCATGCAGTAGATACACATTACATGAGCCTGATTATGTATAAGTTGCAAGAACATGGTTAATTAAAGAAAACAAATGGACAGAGCATCATAAATACTCACAAGAGTGGAGATATTCTAAAAGAAGAAGGTGATACACTAGTTATAAAATTGGCAGGCTGATTGCAGTGTAAGTTGGGTGAGAGACAGAAAAAAGTGTACCACATGCATTGGGCAACAAACACACAGGACAACATACATAGAGAGTAGTATAGTATGGACTTGACTGGTGCATATATATATATATATATATATGTTGGAGTAAATATAATTAGAGTAAGTACTAGTAATGGTCAACCTGCCATGGGCAGGGAGACCAAGGTTGCTTGTGGCAGTGGTTTTAGAATCAGCTAAAAAGCCTACTCCTTTATAATTCAAGAGAGGAGAGAGAAGTTAAAATTGATTTTGTTGTTTTGTATATCTGACTTGTAACACTAGGCTGCTGCTGCTGCTGCTGCTGCTGCATGGTCCACACAGTTTTCATAGCATTCTTCATTATTGATAAGTTATTGATAAGGTGAATCAAATCAAGAAAAGAAAGCTAAGGAACACAAGTTGGTCAAGAATCAGTATTTTTATTTTGTTATTTTCAGAGAACCAAGGGGGTTTAATGGCATCTTTAGGGATTGTTATGATTTAATTTGATGGATCAGTTTGATGAACTGTTATGTTGCATTGGTCTCCTCCAATTAATATTCAGTTCACAGGCTAGGGTTGCTATTAGAAAAAAAATGATAAACTACAATAAATGAAAAGAAAAATAATTGATGTTTCTTGAGTTTGACCATGAATATGAATTAATTGATCATAATACTAATAATTACTAGTTCCCTAATTAGAATGCCAAAAACATACTACTTAAATACTAATTCTTTTCGGATTTAAATGATTGCGTGCACCTAAAGCACATCTTTCCATCTCAATTATTTCTAAATAAATGAACATCTGCAACATCTACAACTCCCCGGCCCAGCCCCACTAGGAGTTCTATGGAGGATGGATGGAGTATATTACTTTTGCTTTTACATATCATTTTTAATAATTTAGACTCAACTTTTCTCAGATGAGCATAAACGTACTGCCTATAAAGAGCTTACATCATAAGCATAAACGACCCACTTTTTTTTTTTCTTTTGGAGCAAATGAATTCTGTTCAATATATTACACAATGTATTTCGAATCCAGTTAACATGGAGTGAACTTCATGAAATCACCAGAAATTCGTTTCACGTTTAATATATAGTCTTGACAGCATGGCGAGAGATCATTCTCCCGCCATGCTAAAGATATATATCGTTAATCTTTTAAGCTCACTTCGTGCTAATGAGATCTCGATAAATAAACAAGTAGCCTCTAGGCCCAACCGTGCTAGCGACATAAAACAACAATATTGTCCAAAAGCATCTTCTATTGAGCAGGAGCTAAGCATTGGCGGGCTGAAGATGCAAAGCAAGGCCTACATACTAATGCAAGTCCAATAATAAATAGCAACAAAAAATTTCAATTTAAACATTTATTATATATAGAAAAAGTGCTCATATCTATTTAGTAAACTTATTTTAAAAAATTACAACCTAAATAAAAATTATTTATTACTATTTCCTCAATTTTACAAAAAAAAAATCTCATTTGCGGCCACAACAAGAAAAAAAATCTTCTTTTTTATTAATAATAATATGTTAAATTTTAATATTATAGCTGGGCCGTCCGTCTAATATATCCAAATGCTTCAAGTTTATAAAAAGGAGTGTGTGTATTAAGCTCAACGTAAGTGGGATTACGTACGTACCGGTCAACAGAAAAAAGTTGATAAATAGAGAAACAGCATTGACCCGCAACTCCTGGAGTATCCATGTACAATCCATCCATGCATTTCTCTCTTAATTATTATTATTATTATGCTTAATTAGGTGTTCAATTTGCAGCGAACCCAACCCCCATGCATGTTAATTTCCCGCCATCCATCCATGCATATTCTCTAAATCTGTCATGCAATCCTATATATCCTCTTGAATTATTTATTTTTATTTTTTTAATCCTCCGTCCTCCTCCTCCATTATTAATTACCAACGTAACTCCTCGATCTCTCCTCTTTGAATAAAAAAAAGAAATTAAAATGGGTAGTGGATTTTCGAGGATGAATGTTTTAATGTCATGCGGACGTCCCTTTGAGCCCCTTGGACGTAGAATGGACGTAATGCGAAAAATGGGTAGCACCGGGTTAGATCATGGCACCCCCTCTACCAAAATGCTGCTCAATAAAAACAACAATGATCAAGAATTAGATATTTCTAATATCAGTACTGTTGACTCCGGCAACGGCGATGCCCCCAGGAACGGTTTATTAATCGTCATTATTGATTCTACCAAAGACAAAGAGAGAGGCGGGTCGTCCACGTTGGAACCGGAGGAGGAGAAGGAGAAGGGTACCGGAGATAATATTATTAATAACAATGAAGATGAAGAGGAAGAGGAAGAGGAAGAGGAGGGAGGAAGGAGTTCAGATTATGAGGGTTTATTATGGATTAGGTCACCCAGTTTTAGAGATTATTGTGTTGATCATTCAGACGACGACGATAGCCTCAAGAATGTTAATGGTGGTGAGTTTTAAGCTTTAACCATCTACCTACCTTAATTCCTACGTACCTACTATATATTAAATTTAGACTTGTATGTATGCATACGTAACATTCCCTAATTTGAACGTTATATATACTTGAGTAATTAATTCCAACATTTTGTATTTTATATATTCATTCTATTTTGAAACCAAAGCTAGGAATTGAATATATATATAACGAGGTAGCCATGCATGCAGTTACTTGAAACGAAGGGATAATTAAAATATATACATGATGATGATGATTTTGATGAAGAACACGTACGTAGGTAACGAATTTTGACTGTTTGTGCAGGTAAAAGTAATGGAATAAAGAAGGAGAAGCAGACACAAACAACAGATGATGTCGATATTAATGAGGTAATGAGTTTGTAATTTTGAATGAATAAATTACTCAAACTAATTAAATCTTCTTGCTAGGTACGTAGGTAGATTGATTGATTTTTTGGGGCTGCATGCAGGTTTGCATGATGAGGCAGGAGGGGCCAAAGACAAAGAGTAGTGTAACATCGGTGAGTAAAGGGAGGACAGGAAAAAGATTGAGAAAGGTGTTTTCACACAGGGCAGGTGGTATGAAAAATCTGTTCAAAGTCAAAAATTGCTACAACCCCAAAGTCCCCCACAGTGGCCCTGGAAAACCACCGTCCAGATGAAGCTGATTGATTACTCCCTAGCCTAAAACTAAACTCAAGACAATTTAAGGATCCTTCAATTCTTCTATTATTAATTAATTAATTAATTAGAGCCCTTAATTGCTCTCTTTTTTTTAATTAATTAATTACTACTATAGTTGATAACTTGATAACCCAGAAATATCGCATAACTTAGTCTTTAAAGACTTACTCATGCGATCCAATCCTGGGTAATTAATCTTGTCCAGTAAATGTTAATCCTTCTATTAACATGTAATTTTGTTTTAATTGTAGATGTCAAGCTCTACAAAAGTGCTATTGCTGAAAAAATGGGTTTCATTAATTGTTTGAACAGGAGAATTTTAGTTTGCTTGATGCCACACATAACATACTAATTCAGATACATGTAAAGGTATAAATATTTTACATAAAATGAAGGATAATTTAGTCATTTAGTGAGAACCGTTGGTATAAAAAAATATACATATAAGTATTCAAAATTTGAAATTTTTTTATTATTTTTCTCTATTTTTAATTTTCTTAACATGCACGTAAATTTTATTTTGCGGGAGAGCTCAGGAGTTATTTCTAATCTTCTATTTTGGTGTATTTGTACTAAATTAATATATATTATTTAAACAATTTACATTTTGTGATATTTAAAAGTTACAAATCAAGAAGAAAAAATAATATGTTTTTGACTATTATGATCGATGTATGTAACCACCGCATTCACATCCATACACATGCATGTTATTTAAAGAATAAAAAGACATTTTCATAAAATAAATAATCATGACTGATACTCAATACTCTCTGTATTTCTAAAATATTTATCGTTTATAACTTTTGAGGAGAATAAATTATTTATTTTTCTATATTACACATATCTTTTCTAATTGTCCCAAAAAAATTTATCTCTTGTATTAATAGTTTTCAACTTTCCATATAGGGGTAGTGATGGAATTTTAAACAAAATTTACTTGGTGAATAATATTTTTTTAATTCATGTGTCAAAACTTTAAATGATAATCTTTTAAGAACAAAACGGAGATAATAGAATATTATTTCGTCAAATTTGACAATTTAAGTAAATTAATACTAATACAGAAGTTTGATGTATATTGGCCATAACAGGAACAGGCACAGGCACAGGCACAGGCGCAGGCGGTCAAATAAAATGATGCAATGCATGTCGCAGTCTTAAATCTGAAAACACACAGCCTTTTCTCCCCAAAATCTGACCTTTGACCCTTCAATTCCTAATTCCTACAACTTTACCACGACTCCCGCATACGCCAGCCAGGCATACTATTCTCTTCCCTTATTAAATTACAGATTTATTTTCAAATTTTATACATAAAATAAAGAATAAATATGTTATTTAGTAAGATCTATTAATATATAAAAAAATAATTCTCAATTTATGTAATCTTATGGAGTTATTAATGATAAATTTTAAATATATATATATATTCTTTCATTTACTTTATTTTTCTTAATTTGTGTGAAAATAAACTTAAATTATTTTTTTTTGAAACAGGAAGAGTATCTAAAAAGAATATTGTTATTGTGACAAAATAATTTTACAAAAATTAATTTACAAGATGGGTAAATTACAATTAGTTAGAAATTTGTTGATACTGATGCGAATAAGGCTGAATGGCTTTGAATCGAAGCGATTCAAATATTCAGCACTGCTTGTTTATAACTTTTCAAATCGATTTGAAATTTGAATTAAATCTGATCGATTCCTTTAACAAAATTTGGTTGAATAAAATTTGAATAATCCCTTTTACCCAAATAACCTCTCGCTCTCATTGCTTCTCGCTTCCATCTTTAAGCGCCATCTCTCTTTCGATCTCGTCTCCATCTCATGACGGTGTTCTCTGCTATTTACTTGAAGGTATATTTATGTTCTTTTGCCTTTCAAAATTTTGTTTCTTCACCTTGAATGTTTCAATCTGAAGGTCTATCCAGGTTCCTTCTTATTATCTACCATATGTTATAAATCTTTGATTTATTTTGATAAAGACTGTTGATAAACTAATTATCTTAATGCATGATATTCTTTCTTTGAAGATTATTGTCTTTTTACCCTTTAAACTTCAAATTCCTTTAAGGTAATAAGAGTGTAGCTAGGTCGAGCGGGGATAACAGGGAAATAGTGGGATGGTCCGAGACTGTCAAAGTTTCTCAATACATTATAAAACGGCATGACATGCAACAAATAATTGTATTGAGGACCTAAGATGTGTGTACCGTATTTTATACGTCACTTAATAATTGATTTTGACGAACAACAATAGGGTGATGAGAACCCAACTTTGAAAGCGTCAAAAGTGCACCTCATTAGAATGAATATGATAACAATCTTCTCGTTCTTCTTTGGGGTCTTAAAATATTTGTTTATTTGTATTTTATATGGCGTTGTAACAATTTGAGTTTGGATCATCGTCTGCGAGACAATATTGTATTAAAACTCATAGCTTAATTGTATCATATTCTATACTGACGATTCAACGATTGTATAAATAAAGTTTGTATTTAATTTTTATAGTGTGATATCTGGCGACTCAGAATGGATCGTGTGGACCTATTTTGGGAGCGTCACAATTTTTATTTTCTAAAATTCGGGATCTCACAACATATATCTTAAATAGTATATATTTATTAAAATTACGTTATTTTGGAGATTATTTTTAAAAATAAATAGAGTCGCGGGTGATATTTTTGTAGATAAAAATAAATTAAGTAGGACACCACTTTTTTAATATTATTTTATTTTTTAAAAAAAGCTTTAAAACTATGCAACTTTAATAAAGGTAATTATTGTTTTTTTTTTTTGATTAATTTGAAATGAAATCGTCTCTGGAAAAGCTGAGAAAGCTTGCACGGCACAAGAGCGATGCCAAGGAGAAGAAGGATAATCAATATTCGGCGCAATTGGATGAGCTTGCTCAAGCTTCGCAGGTATCTGCTTTTATGTTGTTATATAGTTATTTTTTATGTGCGAATACTAAACATCTTCTCCAAATTTAGCATAAAAAGAAGTTTATGAGATTAGGGTTTTGATTGTATGCTTATGGAATGAAGAAGACAGCACTATGTGCCTTATCTTCGTAGTGTAGCTAAATTTTAAGGGTTAACTGAGTTGACAATAAATTAACTGCAAATAATTTGTTAGCAATGTTGCTGGGTGCCTCGGTTAGTCCAAGTGAATTGATAAGTGGCTCTGACTCTTTAATTTTAAGGATACAATGTCACAATGCACATACAACCGTTTTCTTGTCCATGCGTAGAGGTTTTATTCTTGAAAAAGGTGTAGGACATGATTTTACTTAATCATTTGGTCAACATTACTAGAAATGAATCTTTCAACTACTTCATTCCCCTTCTTGTACTGACATTCATTGAATTCTAATCACCGTTTACATAATCTAAGCTACCATATCATCTGCCCAAACTTGCGGTTGTAATCAATATAACTCAAGTCACTACATTGCTGCCAAACTACTGTATATCTTATTGTTCAACAGAGAGGAAGTATTATTGTTCAGCAGAGAGGAAGTATTATTGTTCAACATAGAGGAAGTTGGGACCAAGAGGGTAATGTTAAGCTTCTTATGCTGGGCGTACTGTCTTCAGAACAGCACAATTGTTTTGCCATTATAAAAGATGAGAAGAAAATTCCCTATATAGCACAGTTTAGTAATGTATTCCCTATTTTTGACATTTTCTTAATTAAATTATGTTCCTGAGATGAATGTTGGGTACCTCATGCCGCACCATGTTGGCAAAGAAAAAGGCAGCAAGGAAGTCGAAGTTGCAGGCTTACAACACTGCACAGAGTGCAAGGAGAGAAGGAGGGACATTGAAATTCACTATTGATAATTATTCAAGACACGTGCAGAAGGGAATCTTTAGTGAAGTCCGATTTCAAAGAACTTGTGAAAGTAGAATGCGTGCTCATAATAGCATCCAATTGCAGGGAACCGACCCTTAAATCTGAATCTCAACCCAAAGTTCATCAAAAGACAACCCAACCCAAAATATCGTAATTTTCTCAAAAATCATTTTTTTAGGAAGTATATAAAACAAGGGTAAAGGAAAAAGAACTAGAAACAGAAAAGCGATTTTCTGGTTGCAACCAAATGCATGTTTCTGTTGATAAGTAATCTAGTTGCATATTTTTTGCTCCAAATTCTATTTGTTGAGGAATACATAACTAAGAAACAACAAAGAAAGGAAGAAAGAATATTTTGTAGCTCAGTTTACACTTTACATTACTAAGTAAATATCTTGTTTAGATCAGTGTTGCCTTTTTAGGTTCATTGTGAACAAATTCAACATCAACCATGTTTCTTTTTTTTGATTCATTTTCAAAATGTCATTTGAGTTGCCAACCATGCAGTAAAGAAACTGTTATATCGGGAACAATTATTGGAATGCATTAAGGCAAATGTTAACTTCCCCCGGGCACTTGAAAAGAAGCATTTACTGTGTTTGGAAAGTGTTTCATTGGAACTTGTGTACATACATCTAATATAGTTAATTTATGAAAGTGTCGTTACATGAATATGTTAGAATTATTGATGTTGTATACTAAATTCTATTAGTAAACTTAATTCTATTAATAAGAGTTCCATAACAAAATGTTGTAAGAGTAAAACTGTAAAAGCTTAACATCATCAGGACTGAAATTTAAAATGGGGAATGGTATTTTAAATGAGTGTTCATTAGCAAAAATCCAAAAACTAAAGTAAATAAGCAATAACATTTACAGAGCACAAACATTACGTGCATTATTTACTTATGACTTATAAACTTGTAGCTTTATTTGCCTAATTGTGTTATGAAATCATGTAGTTAAGTTTTTTCATATGCGTTAAGAGGATTCTAAATTTCTAACTATTAAGCAGCCTCTCTTATGAAAACTTGTAAGTTGTGTGCTGTGGGTTCTAGTCACCATACATTCTTCAAGTGCTGATTACAGTATATTTGTTTTCCATTTTGGCAGGATATGCAAGATATGAGAAGTTGCTATGACAGCTTTCTATCTGCAGCTGCTGCAACAGCCAATAGTGCATATGGTACACTAATATCCTATTTTCTTGCGTTTGTGCATTTGTCTCTTTTTTGGATACATACCAATACGAGTTTTTGTTTATTCTCAACTTAGACTTGATTGGATGGGTATATGTCTAGTTATGATTTAATAACCTATTTAAATACCACTTTTAAATAGTCTATCTTTATACAAGGATGCATTAAAGTAATTTCTACATTTGTATGTCAGAATTTTCAGAGTCACTACAGGAAATGGGGACATGTTTACTGGAGAAAACTGCATCCAGTGCTTATGGAGAAAGTGGTGAGAAAACAGACTTTGTCTTCTTGAAAGTTAGAGTTATCTTTGTTTAGGGAAAATAATATTGTAGTGGCACTAACATACTTGTGTGATATAGATGTGACTCAAATATATAGAGTCGGTATAGATTTTCTACATTTTAACTAATTGGACTGTCACTTGTGCTGATAATAGGATTTTTTTTCCTAATGTTTTTAATATATACATATATATATATATATATATATATATATATATATATAAATTATGAAGCTATGCTTCTTTTTGAGAGATGTTCTAAATTTTGGGTCCAAACTTTAGTATTATTACATCATGTCCCCTAAAACTTTAAACTAATTTCCCGTATAATCTCAGTTGGGGTGTGACCCCTGACTCACCCTTGTGTATATCTTGCCTGGGTACTGGTCAATTTAGTAATTTCAGAAGATGGCCCATGAAGATTGGTGAAACAGGAGTGCATTGAGGTGTTTGGATTGTCGTTTATCAACTTCACTCACAAACCTGCTGTCTGGGCTCCAAAATACATACTTGATTCCCAGAATAATACAGAAAATTTTAAAACTACTTGTGAGCTTTAAGAAAATTCAAAATTCTAGAATAACTTTAAGAACTTCAAACGACATTAACTTTAGAGGAATTCAGAATTCAATCTAGAAGTTTCTACGCTGTTGCATCACTTGGTCCCTTTGATTACATAAAACACAATCAGTAGCAGCAACCACCTTCTTCCTTTCCTTTTTCATCCTTTATTTTTTGTTTGATTATAGTGAATATTGTATTAAGAACTAAGTATAAAAATTTTGTTGGTTATCAAATTTTTTTAAACCCTTCTCTTTTAGGCCTTTTGACTTGCTGTAAATTTACATAACTATGTGAGCTTAACAGTGATTAATGTTCATATCTGTGCAGGAAGAGTATTACTGGTACTGGGAAAAGTGCAGTTAGAACTTCAGAAACTTGTTGATAGTTATGTGAGTGCTTAGTGACATGTTGTAGCTACATCAAACTTTGTGATTCAGCACTACATTGACTCTAACCTGGTAATGACTTATTGTTCTCTGAATGTCAGCGCTCTCATATAATTCATACAATTACAAACCCTTCAGAGTCTCTTCTCAGCGAGCTTCGGAAAGTTGAGGTTTGTATTTAATGCATCATTTTTATTTGTTTATCATTTATATTTTAAGGCAAGCTTGACCTGGGTATGAGTATTGAAACCGCCAACCTTGAGGTTGTTCCTCAAGCAAGGGACGTTGTTATGATGGAATTGCCTGTCCAAATTATAGTTAGTGAGCTTTCTCTGTTTGACTGGTGCAGGAGATGAAACTACAGTGTGATGCAAAAAGGTATAGATGGTTCTGTTCTAGTTTAAACTTTTCTATCATTGGGATGCATCTTTATAGATTGTCTACATGATCTTCAGAGAGGTATATGAACACATGCTGGCACAATATAGAGATAAAGGAAGGTTGAGAAGTGGAAAAGGTGAAAATATTACTTCTCAGCAAGTAAAAGAAGCTCGCAATGAATGTGATGATGTGGCGAGACTATGTGTTTTTCGGGTGAAATCACTGAAGCAAGGGCAATGCCGCAGTCTTTTAACACAGGCAGCTCGTCATCATGCAGCACAGGTGTCCGTTACATCTGGCATGAATTAAATACTTAAATGTCATAGAATCTGTCCTTGGAGTTTTGATAATTATTTTATTTTATTTTCCCCTTCTACCTGAAAACAGTTGAATTTCTTTTGGAAGGGACTTAAATCTCTTGAGGGAGTTGACCCCCAAATAAAACTAGTTTCTGAAAACCAACACATTGACTACCAATTCGTCGGACTAGATGATGGAGAAGATGGAGAGGGTGAATCTATGAACAGCTATGGGAATAACAATGATGATGGGGAATCGAGTTTTGATTATAGACAAAATAAGCTGAGCTTTGATAATGATTGCACATCAAGGATTTCTATGGAGGTATTATGTTTGCTTTTAACGTTAGTGTGGCCAAAACTTCGCCTAATTCCGAGCCTTACTTTATGCATTGAATGAATTATTGCATTATATTATTATTAGGCAAAAGTACACATCATGTCTATTGGATTGGTCAGATACCAGATTAGTGAATTTAGGTTTGTTAAGATTGCTAGTCTTCTGTTGTCCTATGCTATCATTTTTCTCCATAGGTAATAAGATAATAAACTAGCTTACTTTCAGACCAACTCAGTGTTGGTGTATTTGGGAACTACCGTAGTAGAATAATTCATGAGTGTTCCCAAAAGAATCTCTAAGCATTCGTTTTATTTAATGAAATAGAAATTTTAAGTGTAGTATAAGTTGTATTTATGGTAGAAAAACTGTTGTTGATAGAATAAAAGGCACCTTCACAAGAAAAACTCACCAACTTCACTTGTAACTGGCATGAGTAAGGTCTAACTTTTAGCAGAAATGAATTATAGCACTACCAACAATCTATACTATAAGTGAGAAAATAAAGCCAAGCATGGATGGTAGACAACTGAAATGCTTAGTGGGTCTTGTTACCCTCGCTAGACCTGCTCCTGATTCATATTCCTGCATTGGAGAAGAGCTGTTGTTTTCTTTGTTTCTTTTCACCTACTGGATGTTTGAAACTTCGAATAATCTTTTCCATTTTTTCTTATTCTTCCTTCTTTCTTACACATTCGTATCAAAGGGTGGATATGAGGTGAGTCCATGACATCCTTCTATGGTTGTTTGCCGAGACCTCCATTCTGAGAAGCTTAAGCCTTCTAATGTTTGATTAACTGACTCAGACACAGACACAGACACACACACACACACACACACACACACACATATATATATATATATATATATATATATATATGTATGGAAAATTTTTAAAGGGCCAGAGGGTTGGGGGGCTCCTGTGACCCCGTGCTAAATCCCTGACAGTTTGTAACTCATGGTTTGAGTAAAGAATAACCAAATACCCGACTGTCTAGGCACAATATTTCCTTATTTGCACCTTTGGTCATAGATGGAACAGATCTGGTGATGATATACATAGCAGGTACTGTTCTGTTCTGTACATCTCACTCAATCAATATATATGTAGCTAATTTTATGTATGATGTGCAAATACTGCAGTTGGACCAGTTTGATGTTCTGTATCCTCATGCTTTGAAATTGGAAGAAACAGAGGTAAAGAGACTTCAGCATCCCTTTTGTCTAGTGTATGGAACATTTTTTTTTTGGCCCTATTTAGATTGAGCAAGTAATCCACTCCTTTAACTTTCCTTAAAATAATTGCTGTAATAAAAATACAAAATCCTGGATTTGACAAACTGTAGGCATTATGTTATCAACTGAGTGGAAATTGGCCATGGGAATTTATATGCTTTCACATCTCTCTCCCCACATACAAGGCCCACTAGCGCATGCAATCAGACATGAAACCAAGACCTAGAATTAGATCTGTGATACATGTTACTTAGAGGCTCCAAAAGCTTAAGATATTAGAGAATTTACCCAACCAAATCTTTTCTTGAGCAACTTCTGGAATGGGTCGTATAGTGGTGAACCTAGTCAATTTTTCCTGGCTTTTTCATTGTCAATTCTACTCGG
Organism: Panax quinquefolius; assembly: GCA_020205615.1. NCBI lineage: Eukaryota > Viridiplantae > Streptophyta > Magnoliopsida > Apiales > Araliaceae > Panax > Panax quinquefolius. The sequence goes on along the minus strand of CM035153.1, from coordinate 146,629,355 downwards.
GACAAAAAAAGAAATAAAAAATCAACTGCTCTGTGGCTCTCATTTACCATCTCATCTCCATATCTGCAGATAACCATTAGCAAAAATAAAGGGGCGCAGGCTTTAAGTCGGCGACCTCGACCGAGCAGCCATTCTGCCCCAATATATCCAGATAACTTTGATCCAACTGAAAGGGGTGGGGAAGTGCAACCATCCATATGGAAGTTTCACACATATGTGCTGCCTACTCCAGCTACTGCAAAAATTTCAGCTTCAAGCGCCACTGGCTCTGGTTCTCAGTCAAGTTCTACAAACCTCAGCACAAGCACCCCAAATATGCTGCATTCTTCCCCACTTCGCCCTGAGAAACGTGAGAACAGTAGCAATTCCTCCATCCCGCTGCCCCCTCCTGAGGGACATTCAATCTCGCAGTTTGATATGCATTGTGCATTTGATCTTAACAAAAATAAAAGACAAGCCTTTTCTGGTCCTATTCCAAGTAAGCCCTGGTCAACCAAGCCTATGTTATCTACCAGCGGTATCATCACCTCCAGAGAACTTCCCCAGCTAGAAGTTTCTCGTTAAACTTTCTCGAGTTCGAAGTTTCTCAGCCTTCTTCATCTCCAAATGTATCCCATAGTGTTTCACCTCCCCTTGTATCTTCGCCTAGAATACCTGAGCTTCATGAGCTCCCTAGGCCCCCAGGCAGTTTAGCCTCCAAGCCAGGAAATTCTTCAGTGATTGGGCATTCTGCTCCATTGGTAATCAGAAATAAGGAGCATTCTTCTCCTACTAACAGAAGTCCTGGGCTAGCATCAATTGTAGCATCTCCGCTTCCAGCTCCTCCAGTAACTGTTCCTCGGAGTTTCTCCATACCCACTAGCAGTCAGAGAGCGAAGGCACAAGTGTGGTCAAGCTATTAGAACCTTCTCAAATTCAAGATAAGGTTGAAAAAGTAACTTCTCCTCCTCTGATGCCTATTTCCCTTTCAAACATGAAGTCATTGTCAACTGTTTCTTAATTAGCCTCCAATCCTGGGTTGATCAGAGGTAATTAAGTACCCGAATGGTCGTTTTTTGTTGCTAGTATATTTTAAAATGGTGAAAGTTCCCAATTCCTTAATTACCTTAAAATGCCCTTAATATTCCTTTTGTTCTTGCTACTGGTAAGAGTTAAATATATGAAATAAGCTTAAATGCTTAATAGCTGTTTTCTGATTTCTGACTTTGGGTATTGGGGAAGGAGAGAGATGGTTGACCAACATACAGTCCTGTCAATTGAAGTGATTAAAGAACGTTATGGGTTTACAATGATTGAGATGTTTTGTTTTCTCTTTGTCAAAATGCTGTTAAAAATATGAAGTATTTTCCCTGTAGGTCATATTAATCCTCGGTTAGAATTGTGAGTTCTTTTCAACATTTGGGGTGTCCCCAGAGACTATGAGCAATAGGGAAAGTGTTCGTTTGCAAATCCTTCCATTCATCGTGGTGGCGTGATGTATGATACATCACCCCTTCCTAAGTAAATCAAGTAGAATAAGACCCCCACAAATACCACCTTAATACGTGAGATGAATTTTCTGCTTATGAGATAAGGTGGATATTTTTTCAGAGGAAGTATGAGGTGACGTTACACCTTTTGAGAAGATGCAATGGTATGATATGTAATTCATCATCCTACCATGATGTATAGAAGAAAGATTTTTTAATTTTGGTTGGGCGTATTAGGTGATTACCCAAATTCTTCCCCAGCGGCCCTAGGCTTTCCCTTGGGTAATGATGGTGAGGGTTAGGAGTTGAAGATGGGTTCTTAAATCAGTTGTTTAGATAAATGGAGCTATATTAAATACTACTACTTTTAATGTTTTTGTTCTCTCTCTCTCTCTCTCTCTCTCTCTCTCTCTCTTTATGTTAAGCTGATCATATAGTGCTGAATGTGAGCATTTTTGTGGAAGCAGGTGGGAGCTGATTCCTACAGCTTTTGTTGAGCATATTCTTTTGGGTTGACTAGCCTTCAATTTCTGTGCTGGGTACAGATATGTATATATGGTGTTTATGTAGTACTCATCCATCTTTCCCATCTGGATTTAGTTCATTACAATGAACTCAGGTCAGCACAATTTTGTCATTAATAATGATTACTGTATCATGTAGTAAATTTTTACTAACTTTATGGGGAACGACATGCCTCTAGGTCTTTTCACTTTCTAAGCATAGATTATAAAGATTTTTTTATTTTTTTTTTAAATATAGTAATTCTTTGTACTGATTGGACCCTTATCTGTCCAAGCCACTTTCTAAATTCTATCTTTAGTTCTAAATTAATGGAGCTTCTTTGTGATACTCCCCACATATTGGGAGTGTTATTTTGACTTTTTAAAGTCAATTTGTAAAAATAAAAAGTTGAAAGTTGGCGTGAATTTGTTGACGATAAATTATATAATTAGTTGTATTTGCTTGCAATACTTACACTCGAGTTGTTTAAAATTAAATTAATTTTATCAATTTTTAATTTTAAAATGTCATACACTGACTTTAAACAATCAAAAATGAAACTTTTTTTTTTTTTTAAAATAGACAGAGTTTGAAATTGTCAAATTTTCCTACATCTGAACTGAAAAGGGAGCGCTTCAAATTTAGAAATTTGGATTACTTTAATCAAACTTATGTATGAAAGTTCAGATATTAAAATTTCTAGCCAGATTTAGAGTTTCTATCTCTTTGTGATTTTTATTGAGGCTAGAAGAATTGTTTTTACTCACAAAGTTTTTCTAGTTTGAATTCAAATTTTGTAAAATAAAAATAAAAATGGTCAACAGTCTTTTAACATGTGTCTAAATAAAAGTACAACTGTTTAAATAAAATATACAATCTCTAGTTTTAATTTGTTTGTCTTTTCAAATGAGTTAAATTTGAACTCCCATTCAAAGATTTGTGACAATGAGTAAATTTAGATATATTTTTTTAAAAAAAGTGGAATAAATTTGTGAACATAGGGTTTGGTGATATATATATATATATATATATATATATATATATAAATATTTAAAATACTAGTACTTTCTTAAGATATAATATTGCATTCCATTTTATTGTAGTTATATTTAGTAGTATTATACTTCTTTTCATGTGTTTTCTTTTTCCTTAGGTAAAAATTTTTATAATTAAAAATATTCAATTTAAATTATTTAAAATGTAATTCTATCTAATACATAAGTTTTTAAACATCAATATCATTTATAAAAAAAATTCTCCATTTATTTTGTGATTAATAGAAATTTTAGATACATTTACAGTATATTGATTAAAATTAAATATATTTATATTAATTCTAAATTTAAATATAACATATATTTATTTTAAAAAGTTAAAATAACTCTTTTTACCAATCTGATCTTGTAATAATATTTATTGATTTGGGCACGGAGGGGGAAAATATACAAAGTATCTAAATTATTTAATTTAATAATAATAATAATAAAATCATCGCTATCTATATATACTATATTTTCAACTTTACCCCTACTTCCGAGGAAAAAGAACACGATCCCCTTGGAGATTGGCCGAAGGAAAGGTCAGCAAGCGTTGTTGCTATGGAGATGAAGATGACTCAAGCTGCTGCTGCAGCAACAAATTGCAATTGTAGCCGTCCCTCCTCCTCCTCCCTTCAAACACTCCTTCATCTTCAATTGCCCGCTTTCAGTTTCAGCCCATCTTTCTCTCTCTCCTCTTTTTCTACTAAAAAGCTTCTCATACCTTTTCCAACTTTCCCTCTCTCTCTAACCCCCACCACCACTCGTCCTACCAACACAGCATACTCACTCCTCGACGATGGTGCTTCCGGTAAGTACCCTTTTGTTGTGTATTTTTATTTTTAGTAATTGTGTTTTTTTTAAAGCATGTGCTGGTATTTTATGTAGATTCGTAGAATGCATTCCATCTGTTTGGTAAAAGAACCACATGAGAATGCTATTTGTTATCAATTGTGCTTAAGCAACTAACTACTTCATAATCTATTTCAAATTTGAGTTTCTCTATTGTACCAAAATGACATTCCACTTTTTAAAGTAGTTTTTAAGAAAAAAATTACTTTGAGGTTACCGAGATTGTTTCTAAAGATAATGAAATTATGTACGTTGATTTTGAAGGTGAATTCCCATTTTGGGATGCCTAAAGTGGACTTTCATTTAGGACGGATGGAGTATAAGTTTGGTGTTTATATCACGTATAATTTGGGGTGGGATTGTTCTAAGACATTGGTAGAATAGTAAAGCGTTTGAATGTTAATAATTCTTGTACTAACTATAGCTTTTTATTTTTATTCCCTTATCAAGGTTCGGCAATAGAAGTTGCTGAGGTTGATCCATATTTGGCACTGAAGGTGAGACTTTAATCAAGCCTGAATTTAATTTATGGGATCACTAATTTATCACTTATCAGTGTGAATGACTTGAACAAAGGTGACAAAATGTTGAAAATTACTTTTTTGTTTTGCTACACTCTCACTCTCTCTACAAGATGTTACTGGTGCATAAAAAGAAACAATTTTTTGTATTATGTTGTAGAACATATGTTGTGACACTAATAATGGTGTAACAAATAATTTCAAATCTAATTTTAACTGTTCAGTTTTAAATTCAGAACAAAGCTACAGAGATAGCATCTGAACTAAGAGGGACTTCCATATATCTTGTTGGTAAGCAACTCTTTCTTATTACAATGCAACTTTGGTTATATTCTTATATTTGGAGTTAGATAGTTCTTTAAACTATCAGGGATAAACAGCAGAATCAAGACAAGCTTAGGGAAATTTATTGCTGATGCATTGCGTTATTACTTCTTTGACAGGTATAAATCCGTTCTCAGAATATATGCAGGCATATAATATTATTTTTAGAAATACGGTTGCTGAAGTAAATTGCTTCGTTTCTTTTGTATGCAGTGACAGTTTGATTGAGGAAGCTGCAGGTGGTGACTCTGCTGGCAAAAAATTTAGGGAGAGAGATGAGAAGGGATTTCGCGAGTCAGAGGTGACTGACTAGTACACAATTCAGTTTATTGCTTTGCATCTATGTTCAGATTGTTATATTGTGTACTGTAATCTGGTCTATTCCATAATCTGTCATTTAAAAGCTTCCAAATGTAGAAAGGTCGCTATTGTACGGGCGTCTTTTTTTTTTGTTTATAAATAAAATAAACGATAAACCAGCTCATTTTGAGTAACATTCAATTGCAGACTGAAGTACTGAAGCAATTATCTTCTATGGGTCGCCTGGTTGTTTCTGCTGGAGATGGTGCAATTGAGAGTGCAACGAATCTGTATGAATAATTGTTTTTCTGCCTGTTACTTTTCCTGAACAAATTAAACAGTTAAAATCGATTGCTCTTTAATACTGTTAAAACATTTTAGATCACTTCTGAGGCATGGGATTTTGATATGGATAGACCTCCCTTTGGACATGGTAGCCAGAGAAGCTATTGAGCATGGGGTTCAACTTCCTGCATTAGAATTATCAACTTCTGGATCTTATTCTGAGGTTTGTTTTTCCATCTAAATATTTGACAAAGTCTACATATTTTATGTAAAATTCACAAGCATCTCAATTGCTCATGGCTTTCTTGGATTCTTCTGATTATATGTTCACTCATTGTGATAAATGAAAACCAGGTATTTGCTCAACTAACTGATCTGTACAAACAAATGCAAGGTGGATATGCCACAGCAGATGCAACTATTTCACTTCAGAGTACATTCCCGTTACTTCGTGCTCATATAATATTTGCTAGATCTCCTTTTGGTTTTAACTTTCTCTTGTTGTTTGCAGAAGTAGCTTGGCAGTTAGGGTATGATGACTTGGATGCAGTGACTGTGGAAGACATGGGTTTGGAGGTTGAAAATAAATACCTATTTAAAACTTAATGCATTCTTATCATATCGTATTAAAATTGACAAGTAAACTTTTTATGGGATTATCCCTATTTGTCTTAATTTCAGGTTCTCAAGGAGATAGAAAGATTGATGAGAGTAAAGAAGTTGATGGAAGAGGCTGCAAGACCATTTTAGCTTATAAGGGTCATCTTTTTCATCAGTTGCAACATTAAGTTTGGGGTTAGTTCTATTTTTACTTTTGTATTAACTTCTTCTGTTCAATTTTATATTACTTATATTTGAAAATTGCATTTAGTTGACTGCAATTGTTGATTATATCATCACTCTGATATGTAAATGAACTAAACATAATTGCCAGTCTGGTGAATTTCTTCCTTGGAAAATACATGAAAGAACAGTTCTTGTTATAAAAAAGTGATAGACAATGGTGGAGGTGTGTAAGAAACATGGCAGGGCAAGGAGTTTGGATTAGACTGGGGAACAAGTTCAGACGTTGATTGTGTTGCATTAAGCTTTGAGTAGGAAAAGCAAACAGAAAATATGTGTGTGTGTGTGAGAGAGAGAGAGAGAGGGAGAGAACAAGACTTCACTGCGCATGAGGCAGTGTTATAGTCTTTTTATTTCTGTTTTCTTAGTTAGTTGATAGCAGTTAGAAGGAGAGGCAATGTAGGAGTAATTGTTAGAAAGTAGTTAGGCTTAAATAGTGGTTCGTTGGTCTGTTTAGTGGACATATGGGTTGTAATAACAAATCTTTTTTTACTTGAATTCTACTGCTATCTCTTTAATCTGTTTGTTTCTCTTCAGTTTATCCATCAGATCTCTCTTCTTAACTAAATTATTTTCTAAATCAGCTCAAACAACTAGATTACCGCTCTAGGTTTTAATTGAAGCTCTGTACGGCTCTCTCTGTGACCCCCCAACAAACATGCACATCAGGATTGGATTGATTGGAGCAAAAAGTGAAGTAATATTTGTGTGTTTAATAGGAAGTTGAATTATCTTGTTACGCTGGTATGATTTGATCTGATCAATAAGACTAATGTAACAAAGTATTTTGTTGGAAATTGTCATCCAGGTACACGACAATAATACTCAAATCTACAGATCTGCATGGAGAGGAGTTGATCTTTTTCGGAAGGCATAAATTTGTTGCCAAATATATTCATGTTTAAATAGAGTCCTATTATTTGTATTCCAACTGGAGGGCTGATATCAATTTCCAGTTGATGACTTCTTTTTCGTCCAATTAATGAATGCCAAGCACCAGAAACAGTTTGCAGTATTTAATTCAAAGGTCTTATCTGTCGTAGTATGCATTGTATTTAGTCGCATGAGAAGAAAGTGAGTCTCAGGATCAAAAACTCGTTCCCCTAAAGATATCAAATGTGAGATGAAACATCAGTCATCTAAAAAATAAAGCTGATACACGGTGAAGCTCGTTGGTTTATATACAAAAAAGAAAAAAGAAAAAAGAGGATCCAAATTCATTATTCAAAATAAAATAAAAAAATCTGGTAGAATTCTTAGATGAGTTTCTGGCTTTCTGCAGATGAGACAATAATATATTATTTCATCTGCAACTAATGGATGGCCATGATGTGCCTATAACAGAGAGGCTTCTATAGCCAACCACCTGAAAGTAGAGAGAAGCTTTTTTAACTTGTTACCATTCTAAACAGTACCTTCCTTGCACGTTAAGAGGATAATTGCAAGTTCAATTTAGAAGAAATTAACTAATCAATACAAAGATCGAGTAATATCTGTACTCCTAAAAAAAACATTTTGTCAGTCTATGTTATGTTGTGTAGGCTGAGAAGAACCAAATACTGTATAAAATAATAGCCTTAGGATCTCTAAAGAGTTCAGATAGGGTTCCTTCCATGTATAGAGAAATCAATACTATGCAAAGGCGCTAGTGAAATTCCTATGTTTCTCTTTCTTTTATTTCTTCCCCTTCGTCATTGGGACATACAATTGCTTTACACAGTACATGGCCTTCAGTTCTTAGTGAATTATCTAGATCATTAAAAATCAAGGCAAAGTTGCACTCCTATCCGAACACTACACGCTCTTTCTTGATCGCTGTAATGTCTACCGAGTGTTCTTCCCGTCCCTGGGGGGAAAGCTATCATTTGATGCACTTTGATCAATAACCTAAGTTTCTACAGTGTGTTTATCAGCCTTCTGTGAATAAGTATGGAAAGTTGGAGTTCACCTTGTTCAAATGTTGGGACTTCAGATTCAGAGCCGTGACTCGCATGGTAAACTAACCGAGGTAGTATACTCCTATATGGGTCATTTTCTCTTTTCTCCTTTAAATATGCAAGGCATCTCTCAACCTCGGACTTCACTTCCAGATACAGTTCATGTGATTTTTCTTTGCTCCTTAATTCCTGCTTTCTTCCTGCAATTCGATATAAAAGCTGGACTGAGAATAAAAGAAAGAATTGAAGAACTTGTCTCATAAATATTATTTGCAATGTAAACGTGGTACATGTATTTTAGAGCCAGATTACCATTTCAAGTATATACCCAGTTGAATGTATATACTAAGAATATGGTCTTACAATAAGTACACAGTATACTTAAAAGCAACTCAGTGTCTCCTAAACTCCTACAGCCAGGTGAGGCATTGCTTCTTCCCAAGTTTACTCTATATTTTTTTCTCTAGCACAATTTAGTGCTAAACGTGTGTGTAACACTAGAGTCTGCAACCGAACAGACAAAGCTCGGTTGTTAAGAGTTTGACACCGAATGATGTCAGTGGTTTAACACCTAAGCCATAGTTGAGCCGAGGGAAAATTGAAGCCAAAACAACCCAGGTGACATTGCATGCGAACATTTTGGTTTAACGTTTGAAGTAGACAAACTCATATCTAGTGAAGATACTTTACTTTTGTCCCCATTCAATATGATCGGAGATAAAATAAAGTCGTAAAAAATGGGTAGCAGCCAGTCCAAAACTAATATATGAATTGGGTAGCACACAGACATTCAGCATATTGTACATTCTCATTATTTTGAACTTACCAAGAAGCTTTTCCAAGGATGGTTCACATTCACTAGAAATTAAAAAGGAAAAAAGAAAAGAAAAGAAAGATTGCAACATCATAATCAGGAATCCTAAAGTAGCTACTTCACAAAGATGATTTTTAATTTTAACCACAGACCCATTATTACTTATTAACCAAAATAAACTTAAACATTTAAAGACTCAACTGTAAGTGCATGGGATTCTGAGGTAGGGAAAAGATTTAAGCTCATCATACCCATATTAACTGAAGGAATATGTAAAATGCTAGATAGATATTCAAACATGAGGCTAAGTATGTACCTTCTGTTTCAATTGGTTTTCCAAGAAAGTAATAATAACGGCCAGGAAGTTTGGGTAGCAATATTGGAAGGTGTTGTTCTTGCTTTGTGACCTCTCCTACACTGTCAGTTCTATGATCACAGGAATAAAGAACTATTAAAACAAATAAAAAGAATCCAACCATGAAAACGAATGACTGACTAAGATAAGTAATAAAACAAGCATCAACTGTTATCAATCTATAGTAAAAAAGTATACCTAAATATAACACATATTAACAAGTGATAGTCTGTGTGTGTTGCATGAACATAATGCTAAAAATTTAATCAACTTCAAATGGTTGTATAAAAAAGCAATTGATCTTAACTCCACAATTTTCCACAATCATGCATCGATTTGATATACATATTTTCTTTTAATGTTTTCTAATTTTAAAAGATATATAGTATGGAATTATGGATCTTCTCAGTTTGCCTTATTTTTAAAGAGTCACGGTAATATCTAGTAACGTTAGCTTATAGTCCCTAATAACAAACCTATAAGTAAAAACAGATTTACTAAACAGAAAAAATTATAAAACTGGAGAAAAGTTTTGTACATATTAACAGCTTGTTTTAAAGTTATGCGGGAAGGGATCATGCAACTGCAGTGGGTTTGGTAAAGAAATTGGTCGTCATTTTGAACATTTTCTTCCAATGATCCTCTTAATTGAGATAGGAGATCCAGTACTTGAAGTAGAAATAATTTAGCTTCCATCATACATACTGGAATCATGTCATACTAAAACAGAAATATTTTTTTCAACTCATCTACATCCAAATTTTTTTTCCTGGCTTGGCTGGGCCCAGCCGAGCAACTACCCTTTCATTATGATCCTATCTAGGCAAAACCAATAAAGAAAAATCTATTCAACAAGCAAAAAAAAAAAAAGGAGAGTAAGGTAACACTTAACACCCAATCAAGTAATAATAAAAAGCAGCATACACTTTAGGTTTACTCATTTCAAGGGTGTAAAATCAGGCCCACAATTTGTACAGTCAAGAACAACCAAAAAATAGGCAAATAAAAATAGAACTTTCTACTGAACCAAGAAGAGAGGATAAAACATAACACACCTCAACTTCACAGTCTCTTTATTTAGTTCCTCATAGAAAGATTTAAGAAAGGGAATCTGCACTTGGTCATCATAGTCAAGAAGCAACTAATTGAAGAAAAAAACAATTGTCACTCATCACATCATCTCTGACATTGAAACATAATTTTGTCTTCTTTAGGTTGCCCCATAGAACAACTCTTTTTCAAAAAAAAGTTTATGACTTTGTGGAAGAATTTCTTAGTTAAATTTTAAAAAAAAAACTCAAAATATATAATATTGCCATATAAAAATAAAAATTCATGCTTAAAAAGGTAGAATAAATTGTGTAGATTTATAAGCTATAATTGATAACAAAAGCAGAGATTAGGTAAATGAAGTTTTGAAGCTTACTTGAAAAATATCATCTTCTCCAACAACACCAAATGGTATAATTTTGGCTCCAAATCTAGCCGCCATCCTTATAAACTCAGAATGTGCCGGCCAGAATAGCTTATATTCCTCACCCTGAAAAAGTATGAATATTAGTCTGAGATTTATAGTTCAAAGAACTTTTAGCTCGAGTAACAAAGAAAAATACTGATGCTCATAAATTGTTGAGCAAATCAATCAGGATAACAGTAGAGCAGAAGAAATTCAGTAATTGGCTTAGGTATCTTTGCACAATAAGAAAAGGTGAAAACTAAAGTGACATTAGAGAACTCTTTGGGAAAAAGAACATGGCTAAATTTAACTACATAGATTCCACCAGAATTTTGTTGACTTGGTCATATTCCAACGAAATGTTTTGATGATGACTTTCTATTTATACTAAATGTTTACTCGTGCATTTATAGGATATTAATGAGAACAAAAGATTTCTTGAAACCTTGGTTTTGTAAAGAATTGACGGGATGAAGACTTGAAGATATGATTGAGTCATTAGGAAATCAATGTAAGATCCTAACTTTAATTATGAAAATAATCATGGAAGTAATTAAAGGAGCTAATTTTTGGATTGATTCTTAAATAAATATTTCTTATCATAATAAGTTGTCCATTGATTAGTTAATTGAAACTTAGAAATTACTTAATTGAGTCACCTTCCTTTATATCAGAATCTCAATTAAGTATTGCTGACATGATTCTATATTACCTTTGCTGACTAAAATCAACTCTGATCGAAGTGACCGAAGCGTGCTTATTTCCTAACGGTCACATAATTGGGATTGACAATCAATTAAGTAATATGATCATTGCCTAAATATCCTTCCTGATTGATTGTATACTCAACGGCTATATTCCTTCTCTATTATAAATTGATCAGCTGAGACTTACAAAGTGGAGTAGAGAAGAACAAAATATAAAAGAATACTAAAAGAAGGTTGTTGATTTTTCTATTGTGAAGAATTAAAAGGTTGTTGTGCTTCATCAAGTTAATATTAATTTCAGCTTCGTTTCATCGTGCTTAATCTGGTGATATCTTTACATAATTCATTGATCATTGCATAATAATTGAGCTTTGAATTGTGACATAATTATTACTTTGATCATAGTTTAATTTTTAATCAATTATCAAAACAGTTGATAGACGAAATGGTTAGTCTAGGGTTTCTAATCTGGTTAGGATTAGGGGGTTTTACAAGAAAGTTTAAGAAAGCATAGGTGCACGGGGAGCAAAGAGGCTTGAGAGAAAAAGTGCTCAGGGAGTATCTTGTCTTGTAAAGAGATTTAATTGTAAACTAAGTTTATTAATAAAAGAGTCTCCAATGCTAGTTGGTGTGTTATACCTTATAGTAGCTATAGCTATGGATATAGGTCCTTCTAGGGCCCTTCTGTAGGTCTTTCTAAGACCTACTTTAAAAATCATTTCTGTTCATGTGATTAATTATTTTACTTTAATTGTTCATTACATACTTCAATTTGAATTGTAATTCATAATCTTAGCTGAACATATATATTTCATCAGAAAATTGTCAATTTCAACTCAGGTCATTAATTAGTATAAGTAAATAAATTTATAAAACTGGGACAATAAACTGTTTTCTGTTAAATTTGATAAATTGGTAATCTAGCAAAATGAATTCATAAATACAACATACCGCATTTTCAAACAGATTTTTTTTGACAGATTTCTTGAATTGCAAAAAATTGATATCGTTTGTTTCCACACTTTTTCAACCCCCTTATAAGTGTGCCTATTTGAATTTCAAATTTAAGGTCTACCAACAATTAGTTCAAATGATTTCTCCATAACATACACTCTCTCCATTCCAAATTACAAGATCACTATTGATTTTCTAAAAGTCAATTTGAAAATTTTTCAAACTCAAAATTGACACGATTCATTTAAGTTTTGAAAACAATAAATTATATAACTAACAGTCCTTTTTAAGTAGTTTATGATATTCATAATTGTATTGAAATAAAATAATTCATGTCAATTTTGAGTTTGAAAATATTTGAAGTTGACTTTTAAAAGTCAATATTGATCTTATAATTTAGAACATATGTAGTATAACCGTTGGGACAACAACTATATCAATGTGTCTTCTAATTCAAATGATTTATCCTATAAATAGAAGGCAAGTCAATGGAATAATTAATGAGAAAAGAACCATCATCTGTAAGATGTGGATTAAAGCAGGATATAACATTAACTCTTACCTTTCGATGAAGAGCTTCACGCACACCTCCTGGATACAGCAGGATATGAGAATTTAGAGAGAAGAGTTTGTAAAAATTAGTTGCTGATACAGGAACTGCGCCCATAACTCTGACATAATCGAATGATGATATCAAAGGCATATTTCCTTCTCTCAACTTCGAAAACATCAGAGGATGTGCTATCGCTCGCAAAAGTATATTTCGATCGACCCAAAAACGGGATACCAGAGGATATGATTCGAAACCCAGCATTGTGTGATTACCAACATATAAGACTGGGCCTTCAGAAGGAATCCCAGCGAGGCCCCTCACAATCTTCCCATTTTCTAAAGTTGACAGTATCACAGGACTAACAACCTTCTCTAACCAGCTAAATTTCATCAATATTGCAAAGACATTTTGGATTATGTTTAAGATACCCTACTAGAACTTGACAAATAACAAAATATCCTCAGAAGACAATAAGGAAGGAAATCAGGGTACAGAATCAAGCTAGCAATGACAATGTTCTCCCCAGGAAAAGACGGTATGAGCATGGCTACAATCAAATCCCTTTATCACTGGTAAAGCATATTATTTTGGTTTCATAAACATGACTGTGTCTTTCATAGATATGATCTAATCCAATATATATGCCTCTAGTCACATGTCAGCTGTCACCAATAGATAAACAATTACCATACTCCCTCCATCCTAAATAAAGAATACCATTTCTTAAACTATTTTTTTAGGACAGAGGGAGTATAATATTTCTCAGTCTTCTCTTTATAGGATTATAGTCAATACTTTGTTTGAAATTTCAGTTACCTGTTAGATTCATATATTTTCTTGAATTCTGAAGGGCTTGGTGGCAAGTAATCTGATGCATAGTCATGATATGTTGTGCGACGATAAAAACTGGCACCGATTATGATAGTTACCAAATCATTAGCAGGTTCCTGTTACATACATGCAGATTTTACTGTGCTATTAACAACTCTTGTAGGATGAAATATTGAGTGAAATTTCCTACATCCCTAACTCAATAAAAAATATAACTAAAAGGACATTGAACATTGAAACAATGCATAAATTACAGCTAGTATCAAGAGGAAAATGTTCTTGTGTTTGAAACTAAGGTGGTGTTTGAAACACAACTTAAATGTAAAAGAGTTGTTTGATAACTGATATGTATAGTATGTTTGAATACGACCTTTTACTATTTTACCCTTAGATCCGCTTATACAAACTTAGGGTGGGATAATAATATAATTATATAAAATCACCAACAATGTATAACTATTAAAATATTTTAAGTTTAATAAAACATAATAATAATTATGACAGTTTTACATAATTATTATAAAATATGGCGGTGGTGGGTGGTGGGTGGTGGGGGTGGGGTGGGTCAGGGTTGAGGTTGGGGTGGGCGTTGGGAATAGTGAGAGAAGTGAAGTGAAAAATTAAAACAAAATGAAATTAGAGTAATGAGTAGCCTCGATTATTTTTTTTAAGAGGCAAAAAAAGGTTGATTTTTTTTTTTATCAAACAACTTTAACCTCTGTGCGAAAAAGAGGCAAGACCAAGAAAAGGCTATCAAACAGCCTCTAAGGCTTCAAAGTGTGGTTTATATTTAAGCCCTTCTCAACTATTCACAAATAATACTCCCTCTCTTTTAAAATATAAGACCATTATTGACTTTGGTATGAAAACTGTGGTGTTATTTGACTATTTGCTTGCTCATTTTTTTAATTAACTTGTCTTTACATACAAGTCTAGCTTTGTCTACTTGCTAATTTGGGTCCTGATAGGCTGATACCATTGTAGTATTCATAGTTTATATATTCCAGTTGAAGAATCAACAAGTGTGATGCCTTCACTAAGGCTGCTTGATAGACGGAGACAGGGACGGAGCTAGCCTAGGTATTGGGGGTCTAGGCTACGCCACAATTTTCAAAGGTTTATTTTACAACCTTGAAGTTTTGATATTTTTACTTTAGGCCCCCCAAGATTTATATAATTTGCACACTTGTCATAAAGATATTTTAGTTAGTTTCTAACTAAAATAACTTTTGTGATGCTAATATATATTATATAAACCTCTTGTAATAAATTTTCTATCATGTCATATTATTTCTTGGCTCCCCTTGAATTTTTTTGGCTTCGTCCCAGGACAGAGAGAAAAAGAAAGAGAATCTATCATACCAAGAAGAAGGCATGACCACTGTCATTAAATGTTCGAATCTTACAGTTCGGCAGAATATGCCGAAGTCTTTCTCCTTCCTCTAGACTTGGTAGCAACTGATCCCTGCCACTGCAAAGATTAACAACAATGCAAACTGGTCAGCTTTAGAAATATAGCGAGCTCAGGAACTACAAAAACCATGGCAATTGTAGGGCAACACAATGAAAAAAGGATACTGGAAGAGAAGAAGAAAAGTCTGATATATGCACTCTTATACCATTACATAATAAAAAAATAAGAAAATTTCAAAGAGAGAAACTGGAAAAACGTGAGCACAACAACGGAATGTTATTTTGCCACTCGGTTTTTGCCCATCGATGAAAAGTATGAATAGTGAAGGCTTGGGCATTTATCTCTTATGGCCTAACATATAAGCTGTAATTGGTGATAATTCATACATTTTTAATTACCTAATTTTGTTTACTTTAATATTTTTATAAATTTAATTAATTAGTTTTTTTTTTTGCAGGAAGTAAATAAATAAATGAAGTTGAGTTGAAAAGGGAGTTTCAGAAGCTTACTAGTTGAGCAAGAAAAGAATACTTGGAAGATAAAGATAACAAGATTGAGTTTATCTAAGAATATTGAAAAAAATTGACCAAGTTTATTGTAACTATACTGGGGAACAAGTAATTTGCCTCTAGGTCTTTTATTTTGGAGAGTGAAAATTATTTATTAGTTTAGGTTAGGAGTAGTAGTAGGAATAAAATTAAATTACTTTTCCATTGTAAGCTCGTAGAAGAATCTTAAATAAAGGGACTTTTCTTCATGTCAAACTAAATTCTTTAATCTAGGATGAAGATGAAATTAAATAATTATTCATGACAATATTCTTCGTCTTTACTATTATTTGCGCTTTAATATTTACTTGATTTCACCTTCATGTTTCAGTATTGAAATACCTTCATTTATAATTCTTATTCCTATGTAACTTTTAAAACAATTAAGAGGTTTTGATAGATTATTGTTAATGTGAATTTTTCATAGTTTATACTTGTCCATATTAATTATAAACTTACTACATAAAAGGAAAGAAAAATCAAAACCATAGTTAATTTTAACTGGATTTAATTGATTTATTTTCCGAATTATGTACACCAAACCAGTGTCATAACTTGAGTTACAAAATAGAAGAGATTGAATTAATTGTTATGTTTATTGCTTAGTGGATTCGGATTCCAAATTATTTTTTCATTATTAATTTTCATCCTCTAATTAGTTTATTTATTGTTTCAATTTTAGTAAATCAATTCTCCATTTTTATTTCTAATTTACCTGAAATACATATTAAGGATATTTTAAAATTAATCCAGTCTATGTGGTTCTACTTGTACTTGTCAGTTCTTTAATTTGACGTTGTACACTTGCTTACATAATACTTTCACATCAATAGACAATGGATTTATTCTTTAAGGAAAGGTTCAAATTATGATATCAATCCATGATCGTCTCTTGATTGACCAAAATCCAGGGTCATGAGTAACTCAACTGAATGACTCCTAGTTGTGATCTCTAGCAAAAAAAGATGGTCACATTAAATCGTGCTCATAAATTTATTATGCACTTTGGAATCTCTAACCTGTAAAATGAGACCAGAAGCAGAGGCATTCCTACCACTAATAACCCACATAATAATTTGAACTAACGAGATAAAAGGACACCACTATAAAGTATTACTAGTATAGATATCATAAACAACTTATTAAATTTAGAACCAAGATCCCAAGCACAGGAAGCAATGATTTGATAGGAGAACCAATTGCAGATTTTGCTACTTCATTGTAAGGGACAACTTAAAGATGAGACTTCATAGAAAAATGCTAAATATAGTTGGCTAAATATCTTTAATTATCTGATAAATACATTCGTTGTTCTGGTTGAGGTTATTTCCTCCCCTGTTTCATTAAATGAAAATTTCAATTGAATATTAAGCAAGAAGCTAGTTCTTAGAGTAGTTGGTAGGTTAACTGTTGAAGTAGAAGTATAAACATCAAAACTCCACAAAAATTTACCATTGTGACCAAGGACACTACTAAAGGCACTAGTAATATAATCTTGGTCTATACTTTGTGGTATGAAGCAGCCAAGGGGTTCTTACAATAAGCTCTTCAAGATAGAGGTGTTTCCACTAGTAGCTTGGAAGTGGCATATAAGCTTGGTCAAATGAATCTTTTCTTTTTACCCTTAACTTGCGTTTAAATTTCTCAAAATCACATGGCAAAGAGCATGTTCTTCAGATTTCAATTCTGCTTGTCAAACATAACAGTGATAAGAAAGAAGCCATTTTTTATCACTTTAAAGATTCTACTACGTCTATTGAGGCTGATATTGAAGAAGTAACATATATGTGTATGTATGTGTGTGTGTTCAATTAAAAATTAAAAGGAACTAATAATTATGTCATATTTTGGCAAATAAGTTTTCAATCTGATCAGATTGGAGAGAGGAGAGAGAGAACCTGGAGAGTACTAGAGTCTGAGATTTTACAGCATGGAGACGTGAATTGGCATATGCACAAGCTGATTTAACCATCTTCAGCTTCCAGAGAAGTGATTCCGCAGATAGAACATCTGCCATGACCTGATATTGATTAAACTAGAGCATTAAGATGGAGGATACCAGCAACAAAGATTTGAAAATTGATCATATCGAAGATAAATCCTAGCAAGTCTTCCTTATAAGATTTAGTAGTAAGATATATATTCCAAGGAGGACAAGGAAACATAGAGTTTGATGATTTGATTACATGTTTTCTCATGTATTAACATGTAGAATCCATCACAGAAAATGTGAAGAACAAAAATTTTAGTGTTACGAGAGCTGTGCCAAAAAAATACACACTTTTAAACATATATAAAGAAGAAGAAATTAATTATTATAGCATAATGGCATGTTTAATAAGTGAATCTTACAGAGAGGTAGGATGACAATGCTACAATATCATCAGATATCTCTCCAATTGTTTGTTGCAGGGGAAGTCCTTTCTCCAGACTAGCCATCACCATCTTCGAAGGGATATCTATATATAAAAGTGAATAAATAAAATTACCTACTTAATTTGGAACAAAAACCAAATAAAAAATTTCACTGCATCTAATGGAATCAATTATAATATGCATCACCTTCAGAAAAAAGTGACACACAGTTTCGAAAGAATCCTACAGAAGCCGAAGTTTATATCAGTTTCTCTTTAGGCTTAAATATAAAGTGAATACTGCCAAGTTGATCTAAGGTCCATCTTTTCTAAAGCAATTTTCAAGTGTCTTTTTAAAGATCACGGGGAACTGGTCCGACAACATTTCTCTTTAGTTATTTGTTTAATTTCTATAGTAAAGGTTTATGGAAATTAAACAATCTGAGGCTTAATTTGTTCAGGATTTCCCTTAGGTCTGTTCATCAATCAAGCCACCCCAGCCCAAAAATAGTTCAAAATGTTTTCTTGAATAGCAAAGCTTAGGCAACAAGATGCAGGGAACAAAAATTGCTTAGCAAAAAGGAGCTTGCACTTGTAAAAGAAAGGAATTTATACTTGACTCTTTTCTTTTTAAGCTGAGGCACGCACAACCACTACCCTTCGGGTGTGCACTGTAAACCAATGGACCCAAAGTGTTTATGCAGAGTAAAGAATGAGTAAATTTAATCCCTGCCTACGCATTTTAACAATTATAAACCAAAGAAAGTAAGTTTTTTATTCCTTACGCTACTGCCAAAAGAAACATAAGATCTCATATATATAAAAAATCTGCACACACAAAGTAATACCTGTGATTCAATTGGTGAAATATTATCTTTCCCCAAAAAAATTTTTTTTTACCAGACATACAATTTTTTGTTGTCGTGAATGAACAAGATTTTGAGAAACTGTTCATGCGTAAAATCATAATTATTGATTGTGTTAGAGAAGTAAAACACCAGAGCTTCTATGCAAAGACCTTATCTGGGTGTTATTTCAGACATTAGCACAGGCAACCAAACTTTATCATCATATCCAATCAACTAAAGTTAGGCATATTTTTGAACTGGCTAAACCAAGTGTACCCTGCAGATTTGCCTGATACTGCCTTGCCCGCTGCCGCCTCATGTCTCACGCCTTCTTCTTCACACTACAGGTCTGCAACAGCCAACAGTTAGTTTTTTTTTTAAAACTTGCATGAAACAACGTCGTTTCATTTAGTAAGTTTTAAAAAAAAACTTTTCTTTTCTCTTCAAAATCGCATCAACAACCCTTTTTTTTCCCCCTTCCGCCGATCGCCTCTCAAGTCTCAGCCTCTGTGGCTCTGCTATCCTTTCCCTTCCAGTCTTCCTCCTGACTTGGTACCTTTGCAGCTTTGCTTCTCCCTTTCTCTCTCCAGGTTAAGCCGTTGAGGTCAGTGATGTCAGCCCTTCGGCCCTTCTATGTTTCTTTTTCATATATGTTAATCTCTGTATGTGTCTACAAATAAGTAATTTTGTGCTTAATTTTGCCATTAAATTAGAGATTTAGAGTTTATTATGCCATGAATTAGAGATTATGTGTTATTTTCATTGAATATTTGAATTAATATTGTATATTTATCAATTTATGGTATATTTATGATATATTGTTTGTGAAATAATTGAAATTATTGAATTAGGTTAGTTGATAAAATTATGATGAAATATTTGAATTGATGAATGATGAAATTATTATGAAATATTTAAATTGACGAAATTATTGATTAGCAATTAATGTTTTTATTTATTATAGATTATGGATAAATACTTGATTCCGCCACTGAATGGATCATCCCCATCAGCATTAATAAATAAAAAAAAATTACTAATGTATTTTGACCCCCTTTAAAAACGTTCTGGTTCCGCCACTGGCTAAACTGATGCATTGTGAGCTCTAATTGGAAGCAACAACATAATGAAGCAAGGACTAAAGCTTAGATAGGAATTTAATAACTATTTCAGAACCTGTCATTAAGCTCAGCATATAAGGCACACCAAAATGGATTCTCTCAGGCATGATTTCTGATCGAGGAATTAGCGGTTGCAGTTGGGACTTGCTGAAAGATGTAGCTGCCAAGCAAGAGTGTTATGCAAGAGGATCATGAAAGTTGAGATATTGATCAATGTCTAAGCTCCCATGAACATGATTATTCAGAAGAAACAAACTTCTCACCTGGATTAGCCAGTATTAAAACAAGATCAATATCAGGACAACGGGCTGCAACAGCTAGTGCTAGGCACCCCCCAAAAGATTCTGCTACCAGATATATGGGCCGATTTGGTGAATGGTAATGTTCAGATCTAACAGTTCTTTCAACCAGCTTAACCAGCTCTGAACCATAAGAAGTTGAAAAATGTGAAAGATTAGCATCTTATTCCCTTCACAAAAGGAAAAGAGTAACATGGAAACTAATCTCAATAAACGAGTTTTCAATTTCAAATTATTGCTAAAGTAGTATTTGGGCACTCCCAAGAGTTGCGTACCCACATTCCAATGATCAGAGCACCAAACATCAAAAATCATTATCTAAAATCTAAGAAATGAGAGGTTAGTTACAACATGATAAGAAATTGTTTTTGGCTCTTTAGATTTGGCCATGGTTCAAATAAACATAACTTGTAGACCACCTAAAATGATGGCCACATTAGCAGAACTCCAAGAATAAGACTTTTAACTTGGAATGTCATGCCTTCTTATCTTCCATCAACTCCTCTTTGAAGCCACTAGATAAAAGTATTGAAAAAAGTAAAGTATGAACCGTGCTAGCCCAATATCTTCAATTACATAACTAATCGGTCAAGACAACCCAAGGCTCCACTTTAATGTTCAATAAGTATCGGAAATCCATCTAAAGATGACAAGGTGTTATTTAATTCAATACAAGTGATGCCATCAGATTCTACCTACCCTGTATAAGCCCCAAGTGTGAAATAAATGTGTGATACAAAGAGAGAGAGAGAGAGAGAGAGAGAGAGAGAGAGAGAGAGAGACCTGGAAATGATGTTCGGTCATCAATAGGAATATGCAAGTACCATATATCAAAGATCCTTCATTTGAGGAAAAGAAAAACACGGATTAGGCATAACTACCTATCATATTAAACAATTAGCTTCACATATACTTACTGTCCAAGTCTTTGGAAATGCAGAGTAAGGCTGAGGCCAACCCCATCAATTGCTGCAAGGTTGAAATTAATATCTTTTAAGATAAAACAAAATTTATTGAACAAAAGTTAAGAATGTACCCAACCAACAAAAAAACAAGCCACTATAAGCATATCTGTTTTGTTTATTAGCTAAAATTTCCATTCACATCTTTATAATTTATGCGCATATACTGTATTATAAAAACTAAAACTACATATCAGTGTCATACTTAACTTATAATATTATATGTCTATATCGATAAAGCAGGTAATTAATCGTATTCAATTGACTTTTACACCTTTATCAAAAAGGGGAACTTTTTCTGCTAAATGATTGCTCACATGATAGGAAACACAAAAAATGAATGTGGATTCAACTATTTCTCCATTTTTTGCTAGCAAATGTTTCGCGAACAAAATTTAAGAGACGGAAAAAAGAGGTAGGAAAAATATATTTATATTAAGAAAAAAAAATAATTGAACCTGGAAGAGATAGCAAGAGAGGGGAGTTATTTAATCGAGAGGCGCATTCCAAGGGCGAGAACCACCGAGGTGGTCCGCCGTCCGGTCGGAATAAATATTCCGACTGTTCAAAGTAATCCTTCAAGCTCAGACTCCTGACTTGTGATTTGTGAATCTTCGTAATGTTTAGTTATGGTGTCAATTTCAGAGTTTTTCTTCAAAGTTCCGTTCTGCGCAGAGACAATACCGGAACTAGCACTAGCTTTAGCCGTTGACGACACAATTGAACGACGACTTTTGCCGGACTCCAAAAAGTATACCTTTCTTCCAGGCAGGAACCTACCGGTAGGCCGAGAAGTGCCGGCGGCAAAAACGGCTGGTGAAGTAGTCTCCATGTAACAAGGTTAGTCAGTATCTACCAAGACTTCCTCGTCTCACTCTAGCTATAGTTTGCTTTCTAACGTACACTGCCGATCTACAATTTTTTTTTTTAAAATAACGTCACTATGGCATAAAATTTAAAAATGAGTAATACTGGGTACAGAATTATTTTACAAACATTTTATAAATTACTGATGTGTATACTTCACCTCAGCATATTGATTAATAAATTATTTTAATATAGTCTTTGGCCCCACACAATATATTGAGGTACAATATCTCACATCAACAATTTATAAAATAATTTGTGTCTCTAACATTATTATTTAAAAATATGCATACTGCGGATCCACGTATATAGTGTATGCGAGCATTATGCGAATAATATTTATGTGATAATAATATTTATTATTATTTTTTTATCAGGAGATACAATTATTTGAAAGCTAACAACTCTTATTATAAAGTTAATTATAAAATAAGGTAAAGATATAGGTGAGATATACATATATAATTATGAGAATTATTATCTAAAATGACGTCGTTATATACAATTGAATTTAAAATCTTACAACAACTTGAGATATTTCTCACTCTCTTATTCACATAAAATAATAGTAGTACTATTTATATTCCAACTCATTCTAACTTCATTTTAGCTAATTTGACAATCTCAGCCGACATCCGTAATAAACTTTTAACAATTTAATAATGCATTTATTTTAAATTAAGGATATATTATTAGACGATAATTTTAAGTTTTTTTTTATAAATATATTCTTAACATTTGTTAGAATTATGATAGTATTGATAATAGTATTTAATTATTTTAATACGAATTATCTATAAATTAATGATTTTACGCTATACAGTAAGTTGATAACTTTACATCTTTAGAGAAAATCAAAATTTTGATTGTATTAACAAATATGTAAAATTATCATTATGATACGATCGATCATTTATTGTTAAAATAATTAAAATTTCTTATTTTTTTCTTAAAATGCAGAATTGAAATTTTCAATTAAATAATATAAAATTATTAATTTATCCACACCGTCCTTATAAAATTTATTCTCTAATATCTAATCTACTTAAAATATAAATAATATCATGTAATCTTTCATCAGTTTATGTAACGGCAGAATATTTTCAAGGAATGATGAATGAAAGCTATTTGCATACAACAATTATTATAGGTATTAATGTTATGGGATACTCCTCCCTCGTTTTAGAGTTGTGTACATAAAATAAGAAAATAATTAGATAACATTAAATATAATATCAATCGTCTATAATAAGGGATAATTTTAGAAAAATTGTAATTAATTTTTCTTAATTATATAAAACGATAAATAAAATTATCTAAAATGTCATATATTATATATTATGATATATTACGAGACGGAGACAAGAGACAATATAACAAGAGAATTGTTAAATTCACAACACATTTTGTTATTTTCACAACAAAAGTGTCGCTGTAGATGTATAGTGATGGTGAAAACCGTCGCTATAAGATCTATAACAACACTTTTGTTGTGGAAATAACATTTTATTTTGTAAATTAACAATTTCTTATAACAATGTATTGAAATATGTATTTCTTCACCTCAAACATATACATATTTGGTGCAATGACCACATTAAATACATGATGAATATCACGATCGTAATAACTTTAACACTATATTGTCATTTTTATTTTTTTTATTAATGTTTAAACTTTAACTTTTTTTTTACTTCTGTGTTTTTTTTTCCTTTCAGCAACCTAAAGAATATATCTGGATTTCTTTGTAAGTAGTAGGTGCTTCAGAATTTGGAACTTAATTACTCCCTTCATCTAAATTTATTTGCCCTAATTTCCTTTTTCGATTGTCTAAATTTATTTGTCATTTTTAATACTATTTTTCAAAATTATCCTCGTCTAACTTTAAAAAAATCATTAAAAATAACATGACATACATTGAAAAATATAATACTATTAACTTGACATTGAAAACACAATCATACTACTTTTTTCTTTCTTTTTTTTTTATTGTTTCAAGAAAGAGTTAGGATATTAAATAAAAATAATATAATAGTTAAAATGGGTAAACTTTCAAATTATGACAAGTAAACTTGAACGGAGGGAGGGAGGGAGTATATAAGTTGTGATTTTGAAAAAAAAAACTGCTGAATCTTGTTTAACATGTGCATGTTAATTAATTCATTTTTAGTACTAAAAAGTTGCCATTTTTAATTAGTTTAATGATACAAAATGATTCATTTTTTAAAACTTAAAAATCTTATATGGTAATATTCCATAATATCGATTTACTGCAAAATACGTTAAGAAAAAGAATGAGATGAGACACCCACTAAGTTTGTAATTTAAGAATTACTATAAGAGAATAATATTATCCACAATCATTTCCCATTTCCTTCAACTTTCCCCAAAGAAGTTGATTTCCATATTAAATTGCTTCTTTTTTTTCCCATAATTTCGTACTAATATCCATATACAGAATATCTATCAATATATTTATAAGTCAGAATCCCGTGAGGTTTCTCATTCTATCTATCTATCAATCTATCTATCACATCTCCACTTCTTGTAAAGGAAACCAATGGAAATTGAAATGGGAAAAGAGCAAATTAGCCAGAGTCACCCATCTTTGGCAAGCCCACCCCAAAGAGGTTTCAACATAGCCCAACTTATTCTTAGAATTTTGGTCACTTCATTCACTGTAGCTGCAATCATTTTGGCACTCACCAGTGCCCAAACACTAGTTTTGGGCTTTGGGTTTAGTTTCCAAGCCCGCTACTCTTACTCTTCCGCTTTCAGGTAAATCTGACGTGCATTTACAATTTTATGAAATTCATTCGATTTGATTCGGTTAGCATGAAGTTTATTTTTTAGTAAATTGGTCAATTGACCAATAGAATGTTGACATATATAGAGTCTCGTCTGCGTGTCAATAGAAAATTGACCAACTTACTTAAAAAAAAAAAATTCATACTAACCACTTTTCAAAAACCAAAACTTAGAGTTGAGTCGCCAAACATAGTTAGTTAGTTTGAATATACAGAAGAAAACAAGATAAACATGAATGTATACAAGCAAGCATGCATGCATGCTCATTTTATTTTTGGTTGTTTTGCAGGTTCAAAGTAGTAGCAGATGCTGTTGTGGGTACTTTCTCTCTCCTGTCACTCGTCTTTGTTTACGCGTTTACACGTTCAAAATGGAACACCAATTACTATTTCTACATTTTCCTGCATGATCTGGTAAGCAAATTATGTATATTTCTGATTATTTGCTTCATGCAACATTTTAGTCATGTTCTATCTGAGGAAGGGAAAAACAGAAACCAAAGTTTAGTTTTTTTTCTTTGTTGTTGTTGATGATATTTTATACTCCCTCTTTTACACAAAAAGAGACATCTTTTTATTGGCAAATATAGTATGAAATGGCACTACTATATATATATATATATATATATATATATATATATCTATATCCTCAAGTTGCCATGCATTATAATTCTATCATTACTGATAAATTTTGTAAACGAGACTCTTAATTAATTTTAGAATGAAATCTCACAATGTGATTCTTGTGACAGGTTTTGCTGCTGTTGATTATTTCCGGATGTACAGCAGGAACCACAGTCGGATTTGTGGCTCGTTACGGGGAGGAAAAGATAGGTTGGCCGGCAATTTGTAACCATGTCGCAAAATTCTGCCACAAAATAACTCTGGCAGTTGTATCCTCATACTTGGCTCTTGTTTGCTTGTTGATTCTCACAATCATGTCTGCCTCTAAACTTAAGTCTTAGGACCACAGAGAAGAACTGGCATAGAACACTAGGAAGGATTCCAGGATGAAATGCTACAATAAATAAAATTACCAGCCAAAAGATATTTTTCACAGTTTTATGTACGTAGTGCTAAATATTTCACAGTTTGTAAAGTTCTTCTATCAATGAACAATTCTCCTATATAGCGAGAATATTTTTTTCTCTTTATATGTATCTATTTATTAGCATGTTCTATTTACAACTTTACAGTATGATGAATTGATGATTAAACTTTGAACTGATAATATTAATAGTGTTTAGATATTGGAGGTAATACACAAAGCAAATTACAAAATACTTGCCATCTTTTAGCAATGTGTATATATATATATATATATATATATATATATATATATATAACTAATATAAGAATGCACAAATTACAATCACCTGAGGATAGCACCAGGTGAGCAATTCATATGGGAGATATAAAACATGTATTTTGCTTGAAAAGCAAGGAGTAAAAGGGAAAACAGATCAAGTATCAGTTAGTTTCCATCTCGTCTTCGCTATCGATAAGGTGCTCCTTAAGGGTTTGATCCGGCATTTTACATTTTTCACTGTCCCATGCTGAACTTGTTTTTGGCAATTCGAAATCTTCTGGTTTTAGTGATAACTCAAATTCAGGAAGATCAGGCAAGCTTTGTAGTCCCCTGCATCATATTGGAGTGAAAAATTTTGTCGCCTTAAGTTACATTTATCTCTTAAGAAATGTGTGTTAGTAAGGTTTTGAAATGAGCTCAGATTACTGAAAAGAAAAAATGAAAACTTCATTGCCCCTACTTCTCCTTGTCTAAGAGGAAGCCATACATCTGAGACTTCCTAGATGCAGTCCCAGGAATTTTCTTATTTAAATGCTTCATTGCACCCCAAAGTGGAGGAGCCCTTCATAGAAAAATAAAAATAAAAATCAGCGGAATAATAATAGAGAATGTTTAAAAGTAGAAAGAAATGATTTACTGAACGCAGAATCATATCTGACCTGGTCACAGGAGCTGCAAGGCAAAAGCTTAAACAGGCCTTCTTGCTCTCAGCCAGAAGTTCTTCTGCAGCAAGGAAGCAACATGCAGAAGTAATGTGGCAGGATGGTTCATTACCCTTATCGAGGATCAGGCCGTTATAGTAGTAAGCTGCCGCCTGAAAATGGTACACAAATATTAGTATCATTTGAACAAAATAATTGAAGTAGAGAAGTTTTAGAGCTAGTATGAGTCAGAGAGCGATGCACCTTTGCTTCAAGGTATTTCCATTTGATGAACAAAGTATGCTTCTTTGCATATCCGTGATTGTTGTTACATGTTGACAAGCAGTAATGAGCCTGATGAAACAACGGATCGCATTAGATCAATTATGAGAGAAATTTGAATGATTTATTTGGTAAACTTTCCCAAGAAAAATATAAGCCTATTTGGACAGAAACAAGTATGGATAATTTCTTTCAACTCCACTGCGATAGCTTTCACAAAAATGCTTGGATCTTTATAAACTGTGATATGTTTCTAATCACTAGCGCATTTTCCCAGTGTATACTCCCAACTAGGAAACTGTAGGTGGTTCATCGTCGGTAAGTAGTGTTAATCCCTCTTTTCACACTCCACATGAAGAACTTGCCTGGTACAAGCTGTAAACAATCTTAAATTCTTAATAAACCTAAAATTTCTGTACGAATTTCCCATCAAATTAATCAGTTATGTTCCTTATTTGGTGGATTCTGCTCTTACTAGGATTCTGAAAATGATACACAACATAAGATTGAAGAAATCCAGAAGAAGGATAGACATGGCATTATAATAAAACTGAGTAACAGCTTAGTTGTAACACATACCTGTCCCAAATAGCTTAGTTGTTCACATGCCAACCTCCTTTTAACAGATAAAGTGGCATTTTTACTTTCAATAGCTAAACCAAGCTGCATTTCAGTTCCCTGAAGATGTCATTCAGCAAACAGTCAACATTTGTTAAGATGCTTTATTCTAAAACTAGAAGCACTAACTTAATCATTCAGCCAGAGGAAGGGGTATAGATTTGTCTACCTGTGCTAGTGCTTGAATAGAAATAGCCTCCAATACACCCTCATGTAAATCTTTTGGCAACCTGCTCCTGATCATATAATTAAGGATTACTTTGTATACAGTGACTAATAAGACAGTGGGGTAAATGTTAAAAAAATTAAACAAACCAACCAAATGTTCTGGTAAATATGTTTGCATACTTAATATCTGGTGGTAAGCGAATGAGCACATCGCGAATTAAGAATTCTATGCACCCTGCTGCCTTCAGCAATAAATCGACAGCAGTGCTCATGCTATCTGGTGGTATATACACATAGTTGGTGATCAGACAGGATTTTTAACATCTAATTGAATAAGGTTCCATAAAATGATAAATAGATAGAAAAATGGACCTGATGAAACCACCCTTTCACAAGAAGCTGTACTATGATCCTTTGAAATTAGCATCGAGTTAGCCTCATTCAATGTCAGTATAGACATCATGTGGACAACAGAGAGTAATTCAAACCAGGAGTTTGAAACACATCCGTCCTCCTGCGCATCATTAAATTATGTATGTAAACACTCGAATCAGTTTATACTCATGAAAAGTAACAAAAATAAAATAAAATGGAGCAGTTTATGAAATCCTTACTTGTCGTCCATCTTCTATATTCTTCCATTTGAATTCAACCTGTTCTATGAGACCATTTTCTGTTGATCACAAAAGTTATACACTTTACATACGTATATGTTCACAAATTTCTACACAAGAGAGACTGAAAAAAAAGAGAGTGAAACCTGTCTTAGTGAGACCAACAATGAGAGACAAATACTCCTCAAGTGCACGTTGTAATTCGGGTATAACTGATCCACCTGCAAGATTTTCATCAAATTTCTTTCCTCAGCCTAACACCCAAAAAAAAGGGGAGGGGGGGGGGGGGGACATGAATTTTAGTTATTGGTTTGCAAGAGCATACCAGTATCCTCTGCCACAAAAATGATTTGATTACGAAGAGAAGTTATTCTATCCACAAGATCTTTAGGAATTAGGCCTCTCAGCATCTTGTGAAGATCATCGGATTGAACAGGAACACGCAATGGAGGGACAAAGATGGTAACTTGAGGAATGTTCTTTTTTTTCTTCCTTCCAATTGTGTATATAGATGATGTGCATCCCATTGTTCTTGAATGGAATTTTCCTTTTACAAATATAACATTCTACATATACAAATACAATTAATGATCACGAGTAGTTCTATAGTAGCGTACAAGAAGCTAAAATGCGAAATTTATAAGAAATATAAGTACTACCTTCCAAGTGCTTATATTTAACCAATGCATAATTGCACTAATTCATACAAAACAGTGAAAGAAAAAGAGGAAGAATTGGTTACAAAATGATGGGAAACCTGATAGCGCAATATGGGCATCAATCAAAGCTAGTAAGTTGGGATATAAGCAAAAGAAACTAATATTATATTGTTTTGCATGTGTATGTAGCTGTATAACATATATGTGTATAGAATGAGTAGATTAAATGAGCAAAATGTGGGAACACTTGCTGGTTTCTGACGGATGAGAGAGTGATGAAGCTTCCAAGCTGCATTGGATATGTTAATATCTCCATCAAATTAACTTAAAAGAAGGTGAGGCTCGAGAACCAAGGACAACTTTCACATGGCGACAGTAGAGACAGTACTTAGTTGTATATATAGAGTAGTACATTGTGTCAGCGACGATGAAGGGAATGCTTGGAAATTTTAGTGGGAAACTAACATTTGTTTAATTTTCATTTCCCTATTGCAGGTAAAGTAAACTAGTTGCATATAACAGGTTAGTTGGTTAATTTGCTCGACTGCTGATAATGCCAAAATATTTAAGTGTCACCGAACATGTCGCTAAATACATATTTGTTATGAGATGCTCAATAAATTGGTTCTTTTATATATGTGTCAATCCTTAAAACTATCAATACCAATAAGTATAAACGAACAGGAAAATTGGACCGGAAGAACAAAATGAATTTGTTCACGCGAACAAATAGATTGTATTGTCCATTTGTTAAATTCATTTTGTTCTTCCGGTCCAATTTTTCTGTCCGCGTAGAAGTACTCTAAAACTATTGTAGTAAGTTGTTACATATAGTAGTAGTGAGTGATATTTGTAAGTTCTTATATGGATTTGGATTTTATGAAATTTTTACGTACCTAAGTTCACTGTATTTGTTATAGTAAAAGCTGCATCTACATAGAGAGAAAATGTCAGTTGATGGAGGTCCATGTGCTTGCATATCGAAGGCCGTGTGATGGAAATCCCAACCTGCCCATATAATAAGTTTTAACTTTTTAAGATTTGCACTCCTCGATCAGCTCTGAGGATCAAAATCTTCAATCCTTCAGCAACACTACTCATTATACACTTTATTTTTGAGGTGCACTAACTTCATACTACGACGTATATTTTCATGTTGTGTGCGTGCATCAAGTTTGACTACAAGTCAGGAGGATCAAGGCTCAATGATATGGCTCGAATGTTAGGTTTCCACGATAAAATTAACTCACTCCGTTCAGAAATGAGAGTTCGTTTGACCTTTTAATACGACATTTAGTCATGATTTTTCTGACTATTTTTTTCATCATTAACTTTGAGACTAGAGTTTGTCATGTCCTGAGAAAATCCATAATTTAGACAAGGTAGGCAAATTTAAATGTGTGAAAGAAGTTAAGTGGCTCTCATTTTTGGATTTTTGGTTGGTTAAAGGCAACACCGTAAAATAAGCAAACAGTTCGGACTCGATTCGTACTCGCTCGACTCGAAATATAAATGATTCAGATTCAAATATGAACAAATTTTAAAGTTTGATAAATTACTCGAACCTCCTCAAATTGTTATTTTCTATTAATCTTTACGATCATATTAGCTCAAAAAATTAAATCGTTCGAAATTGACCAGAGAGATCGTCTTTCTATCTCGATAGAGCTAAACAAGTATCAATCAAACTTTATTTTATATATACTCGATAAATTTTGTGAACCAAATCTGAACAATTCAATACTCGGTTGTACTCATTTTCATTTACAACCTTAGTTATAGGTTATAGTCAATGCTAAAGCACAAGCAAGTCATCACATTATAAAAATAAGAAAGTATGTAGGGAACAAGGCCTTATGGGAACTGAGCTGCGCGCACTAATATTAACCTCAAAAGATGTTTGTGGTTTCAACAAAACATTCGGTATAACGTGTGCAAAGAAAAATAGTAGGATGATATATATAGTTCAAATCTAGAATTAAAAATTGGCCATATTACTTTGTAACAAAATTATGGTAATACAATTTACATGCATTTTTAGATGCCCCTGCCCTGCCTGAATAGGCGTCCTTCGCAACAACAATAACACAAAACAAATACTCCCTAGTCCCTAGTAACGTAATATGATACAGCTGGAACTACATTCTTGTGAGAAAAAAAAATGCAGAAACAGGAAAATTCATACTCGATCTTCACCGGATATAATTTAGCTGCTACTTCCAATATCAGGAGTTTCACTCGACTTCACAAACCGCCCCTTCACTCGCTTTCTAGTATCAGCTCTAGCCTTCCGTGAGACGTAACGAATTTGTTTATCATATCTGTCGACAATATTAACAAAATTAACATGAAAACATAATCTACCTTGTGCATTTTTACAAAGAGAGTAAAGGTGACTGTATGTTAATTTAAATATGTTGTCTCATCTGCTGTCTCGTTCTATGTATTACTATTCTCCGCATACTCTTCTTTATTGAATTACGAAATAGTTGTGGATAAATAACTCAAGATTAGGTGGCATTTAGATAGGAGTGAGACAGTAGATGAGACAACAGAATAATATGACAGTTGAATGAATCTAACTCGATATAATCATAAAGAAAAATGAGCAATGACTGCCTTCGAGTTTTCCTTTTCTCCTTATAGCGTAACATTGCAATGCCTCTTTTGTGTGCCAACACCTCCATGTCAAAGTTGGCTATTGCCTGTTTCTGACGGCTAGTCACAAGCTGCAGCTCCATTAATTGGGCATTCGAAGAAGTGCAGCAACCTCCTTGTTTGGCAGATTCATCCAACAGGGGTTCTGATGACTGTCCGGTTGTGGCTACATTGTTGCTTGATGTTGTTGCCCCTGGTTTCCAGCTCGATTGATTTGGGTCCCTTGGGGAATTTTTCAAATATTCAACCATTTATGATAAACAAGGTATATTAAAAATGGCGTTGCACTGGAAAATTTAAGTATATATTTTGTACTTGTTGGTGCATAAATCAAACTGCTAACATCAGATATTGAACAGAAACCCTCTTCTTCTTCTTCTTCTTCTTCTTCGGAGACAAGGTTCCTGTGTCATTATCACATCCACGGAACAATGATTAATTTAACTAGAATTAAATAAAATGTAGCGACTAACTAATAAGGGAGAGAATATTGAAACTATTATGTTCCAAAAATAGTTTTTGAAGATTTTTTTTTTTCATGGTGGAAATTGAAGCAAATATATAAGGCCAACAAATGGCTGTTATGTATCCATATTCCATCACCACATAATTTGCACAACCATACATTTTAAACCACAAAAACGAACATAAAATGGACGAATCCTCCTGGTTATTAAATCTCGGGTAACAGTAAAATGTTCCATATTATAAACTAGACACTTTGACATCTTTTTTTTCACCCATCAACTAAGAATATATTATAAGCACGATAATAATAAATATATATAAATCTAAAAGGTCGATATAGCTAGTTTTTTTTATGGTGGTCCAGTGAGATTATGCGTTATATATGCTGAATTCGGTTCCCATGGTTGTGACTTGTGAGTATTCTAGCAGCCGTTTGGAACCCTTATTTTGCTGTCCAAATGGGTGTGACAGGGGCCTTATGTTGGCCTGGCTTACAAAGACTAGAGTCTGATTTTTAGAACCCATTAAATCAACCCAAACACATAACAAAATTACTTTATACAACACTACATGTATATGCTCAAATTTTAACAAAACAATTCTTACATAAACACTATAATTGTGGCAGGGGTTCATTAGTCTACCCCTACACTAATGAATCCCTTGAAGAAGGTAAAGGGTCAGATGATCGAGTTAAAAGCATACATTTTCTTCTTCATTTTTAAAATTAAAAAGACAAAAAAAATCTCCTTAATAGAGACATGGACGGGCTGTAAGCTAAAAATGCGAGTAATTACACTACATTGTATGTATTGGGTCCATGCAAATCAAGAAAGATTATATTCGAGTAATTACACTACATTGTATTCATATGAGTCCTTCTACGCGGATAGCTTTTTGTGATCGGAAAATTGGACCGGTCTAATTTTCCGATCTAAAAAAGCTATCCGCTTAGACTTAATTAATGGGCACCAATAGATTATCCAACTGGAATGCCCAAAAATAAAAATAAAAAGGGTGTGGATGAGGCAAATTGAATGATTGAAGCCATGGGGGTTTTGTGACAATTAGACCCGAACACAACGGACCGTCTTATCCCGATCCTAATAGGATCTTATTTTTTAAATCATATAGGGGTTATGTAATTTTTATATTAGTAATTTTTAAATTCATGCACCCTTTTTCTTGAGATTCATGATCGAACTCCCAATCTCATAATTATAATGGTTAGGTCATACTATTGTGTCAAAGGCCACTTGGTACAATCTACTATTTATGTCCTATATTTCCTTACTTTGCTTTATTTAAGCTGTTTCGAATAATGTTATGTCATTCTTTTAAGATTGGAGATGGAATATACTTTTTAACCCCTCCCCGACCCAATTATATATATATATATATATATATATATATATATATATATAAAAAAAGTAGAGTCTGTGGTAGTGTAATTTTTAAAAGCTGAGTCTACACGATCGTAGAGAGTGATTTCATTCTACGATCGTAGAAATTATCATGAGATAGTAGATGAATTCACTCTACTTATCGTAGAAGTAATCCACGATAGTAGAGTGCGTTCACAAATCGTAGAAATGACTACTTCTACGATTATGAAATCAAGAATTTTTTAAAAGTTACGCAAAAAAACTAATTTTGTTAATCCCACTAGTTTTATTTAATATTATCTTAAAATTCCCACTAAGTCACTATCTTGGTCTTAAAATTTATTTAATGTGTCTAAGAACCAAATTTCAATCCCACATTCACAACAGTAGTCTACTAGTCTTGTTGTCTTGGTAATTCATCTGTAATCTATTTAGCAACATAGCAACAACAACGGACAAGGACAACTTCAAGTCTCCAAATTCACAAATCGCAACAGAACAAATCCTAAAAACAAAGTCCCCAAATTCAAATCAGGCAAATATGCAACCAAGATCTATTAAATATTAGAGTATTTTGAGGTTTAATTTAATGTGGGATCGATACTCCGAAAATGTCGGGTCTATGCACATATACGTTCTCCTCCGCGAGGAGTATAACGTGGTATACTTATTTGTTCAAATCCATTAAAAATTGAATGAGAAAATTGACTTTAAAGTCACCTACTTGATATGTTGTAAATTGCATAGTCCCACATCGGATGTGTGAAGGAAAGGTGAAGTCATTATATATGGGATGTTTGCTTAATAGAAAGGACCCCAAGGGGTATTCCACTTTTGTGGAAGGGGAGGACCTAACCAAGGCATGGTTCAAACTCGCCACTGTATATTTTTCGTCAAGCATTACAGACATATAAATTTTCTATTTTTCCTTCTCCGTCCCGTTTTGTTTCTGAAATTTCCGTTCTGAAGTATCCCGTTCTGCAGTCTTTTATTTCCCGTTCTAGCATTTTGCTCCTTCCCGTTTTCTGCAATTTCCGTTTCCCGTTTTCTGCAATGATTGAAAAACTTCCACCATCATGAAAAGACTTCAAGAATTATCTAAAGCATAAACGCAAGGAGATGAATCTTGAAGAATTGATCGTGCGACTTAGGATTGAAGAAGACAATCGTGTATCTGAGAAGAAGACAGGAAAAAACATCATTGAAGCAAAGGCTAATGTGGTAGAACAAAGGCCAAACAACAACAAAAGGAAACGTGAAGGCAAAGATACCTTCAAGGCCAAGAAGAAATTCAAAGGCAAATGCTTCAACTGTGGCATCCAAGGACACAAATCAGGTGAATGTCGCAAGCCAAAGAAGTTCAAGAAAGAACAAAAGCCTCAAGCAAATGTGACAGAACTGGAAAAGCTTTCTGAAAATATTTTAGATATTAATCTTTCTGCAGTTGTATCTGAATGCAATTTGGTAGGAAACCCTAAAGAGTGGTACGTGGACACTGGGGTTACTCGCCACATTTGTTCCAACAAATGGATGTTCTCTACTTATAAACCAGTAGAGAATGATGATCAACTCTTCATGGGAAACTCCTCAAGTTCAAAGGTTGAAGGACGTGGAAAGATTATACTGAAAATGACATCTGGCAAAGAACTGACTTTGAATGAAGTGCTTCATGTGCCAGATATCCGAAAAAATCTAGTTTCTGGGTCACTACTTAGCAAGAATGACTTCAAGTTGGTGTTTGTGTCTGATAAGTTTGTACTTACTAAGAATGATATGTTTATAGGAAAGGGCTACATGAATGATGGGCTCTTTAAGATGAATGTTATGACTGTTGTATCAAAGTCTATTGATAATAATAAAATTAATTCTTCTGCTTACTTATTGGAATCTTCAAATATATGGCATGCTAGATTAGGACATGTTAATTATAATACTGTGCGTATATTAATTAATTTAGAGTTCTTACCTAAATTTGATATTAATCTAAAACATAAATGTGAAATTTGTGTGGAATCAAAAATGACAAGATTACCCTTTCATTCATTGAAAGAAAATCGAACCTCTAGATTTAATTCACACTTTATATATGTGATTTAAAGTTTGTGAAAACTAGAGGTGGGAAAAATATTTCATAACCTTTATTGATGATCGCACAAGATATTGTTATGTATATTTTTGCTAAGAAGCAAAGATGAGGCAATGTTTCAACTTTATAAAAATGAAGTTAAAATCAACTTAGCAAAAGATTAAAGCAATAAGAAGCGATAGAGGTGGTGAATATGAATCACCATTTGAAGAGATCTCGCTTTCTACTCACGGCATTATTCACCAAACTACCGCTCCTTATTCACCTCAATCTAACTAAGATTCTTTGACGCAAGAACCGAACATTGAAAGAAATGTTGAATGCTACGTTAAATGGGCCTCGAGTACCCCGAAATTTGTGGGGGAAGCTTTGCTTTACGCCAATTATATTCTTAATAAAGTGCCTCATAAGAAAACTCATAAAACACCTTATGAATTATGGAAAGGTCATAGACCTTGCTATAAATACTTAAGAGTGTGGGGGTGTCTAAAGAAAAGTGATGGTTCCTAAACCTAAAAAGGTTAAGATATGACCAAAAATAATTGATCGTGTTTTCATTGGTTATGCAAATAACAATGATGCTTTATTGCTTTCTTGTTCATAAATCAAATTAATGATATTCATGTTAATACATTTATTGAATCAAGAGATGCATCATTCTTTGAG
This sequence comes from Panax quinquefolius, assembly GCA_020205615.1. Taxonomy (NCBI): domain Eukaryota; kingdom Viridiplantae; phylum Streptophyta; class Magnoliopsida; order Apiales; family Araliaceae; genus Panax; species Panax quinquefolius. The sequence continues at coordinate 146,592,839 of CM035153.1, read as the reverse complement.
AATATTTTTCCATTTAATGAAAATAAAGATTCAAGTTCAAACAAAAGACCTTTGGATGCTACTAGAAATAATCCGAAAAATATAGACAAAGAGTCTGTAGAGGATGAACCTAGACGTAGCAAAAGGGCAAAGACTTCAAAGTCTTTTGGTCCGGATTTTCTAACATTCTTGTTAGAAAATGATCCTCAAACGTACAAGGAAGCAGTATCCTCTCCAGATGCTTCTCATTGGAAAGAAGCAATAAATAACGAAATTGAGTCCATTATACAAAATCATACATGGGAATAATTGGTGGACCTTCCACCTGGTTCAAAACCCTTAGGGTATAAATGGATCTTCAAAAAGAAGATGAAAACTGATGGCTCAATTGATAAATACAAAGCAAGGCTTGTTGTTAAAGACTATGTATAAAAGGAAGGAAGGATTGGATTATTTCACACTTATTCACCGTTACAAGAATTACATCTATTCGTATGCTAATAGCAATAGCATCTTTAAATAGACTTGAAATACATCAAATGGATGTCAAGACTATATTCTTAAATGGTGAATTAGATGAAGAAATATATATGGAACAACCTAAAGGTTTCATTGCTCCTGGACAAGAGAGGAAAGTATGCAAACTATTAAATCCTTGTATGGATTAAAACAAGCACCAAAATAATGGCATGAGAAATTTGATAATGTTATGTTATCAAATGGATTTAAAATTAATGAGTGTGACAAATGTGTTTATGTCAAAAGCACTCAAAAGGAATATGTCATTGTTTGTCTTTATGTGGATGATATATTAATCATGGGTAGCAATAATGAAGTTATCAACTCTACTAAACGTATGTTGTCAAATAGGTTTGACATGAAAGACTTGGGGGTTGCTGATATAATACTAGGAATCAAGATTTCTAGAACATCTGATGGAATTATATTATCTCAAACTCATTACATTGAAAAAATACTTGAAAAATTTATCAAGCATAATATAATTCTAAATAAGACCTCAGTTGATATAAATCTTCATTTAGCTAAAAATGAAGGTGATAGCATATCTCAACTAGAATATTCTCAGATAATAAAAGCGCTTTAATGTATGTCATAAACCAGCATTTGAGACCGAATATAACTTATTCGGTAAGTAAGCTAAGTAGGTATACGAGTAATCCAGGTAAAGATCACTGGAAAGCAATTTTGAGAGCACAGAGTCATTTATATAACGGTAAGTCACGCCATATACGACGAAGACATAATACCGTTAGACAATTGCTCTCAAATGGAATTATCTCAATTGATTATGTAAAGTCAAAAGATAATATTGTGGATCCGCTTACGAAAGGTTTAACAAGAGAGCAAGTGGAAAAATCATCGAGGGGAATGGGTTTAAAGCCTACTATTTAAATAAGAGTCGTCATAGTGGCAACCCAACCTAGCTGACTAGAGATCCCAAGATCTAGGTTCAATGGGCAAACCGAACTATGTACTCAGTACAGCACTGAGGAGATATTTACTCCTAACCATTCCTAAAATGAGACAGTGCACATCTATCGTGAGAATCAGGATAAGTTATGCTTTTAATGATTTTTATATCTTGAAATTTGTTCAAGTGGGGTATTTCAGGATACTCTTGATAGAAGTCACCTACGTGAGTAAGAAGGGGGCCACTTCTATGAGAATTTTGAAGGCTGATTTCTCTAATATACTCACGAAACCTAGAGGTGTTTCAAGGCCAAAATGAACACAAACGTGAGAACCAACTATGTCTGAAGAGATATTTTGTGAATTCTATTGTCTTGGTTTACACAAAAAGCTGACAGTTCAAAGACATCAAGTCTACTGATTAGCCAAGTAAATCCAATAGATTTTACTAGGGCAAGTTCAAAGCCACTAGGCTACTTAACCTGATGAAATATCTTTTCTCATGTACTCGAACTAGTGTTTGCATATTCATAACATATTTTACATATTATAAAGCCAATTTTACATTCATGTGGGGGATTGTTGGAAATGGTATTTGAAACATTAAATATTAGAGCATTTTGAGGCTCAATTTAATGTGGGATCGACACTCCGAAAATGTCGGGTCTATGCACATATACGTTCTCCTCCGCGAGGAGTATAACGTGGTATACTTATTTGTTCAAATCCATTAGGAATTGAATTAGAAAATTGACTTCAAAGTCACCTACTTGATATGTTGTAAATTGCATAGTCCCACATCGGATGTGTGAAGGAAATGTGAAGTCATTATATATGGGATGTTTGTTCAATGGGAAGGGCCCCAAGGGGCACCCCACTTTTGTGGAAGGGAGGGGACCTAGCCAAGGCATGGTTCAAACCCACACGCGCGCTCCGTCGTCCGGTTGGTCGGTTCGGGTTGTGATATATATTTTTTAGACAAAATTTGTTTAATAATTATCATCACGATACTACGTCGTTTTGACGACGGTTACACGCCAACAAAAATACCAGTCACGAATTTTCCTATAAGTTAACAGTGTGGGAAGCATTACAGACATATAATTTTTCCATTTTTCCTTCTCCGTCCCGTTTTGTTTCTGAAATTTCCGTTCTGAAGTATCCCGTTCTACAGTCTATTATTTCCCGTTCTGGCGTTTTGCTCCTTCCCGTTTTCTGCAATTTCCGTTTCCTGTTTCCCGTTCTCTACAAGTTTGACAGACAAATATAGTATAGTGAGATTTCTTTTTCCAGTTTCTTCATGCATCATTATTGTTTGTCATATTTACATGCATAATTACTGTAAGTTCAGTACATAACATTAAAATTGGTTCGAAGTGTTCTTAATTTTGAAGTGCTTCTAATTAAGAACTGGAAATCCGTTTTATCTTGGGAAGCAATTATTCAATTAATGCTTAGCACCTGTGAGAAAATAAATTTTCTTTAAGGAGACTTTGTGAATTCAAAGGACTCAGATTTATTTATTACTCATTTTATAATTTATTTATGTTCTGCATAAATTTTATTATTATATTTATATATATTAAATAATACTATATATTACACATTACAACTAATTCATGTATATTTCACAAATTTAACAATTGTTTTAGGATTTTTTGTCATTGTTTATTAATTCTTCTCTTTTATACTTTTATAAAATTAGGGCTTTTTCTACAACAATGAAGAGAACTTCATCAAATCAAAGTTCTTTAAGTATGTGTTCTATTCTATTTTTACTTTCTTTAAATTTTTGTAATTTATTTTGTAATGTTACTTATTAGTGATTTAATTGAGAAAAAATAACATAATAAATTAAAAGGAAAAACATAAAAAAAAATTAAAAAAAGCAAAAAACGAAAAAATAGTAAAAAGAGATCCAAATAAACTTATAATTTGCATAGTGTTGGGCCATGATATTTTAGATATTGGGCCAAAGGGCTTAGGCCGAGCTACTCGGTTAATCTACCGGGTCATTTCAGTTGGGCCCGATTAGTTGGGTCCTCTTTGTTGGGTCGGGTCATTGTCAATGACCCAAAGAGATATTTAAATATCTTCACTGGGTTTTCAATTGATGATGATGACAAAGATAATGGCTGACTGATATCTTACATCGCATTAATGAGGATTGGACAATCGGCCAGCGGTAGACAAAGGGGATGGGATCAACAGGTAAGCTACCTGCAGTAGGTGGTGTCAGGAGGGTCGGTTGCACGGTAAATCGGGCTAGGTAGTATATCATAGCAAGGAAGTCATCCAAGTAAAGGTAACTGATAATTTTATCTCTCTCAATACACTAGATATTTTATCCTCCATTGTTAACCCTTGTGATCGCTCAGACTTGACTCTCACGCCGAAGTTATCCCCTCACAATCGAAGCCGCCAAGCTTTTGGTGTTGATCGTGTTTACTGTGCAGGATCAAGACGTCTTACGTGATTGGGACGTGACAGAAGATCTTGGCGTTAACATTAGCGCTAGAAGGAGGGCCTGTTCTAGTGTCCTTGAGTTTTCAATCATAATCTTTTCAGTTGTTCTACGTCGAAAGATGGTGAAGAGTAGAACTGTTACACCGGAGGGACAACCGATACCGAAGGGACGGCTTCCAAATATGAATCGGGGGTTCTCGTTCGAGAGCCCATGGTGAAGCCCGAAGAAGATTGAACTTTGTTGCTGACAAAGACCGTGATCATGGTCGAAGGCGAGTAAAAGGCACCCTGCCTAGAACTTGGCACCGAAGTGATCAGGACGACAAGGCTGCCAAGCTGGCGAAGATGGCAGACAAAACAGATAAAGCTTTGGAGGTTTTCTTGAAGCAGAGCGAGGATATAGCTGAGCAGATGCTTCGGATTGCTGAGCTGAAGGATGAGGCGTCCAATTATATGCAGATGCTTCGGATTGCCGAGCTGAGGAACGAGGCATCCAATTATGTCTAGTCTGAAAGACGTATTAAGCCTAAAGATGGAGAGTCACGGGTTGGAAAGCAGTCTATACATTTTGAAGACATGTCTCAAGGTGATCCTCATGACCGAAGAAGACCAAGGAACCATACTCCTGCGCATCCGAAGAGGGTACCTCACCCTATCGTTTCTCGGGATTATGGTCGCAGCAGACGAAGAAGTTGATCCAGAGAGTATATACCTGAAAATAAAAAGAATGCACTCCACCTTAAGTGTTCTCGCCACAGCAAAAGGGCTAATCACCGAAGTAGATCCAGAAGTCACATTCCCGAGAATCCACTAAGGGCACACCGCCCTGTGGGTACTTGTCTTTGAAGAAATCCATCTAAAGCTGCAGGTTCAGATGGAAAGTAGTACCCGGTTTACTATGCAATCCATGTCCTTAGGGATGTTAGAACCAGCTGAGGAGTCCAACAAAGCCATTGCAGTGTTTCGACAGAAGCAGAGTTCATGGCTGTGTGCAGACAAATATTCTACTCCGGACAATCAGTGCAGCAGGCTGTCAGATTCAGATTCAGCCCACAAAATTCAAAATGGTGTAAGGAGGACCGGGTGGACTCGCTGACCATTCGATGGTAGCCTTATCGGCAGGAGTGTCTTCATGGGTTTGTTATACCCCGCATGGTAAACAAATTCCATAGTCCTTTTAATATTGTTTTACCGCGAGTGGTAAACAATATGCACTGAAGTAAGGAGGACCGGATGGACTTGCTGACCATTCGATGGTAGCCTTATTGGTAGGAGTGTCCTCATGGGTTTGTTATACCCCACATGGTAAACAAATTTCATAGTCCTTTTAATATTGTTTTACCGCGAGTGGTAAACAATATGCACCGAAGTAAGGAGGTTCGGTCGGACTCGCTGACCATTCGATGGTAGCCTTATTGTCAGGTGTGTCCTTATGAATTTGTTTCACCCCGTGTGGTAAACAAATTCCATGGTCCTTATATACTTGTTTTACCGCGAGTGGTAAACAAGATCTTGATGGTGCAAGGAAGATCAGCTGAATTCACCTTATACATGATCTGTCTCACACTTCGGTAACGATAAGTATGCATTACTTTATTTTGTTCAAGTGTTGAGTTCGGTTTATTATGTCCGGTCTATGATATTCTTTAACTTAATTGATTATATGATCTGTTTGCTTACCTGGTTCACAATTTAAGTTAAGTTCAAAAGCATCTTATATAGTTTCAAAGTTTATTGATGCTGAATTATTGACAAGAAATGTTCACCCATGAATTATAAGGCATGAAGTTGATATTTCATTAATATTAACTGTTCATAAAAAGTTAGGATTTTTGCAGAAAGTTCTACAGCTAAAGGTAAAGGGGAGGTCATCTTCAGGCTTCTTCCTTGTCATCATCGCCGTCTAAAGAGTCTAGAAGAGATGGATCTACCTTGACCACGACAAGCTTTTTCTTGCCTTTACTTCGACAGATTTCATATCATTTGGCATACATATGGACAATCTCATCGTCCAGCTCGACGGATTTTCTGTATGCTGCCTGGATTTCCTTACGAAGGTCTTCGGTCAGTGGCGGACCCATATTCCTAAGGGCCCGAAGCTCTTTGAGCTCTTTTTCAAGCTTCTGACGATGTGCCAGATGCTTTGATTTTTTAGATTGGATCGAAATTTATATCAATGATGACCCGACTTCAGAATGGCGTCCGCCCTTCGGGCGGCATCCTCTTCGGTGTCCTCTTTGGATTCTTTGTATTTCGGACGGAGGCACCTGAAGATGGCATTTGCCTGCAGATGACCATTATTAGTCAATCAGTTCAAATTGATGGGCAGCGATGTAAATGGATAAGTCAACATATCAAATTCCTTTAGTCCGGTATTTCATTCCTTCGTCCATCAGGTCCGTGATGGAACTATTGCTGAACTGATGATCATCGGTATCACAAACGCAAGCTATTAGAGGTTGACATGGGAATTTCTCATTGGATTCTGGCAGAGAGTGAGGGATCTCATCGATATGCGCTCTACTTATTCTTCGGGCTCTTTGTCAGAAACCACGATTTCAACCAGGGTGTCCGAAGGAAGATTGGCTTCTGTGGGAGGTACTTGTTGTGACGCCCCCAAAATAGGTATACATCACCTATTCTGAGTCGTCAAATACATGGTACAGAAAACAACTACAACTTTATTATTACAATTATCGTGCAAAATACGACAACACATACTGTGAGTTTAAATACAAATATTGTCTTCTAGACAATATCCACACCCAAATATGTCCTCATTACAATTATTGATGAACTATTTTACAAAATGGTGAGGACTACTAAAACAACTATCTTGAATCATCACTCCATACCCCGGCTAGTCCCAGCTAAATTCTCACCTCCTGAGAAGAAAAATGGAACAAAAAGGAAAAGGGTGAGCTCAACTAGCCCAGTTAGGAATATTATGACTAAGATAATATACAACAAATTATCCTTAGTCTTCAACAGGGAAAAATCTGATAGAATACAATAGACAACAAGTTTTAGATCAACAATCATAGGTGGAAATAACAATTCATTAGAAGAGTTAAGTAGAGAATAAAATCTACTATCATCTATGAATTTAAAAGTTCATCATCAATATTTTATCCCTGTAACATCAATCAATATACATCTTGAATCAAATATTCATCTTTGCACTACGGGCTAAAGATTTGTATCACCAGTTGGTCATGTTCATCTCAACACCTGTTCATCTTTGCACTACGGGCCAAAGATATTCATCAGGTAATCATTCATCTTTGCACTACAGGCCAAATATATTCATCAAGTATCACCATTAAGGACTAAGGATGATGAAAAATATTTTAGAGAACGAATTCGGTGAGACAGAAGGACAAATATTAGGGATTCGTATTTCGGTTTATCCAAATTCAATAATACTCCATAATAACCAAGTGTGAAGTAGAATTCAAAAATAAAGATCAAAACATGGATACAATCAAAGATAGTAACCATAAAAGACATTTGGGACGAAAAAAAAAATTTCATTTTTCCGTGAATAGTCTTAGTAATTGTGAATAATTATCGATATCGTGAATAAAGTGTCATATCGTGAATAGTAACTCGACACAAAAAGGTAGAACTTCCACAATAAAATTCACAATAATATCTCACATTTATGATATTGAAGAAAATAATATCATTTAAGAAGAAAATAACATCCCTTACCTCAAAGAATCGGTAGATTGTAATGAAAGGCTCAAGTGATCTTTGGATGAAACTTGTCTTGAGCAAAGAACTCTCAAAGTATCTAAATACTCATAAAATATGCTCGATAATATAGAGAGGGAAAGAGAGAAAGCTTATGTTTCTGGTGTGATTTTCAATTCTAACTTAGCCCTCTATTTATAGGAAAATGTTAAGACGCCTGAAGCAGGACTTTAGTAACGCCCCCAAAATTAGGTATACATCACCCATCTTGGGTCGCCACTTACATGGTACATAAATTCAAATACAACTTACTAATATAAGCGTCGTGTACAATACGACATAAACCGTGAGATTGAATACAAATATTGTCTACTAGATATTATACAAACTCAAAAGGAGTCCTCATTATGACTATTATCACACTATTTCACGAATAGTGAGGACTACTAATGCTATCCTCCGGACCATTACTTCGTTCCCGACTCGTCCCAAATATGTTCTCATTTCACAAGAGAATAAAGAAAAGAAAGGGTGAGCTCAACTAGCCCAAGAAGAAATATTATGACTAAGATAATGCGTAATAAATTATCATTAGCCTTCAACAAAGGTTAAACCGATAAAATACAATAGACAACCAGGTTTAATCACAATGGAATAAGCAATCCATTAAAAGAGTCAAGTAGAGAATAAAGTCTACTATCTTTTAGGTTTTAAAAGGTTTTCATCAATTTTTATCGCCGAGACTCGACTTTTAATAAATAAACCACCACATCTAATTATCCTCGCACTACTGGCCAAGGATTTTCATCAAATTATCAATGGTCATGACTATACCGAATCACCCCCGGTCATAATCATACCAAAAACTATCCATCAACGCATTACGTGCCAATCGAGGACTTTTGTCACATCATTTATATCAAGTCATGATTATACCGAATGATCCTCGGTCATAATCATACTAAGTTCATCTATGCATGCGTAAGCCAAAGATAACATAATATAACATGAGGATAATGACAATGACATAATAATTCAATAAAACAAGTTCAAGAATTATTTAATCCATGAATTATTAACGCCCAAATTGTCAACATAATATCTGCTTTAAGTAGAGTAAAATTCAAGAATGATCGGAAGAATATTTCCGTGAAAAGATCTTTGGATGAAATATAAATATCAAGGATATTCTACTAATTTCATGGAGTATAGAAGTCAAAGTTTTAACTAACCGGGTATAATAAAGAATGGAATAACAAAAGAAATCACCATCCATGCAGATTTCCTGATGTATGGAGTTATTCCAACGTAATAATAATAACGGAACCAGTCGTGAAATTCACAATCGAAGTGGATGTTCCAACAGAATAATAAAGATGGAACCAGCATCCTGTAAAACACATGATAGGATATTCCAATGAATGATAAAGATTTTAACCAGTCCGTGTAAAACACATGCATGGATGTTCCAACAGAATAATAATAAAGATTTTAACCGGTCCTGTAAAACACATGCATGTGATGTTCCAATGTAATAATAGAAGAATTTCACCAAGTATAGGTAAACCATGGCATATACAGTTATTCCAATGTAATAATAAGCAATGGAATAACATAAGGATTTCACCAAGTATAGGGTATGCCACAGTATACAAAGTTATGTATAGGGTATGCCACTTTTACAAAAGTTATTCCAATGTAATAATAGTGAATGGAATAACGAAGTTCTCTTCAAGAAGAAAGAATAACACCCTCACTGTAAAAAGAACCGAATATAGAAGTAAAGAAGTAGCGAATACTCTTCTTCTTTCTATATTTTTCTCTATATAACTTCTTTCTATAATTTCTCTCTCTAGAGTTTCAATGAATTCGTAAGAAAATAATGAAGGAATGAGCTTCTATTTATAGGAAAATGGAATGCATAAGAATTCAATCCATGAAACGGTCCGTATTGATTTACTTTAATCTGACGGTCCATATTTAAAGAAAAATCTTTTAAATAAAATATAATATATTCTATTTATATAAAATATTTTACTATGCAAACACTATGCAATACTATGCAAAACACTATGCAAAAAACACTATGCAACACTATCCATAATAAAATATAATATATTCTATTTATGTATAACTTTAATAAAGTATTCTATTTTATATAAAAAGATGTTTCGCTTTTATTACGTTAATAATACAAATAAAATAAAACGTCATTATCGCTATAATAATTCATATTATTAATCGACAATAATGGAATCAAACCGAGTGACTTCTCACATAAGCATCAATAATCAATACCGGTGTCTTACTACTACGCAACCACACGTATTCTCGTACTTTTACTACCGAAAGTAGTTCAACAAGATCAACCAGAAAACTTCCGTCGTTATTTCAATAAAATATTTTTGTCGCTTTTCTCAATCCGAAATAATTCTATTACATTGTCCACCAACGATGATTGGTAGTTATACGAATATTCCCTCGCTAAACCGAATATTCCCCACCAATCGAATATAATATAACCACTTGCATACTTTGCAAAATTTATAAATACTACCCACAACTAAAATATTATCTCAAATTCACACCATAATATTAAAAATTATTTCGACAAAATTTAAATCTTTATTGATAAAATCTGGGGTCTCACAGACTTGACCTGCTATCTGATGGCTTTACCTGCTACTATTGCCATCCACCACATTTGAAATAAAATTAAGCACATTTCTTCACCAACCACAAGTGGGGCCCACTCAATTCTAGAATTTTCCACCAAAATCATTTATAAACCTAATTTCTGAATCAGTCACCTCTTAAAATTCATAACAAATGATACGTTCATTTTTAACGGTTCAAAATTTGTGGACATATACCCAACTTATATATTTATGACATATCTAAAAATCACAACGATCCAACGGTCAGATTAAAAATTATAACTCGCACAATATATCGTAAAAATACTGATTTGATTTTTAATACCTCCAATCCGACAAGCATACTGATAAAACACCTCAACATTAAATCCTTCAATTATAACCACATAAAATAAATAAATCCATCATTTATATCCACATCAAATAAATATTTCCTTATCATATAAATCAATAATTAATTATTCACAAATAATATTACGTAATCACATTATAATAACCGGTGGTTCAAGGAAGAGGAGCTTTCGATACTGATTTCTCCTTCTTGGAGCGCAATTAGGTGACCAAACCTCTCCTTAGGCGTAACTTTCTAGACATTGCCAATAATGTTATCTAATAATATTATTCAAATAATATGAATTATCGATCCGATAATGGGAAATCTTGTGTAAGGACAATTATTGAAACAATAATAATATAAAATATCAACGCAACAATTATTGAATCAATAAAATAAAATATTGAAAAGTAATTACCGTAACATTTATCGAGTAAAGGCCTTTACGTGCATTTAATCAATAATTCAAAAATACTTTGCAATACTGCGTGCGCTTCTCTTTGTGTAACCATGCGTATTAATGTATTTTAACCATCGGGTATTCCATAGTGTTAATTCGTAAATAACTTCGCCAGTTATTTATAAAAAAACTCAAACTTGTCGCTTTTCTTCATCCGGCGCTTATTCTCATTATGAGTCCCACGAATGATCGTGTGTCATTCATCTAATATTACCGATAAAAAAGAATATTCCACGACCAAACGAATATTCCCAAACAACAATGAATATTTTATAACCACTTCTTATTTTGTAAAATTTGCACATTTCATCCATAACCAAAGTATTATATCAAATTAACTCCTTATTATTTCAAGATAATAAATAGAGAAAATTCAATTTTATTTATAAAAAATTTGGGGTCTTACAAGTGTGGCTCTTCGGCGGTTTATTGATCTTATTATAATTCCTTTTGCCCTGAACCGATGCCATTTATACTCTTTCATTAAACATCCTGTTTAATAAAAGACTGGGTGGCAATGTTGGGCCATGATATTTTAGATATTGGGCCAAAGGGCTTGTCTTTGAAAGCAACCCTTCGCTAATCTACCGTGTCATTTCAGGTTGGGCTCGATCGGTTAGGTCCTCTTTGTTGGGTTGGTCATAATTAATGACCAAATAGATATTTAAATATCTTCACTGGTTTTGGCCGTTGATGATAACAAAGATAATGGTCGATCGATATCAGAAGACTCCAACTTATTATTAATGAAATTTAATTTTCTCTATTTATTATTTTGAAATAAGGGTTGATTTGATTAATGTGGATAGTTATGGGTAAAATACGCAAATATTTCAAAATAAGTAAGTGGTTATAAAATATTCATTGTTGTTTGAATATTTGTTCGGTCGTGGAATATTCGTCTTCGTTGGGGAATATTCGATGACGACAAAGTATGCGACGCATGGGCCCCATAACGTAAAAGCGATTGGATGAAGAAAACGACAAATATAAGTTGTTTAAAAATAACTATGAAGTTGTTACTCAAGTAATTAATCTTGTTAAAATACTTCTTGGGTTAAAACACAAGAAGACACTCAGATTGCACCAATTATCGATTCTTACGTAAGAAGCCACACTACTCAATAATTCTGTTACAAAGAATTAATGCTCAAAGATTTTATTTTATTGATTTAATAATTGTTTGCGCGTTGATATTTTATATTGCCGTTGTTTCAATAATTGTCATTACACGAGATTTTCATTATCGAAGTAATAATTCATATTATCCTAATAATATTATTAGATAACATTATTGGCAATGTCTAGAAAGTTCGCTTTGCAAGGAGAGGTTTGGTCACCTAATTGCACGCCAAGAAGGAGAAATTCTTATTGAAAGCCCTCTTCCTCGAACCGTCTTGTCACAATATTGTGATTCTCGTAATATTATTTGTGAATAATTAATTATTGATTCATATGATGAGAAAAAATATTGATTTTATGTGGATATAGATGGAGAAAATTTTTAATGTGACAATTGTTGAAAATTAAAATTTTATCTTTTTCTCGATAAAATAATTCATTTAAATATATTATTATATTTTAATAATATAATAGTGGTGATATTTTTATAATGAATGATATGCGATATGTGAGTATATGAGGAGGAAGAGTATTTTTGGGGCATTAAATGATTAACACATGTTTTGTGTGTCGGTGGATCCCATTTCTCGATCGAAATTTGATTATAGCCTCAGTAAAATCTCCCCTGCTTATGGATTTCACCAATTTCTGTTTGGAATTTAGAAAAACTTCTCACGTAAAGTTGTAGAGAATTGAATTTCTATAAAAACTTCATGAGATTCAATTTTCCGACAAAAGGGCTATTTATTGTGAATTATTGAAGTTCAAGCTCAAAATAATTAATTTTTGAAGTTTTAAATATTTTAATAAGAAAAACATTTTTTTGAGTTAGGCAAGGTGAGTCACTCTTGGTGGTGATGGTTTGAATCGATTTTTTGGGTGTGTAGGAATTTAATAAATATATATTAATATTTTATTAAATTTTCTACTTTGGTGTTCTAAGTATTTTCTATAAATAGGTGCTTAGGTTAGAATTGAAAATCACACCGTAAATCAAGTTTTCTCTCTATATTATCGGCGTATTCTTGAGTATTTTGAGTATACTTTGAGTATTGCTATACTGCTTCAAGTTCAAGTCATAGCTTATATCCTGTTTTTACTAGAAGTCTTGTCTTTCGAGGTAAGGGATGTTATTTTCTTCTCAAATGATATTATTTCTTCAATATCATTATGCTGAAATATTGGTTGAAACTTTTTATCAAATTTGGAACTTTTTCATGTCGGAGTTACTATTTATGAGTTACTATTCACGAGTTACTATTCACGAAGCGTGAAGATGTTTTTTTTGTGAAATTTCTATCTTTTGGTGTCGGAGTTACTATTCACGAATACGGCACTATTCACCAAAAAATAAAATTTCTTCTTTTTGTCCAAAATATCTATTATGGATACTAGCTTTGATTGTATCCATGTTTTGATCATTCTTGAATTTTACTCCACTCTGATTACTTATGAAGTATTTTTGAACTGAGATTGTTTAAAATACGAATCCTTAATATTTGTTCTTTTGTTTCCTTTGGATTCGCTTCCTTTAAAATATTTTTCATCATCCTCACCCTAAATAATGATATTTCAATATCTTTGGCATGTAGTGCAAAGATGAATTTTCTTGATGAATATCTTTGGCCCGTAGTCTGAAAGATGAGCAGTGTTGAGATGAACATGACTCATCGATTAATATCTTTGGCCCGTAGTACAAAGATGAACAGTGTTTAGATGAACATGACCAATCGATGAATATCTTTGGCTCAGAGTGCAAAGATGAATATTTGATTCGGATATATATTGATTGATGTTACAGGGATAAAATATCGACGATGAACTTTTAAATTCATATATAGAAGATAGTAGTTTGCATTCTCTACTTAACTCTTCTAATGAATTATTATTTCATCTATGAATATTAATTTAAAATTTGTTGTCTATCAGTATTCTATTAGATTTTTCCTCATTGGAGACTAACAATAATTTGTTGTATATTATCTTAGTCATAATATTCTTTCTTTGGGCTAGTTGAGCTCACCCTTTTCCTTGTTGTTCCATTTTCCTTCTCGTGAGGCGAGAATGTAATGAAGTACTAGTTGGGTAATGGAATGAAAGGTTCTGTAGAGAGTTGTTTAGTAGTCCTCACCATTTTTGTAAAATAATGTATAAATAATTATGATGAGGATTTATTTGGGTATGTATATTGCCTGTAAAGACAATAATTGTATTTAAACTCACAAGATATATGTTGTCGTATTTTGCACGACAAATGTATTAATAAAGTTATAGTTATTTCGTACCATGTATTTGGCGACTCGAAATGGGTTGGATGGAATGGACCTATTTTGGGGGCGTCACAAATGGTATCGAGCTTAGGATATGATCTCCAGGCGGAGATCGGGGAATAGAACTAGGAGGGGAGAGACGAGTAAATCCTTCCGCTAGTGTGTCCTACCTAAGCTTATTTGTTAGTTGATATTATGTGATATATTGATTTCCTTAATTAACCCTTGTTTTATGACGATATTTGAGAATGTCGATGAGAATATTAATGATGGAGTAAATGAGACCGTGGAGATGCTGTATTTACTTACCAACGAGGAGAACGTGCAACAGTGGCAATGTACCTCCTGCGAACAACATCAATGAAAGCGATGATGAACGAGGGATGTTTAAAAGCTTTTTCAGCTTCATCAAAATCGCATTTAGGGAGACTCGTGTTCAAAATACAGAGAGAAAATGATAGCAATTCACCGGTGGTCACAACGCAAGTAGTTCAAAGAGTCGGGACCACCGTGCATTGGGAAAAGCCGATCCGATTAAAGGATCGTGGGTCAAACAAATTACCAAGATATTCGATGTCTTGGGATGCACGGAGGAACAGAAAGTTCCATTCGCTACTTTTATGTTCAGTAATGAGGCGGACATCGGTGGGAATCAGTGAAGCGTCCATCCAAATTCGCACTCGGCGTAGATGTCATGGGAGACGTTTGAGAATAGCTTCAATGACAAGTACTTTCCGAAAGTATTCGGCTATATGAAGGAAGTGAAGTTTATTAGATCGAGCGTAATAACATGACGGTGTCCCAAAGACGAGGCGAAGTTCATGGAGTTATCCAGTGTTGCACCTCATTTGGTGGAGAATGAGGAACGATGACGCGGATGTTTCTAAGAGGTTTGAAACCCTAAGATACGTCAAGATCTCATTTCTCATAAATTTTCTCTATTCGGATGTTGTCAATGTGGCTCGATTGTTAGAAAGCAGATAACGAGTAGACGTTCAACCGAGGGACCATAACCAAGATTATATCAAGATAGCAAGCCATCGTAATAACGATAACCAAATGAGAAAGAAGAATACTTGACAAAGGCGGTAACCACTCGGTGGTAATCGTGGCTATGAAAATAGAAGAAGCGAAGTCGAGGAGATTTTAAAAGAGGAAATTTAACAACGACTACGTGAAGACGACAAAGGTCTTAAGAAGAATCGGGTTCCAAGGGAGGAGAAAGACCACCGGTCAGATGTTACAAATGCGGGAAAGAGGGATATATCACCAAAACCGCCCACAACAGCTTT
This sequence comes from Panax quinquefolius, assembly GCA_020205615.1. Lineage (NCBI taxonomy): Eukaryota > Viridiplantae > Streptophyta > Magnoliopsida > Apiales > Araliaceae > Panax > Panax quinquefolius. The sequence goes on along the minus strand of CM035153.1, from coordinate 146,577,132 downwards.
TAGGTATTCTATAATTGTGGAAAAGAAGGACATATCGCCGAGATTAGACGATATCGAAACCCAGTCCAATGAATGGTGACTCAAAAGACTCGTCCCGAAAAGTCAAAGTCAACGATTTACGGAAGAGCGTTTGTCGTGATCCATTAAAATGCGAGGAACCCGAACGGTTTAGCAGGTTAGTTAATTATAAATTCTTGCAAAGTTTATACCTTACTAGATACTGGGATTCTACCCATTCTTTTATCTCTCTTGCTTACGCCAACGTTTGAACTTGACTACGGAGAAATTAGACTTTGACCTATTTATGGAGACTCAGCTTAGAGAAACTTTCATTACATCCGTTGTTTAGAAATCTTGCTTGATTCGAGTTGGCACTATTAGTAAGACCCCACTTTTATAAATAAAGATGAATTTTTCTATAAATGTTATTTTTGAATATTATAGAATAAATTTGATATAATGTTATAGTTGTGGGTAATATTTATAAATTTTGCAAAAGTATGCAAGTTGTTATAAAATATTCGTTTGGTGGGGAATATTCTTTTTTAGGAATATTCGTATAACTACTCAATCATTGGTGGACCCCTAATAATGTAATTATTGTTTGATTGAGAAAACGACAAAAATATTTTATAAAAATAACTACGGAGGTGTTACCGCTAAAACTGTTGAACTACCCTAAGTGGTAAAAGTACAAGATACGCTGCGTGGTTGCATAAGAAGCACACTCAGATTGATTATCGATGCTTACGTGAGAAGTCACTCACCTATGCTCAATTATTGCTCATGAAGAATTGATGCATCATATCTCTTATATTATTGATTCAATTATTGTCACAAAGATCATCTCAGATAATATGTTATAGTATTAAATCAATAATTGAGACGACAAGTTATAAATGATTAATAATGGTTGAAAGATTAAATATGTGTTGATGAAAAATAAAATGATTTGTGGTAAGTTTGATTATTTTATGGGGGGCTCATATGTCATCATCTAAGAGTCTCTTCACAATAATAGTATTTACCTTCGTCAATAGTAATTACCTTCGTCAATAGTAATTACCCTTGTGAATAGTATTTACCTTCGTCAATAGTAATTACCTTCACATATATAGTAATTACCCTTGTGAATAGTATTTACCTTCGTCAATAGTATTTACCTTCGTTAATAGTAATTACCTTTACCAGACGTCGAACCACTTGTCGCTTCACATTACAAAAGCGCCGAACCACTTGTCGCTTCACATTACAAAAGGCCAAACCACTTTTCTTTTCACATCATTAGTCGCTGCCACTTGCTTTTCACACTAAGAGTGCTAAGCTAGAAATCTTCTATAAATAGAGGCCTAGGGCTTCATTATTTTTCACGAATTCATTCAAGCTATAGAGAGAGAAAGTATAGAAAGAATAAGAGAGAAAGAAGAAGAGTATTTTGTTACTACACTGCTGCAGTATTCAATCTCCTACCAAAAGTAAGGGGTGTTATTCTTTCTTATTCATGAAGAGAACTGTTGTTATTCCATTGCTTATTATTCTGTTGGAATAACTCAGATACGCCATACCACCCTATACTTGGTGACATTCTTCTATTATTCTGTTGGAACATCCTGTCTGTGTGTTTTACACCGGACCTGGTTCCGTCTTTATTATTATTCTGTTGGAACATCCTGTCTGTGTGTTTTACACCGGACCTGGTTCCGTCTTTATTATTATTCTATTGGAACATCCTCGCTCATGTGTTTTACACCCGACCGGTTCCGCCTTTATTATTATTACTCGTTGGAACATCCTCGTCTGCATGCGCTTTTCTGCCGGACTGGGTTCCGTTATTTATTATTCTCGCTGAATAACTCCGTCATGCGAGGCCTATCGCATGCACGGTGATTTCTTTTGTTATTCCATTCTTTATTATACCCAAATAAGTTAAAACTTTGACTTCTATACTCCATGAAATTAGTGGAATATCCTCGATATTTGCGTTTTCATCCAAAGATCTTTCATGGAAATATTCTTCCGATCATTCTTGAATTTTACTCTACAAAACAAAGATCATATCGACAATTTGACGTTAATAATTCCCGGATAAAATAATTCTTGAACTTGTTTTATTGAATTCTTATATCATTGTCATCATCCTCATGTTTATATTTTTTTTAAAGTCATCTGTATTCAGTAGTGCATAGATGGACTTGGAATGATTATGACGACCAGAGACTATTCTTGTAATCACGACCGTAATGTTACAAATGATGTGATAAAAATCCTCGATGGTCAGTAGTGCATTGGTGGACAAATGTTGGCATGATCATGACCATTAATGAATACACAAATATTCTCGGCCCGTAGTGCATGAATAATTGTGGTCGTGATACTAAAGAATATCCTCGGCCGTAGTGAGCGGGGTGATTCGATGATGTGGAATATTTATTAAAGTCGAGTCTCAAATATAACAATGATTAAAACCTTTTAAAACCTAAAAGATAGTAGACTTTATTTTCTACTTGACTTTTTTAATGGATCGCTTATTCACCGCAGCTTAAACCGGTTTATCTATTGTATTTTATCGCTTTAACATTGTTGAAGACTATTGATAATTTATTCTCGCATTATCTTAGTCATAATATTTCTTCTTGGGCTAGTTGAGCTCACCTTTCTTTCACACGCTTTCTCTTGAAAAATGAGAATATAGCCGGGACGAGCCGAGGGAAACGAGTGATGGTCCTCAAGATAGCATTAGTAGTCCTCACTATTCGTGAAATAGTGTGATAATAATTGTAATAAGGATTTTTTTTTTGAGTTTGTATAATATCTAGTAGACGATATTTGTATTTAAACTCACGCTTTATGTCGATTTATACACACGCTTATGTTAATAAGTTGTATTTAAATTACATACACATGTAAGTGGCGACCCAAGATGGGTGATGTATACCTAATTTTGGGGCGCCACAATTGGTATCAAAGCTAGGATATGATCCCCGCCAAGATGTGAGAATAGTACTAGGAGGGGAGAGACGGGAATACCTTCGCTTAGTATGACCTACCTAAGTTTATGTCTATTTTATTGGTTGGTCGAAGATAGGGATAATTTGTTACATGTCAATTAACCTTTTGTTTTGTGGCGATCTCGAAAATGACATCCGAGAATGTTGAAAATAGCAAATGGAGCGCAGCGCGATCGCTGATTCACCACATATCAATAATCGTGATAATGTGCATCGTGAAGGCGACAACCTCACGCAAAACAACAACAACACCGACCAAATGATGAATGATCAAATGTTCGTGAGGCTTTATGCAATTTATGCAACAAAGAAAGCAGAGCGACTCTCATCCAAAACGTAGGTGGAAACACGGAAAACTCTCGCCACACCGCTAAACAATTCAAGGAGCCGGGACCACCGGAGTTTAAGGGAGAGCCAAAACCACTTCAGCGGAAGCATGGATAAAGCAGATTACCAAGATATTTGATGTCTTGGGATGCTCCGAGGAGCAAAAGGTTCCTTTGTTGCTTTTATGTTGCATGCGTGAGAGGCATTCATCGGTGGGAATCGGTAAACGCACTCAACCTCATTGCATCAAGATATCTTGGGAGAAGTTCCAGAGTCGCTTCAACGACAAATACTTTTGATGTGATTTTAAGGTTAACTACTCATCATGCCGAAATTGATTACTTTCGTAAGGTTGTTAGTTTTCATATTCCTAAGCAACCTGGTTATTCAATTCAAGCAATCAAACCATTGTAGTCAAACATTTTCATATCAAGCCATGAGGTCATTCGTTTATTACGGATGTCAAGTTTTCTTAGTCCATGTTATGGATTTGAATAAAGACACGTCAGATTTGAATAATATTCCTGTTGTTATTGATTTTTCCTGACGTATTTCCTGAAGAATTTCTTGCTTACTCCCAAAGCCCGATATTAAATTTTGTATCAACTTTGAACCCTAGACAAAAAATTCATTTCTAAAATCTCATATCGAATGGCTCTATTGAACTTCGTGAGTTAAAAATTCAACTATAGAATTTGGTACCGAGCCTTTATCCGGGTGACTTCTTTGTGGAATGCACCGCCGCATTCTCCGTAGGGGACATCATATTCGATGCGATAAGTAACCGATAGGTGTCATTGTAACGTCTATCCAAGGTTGGGATATGAAGTCACAATTGAGAACAACCTAAGTCGGAATCGAAATACGTAGCTTTCAGCTTAGTTGGTTATTATTGGAGATTCGTTGAAGGATATTCTCGAATCTCTATTCCATTAACGCAATGACTCGTAGAGATACAAAATTCGAATGGAGCAAGGAATGTGGAAAGAGCTTGAAGAACTCAAGAAGAGACTCATTTCATCACATGTTCACCACGCCATCCCGGAAAAAGCGAACGTGGTAGTGACGTGTGTTGAGTAGTAGATCGATACAAGTCTGAGTACGATATTGTCAAAGACTCATTTCAGATAATTTACAAATAATAGAGATGGAGATGAAAACTCTAGGTACCCACGTGATGATATACGGTATAATCGACTTTAATCGATAAAGTTAAAGTCGCTCAAGCTACACACCGAGTCGATGAATTTGAAGAAGGAGGTCTGAAGAAGTTGTTATTTCAAAAGCAAGAATCGGTGAGGTGAGAAAAGCTCAAACCTTCGATTTATTAATCCATTTGAAATTCTCGATCGAATAGGAACCGCGGCCTATAGACTCGCTTTTATCGCCAAGTATGACGCTGTTTCATAACGCTTTTCACGTGTCGATGTTACGTAAATATGTGACGAATTCAACCACGCTATGAAGTTAGAACCCGGATGAGATAAATGTAAGACTTAACGTGACGAGGAGGTACCTATCAAGATCTTGGATAGGAAGGAGCATATCCCACGCTAAGAAAAGGTCATACCACAAGTTAAAGTTTTGTGGAGGAACCATGCTATCGAGAAATAACTCCGAGAGTTGGAAACGAAAATGAAAGCGAGGTATTCTCATCATCTTTTCAAAACACTGTGGTATCGTCGACGCCAATTTCGAGGACGAAATTTCATAAGGAGGGAGGTCAGAAGACCCCAACTTATTATTAATGAAATTTAATTTTCTCTATTTATTATTTTGAAATAGTAAGGGTTGATTTGATTAATGTGGATAGTTATGGGTAAAATACGCAAATATTTCAAAATAAGTAAGTGGTTATAAAATATTCATTGTTGTCGGGGAATATTCGTTTGGTCGTGGAATATTCGTACTGTCGGGGAATATTCGTACCACTCTACCGCCAACCCATGTAATAGCCCCATAACTAAAAGCGATTGGATGAAGAAAACGACAAATATAAGTTGTTTAAAAATAACTACAGTAGTTATTACTAATTATCTTGTTAAAATACTCGGTGGTTAAAACACAAGAAGATTACCAGATTGCACCAATTATCGATTCTTACGTAAGAAGGCACTACTCAATAATGGTTACGATAATTATCGCTCAAAGATTTTATTGATTTAATAATTGTCATGCGTTGATATTTTATATTGTTGTTGTTTCAATAATTGTCATTACACGGTGATTTTTATTATCGAGTAATAATTCATATTATTTGAATAATATTATTAGATAACATTATTGGCAATGTCTAGAAAGTTCGTCTCTAAGGAGAGGTTTGGTCACCTAATCATACGGCAAGAAGAGAGAAATTCTTATTGGAAAGCCCACTCTTTCCTCAGAACTACTCTCGGTTGCAAGATCTTGTGATTCTCGTAATATTATTTGTGAATAATTAATTATTGATTTATATAATGAGAAAAATATTGATTTTATGTGGATATAGATGGAAAAAAATTTTAATGTGACAATTGTTGAAAATTAATATTTTATCTTTTTCTTATAAAATAATTCATTTAAATATATTATTTTAATAATATAATAATGGTGATATTTTTACAACGAATATGGGATATATGAGTATACGAGGAGGAAGAGTATTTTTGTTGCAATAAATGTTTAAAACATGTTAAACATGTAGGTGGACCCCATTTATTGACTGAAATTTGATTATAGCTTGTAAAATCGCCCGTTTGTGGATTTCGGTCAATTTATGTTTGGAATTTGGAAAAACTTTCTTCTGTAAAGTTGTAGAGAATTGGATTTCCTATAAAAACTCGCGAGATTTGAATTTTTCTAATAAAGGGCTATTTATTTTGAATTATTGAAGTTCCGAAGCTCCGAAATAATTGATTTTTGGAAGTTTAAAATAATTTAAATTAGAAAAACGTTTTTGATATGTTTGGTGGGCTTGGTTGATTGTTGAAATGAGCTGATTTCAGTTTATAAGAGTGTGCGTAGGAAAATTTTTATATATATTAATATTATATCAAATTTTCTACTTTGGTGTTCTAAGCATTTTCCTATAAATAGGGTGTTTAGGTTAGAATTAAAATCACACCGTAAATCAAGTTTTCTCTCTATATTATCGGCGTATTCTTGTGAGTATTTTGAGTATATTTTGAGTATTGCTATACGGCTGCAAGTTCAAGTCATAGCTTTATATTCTAGATTTCAACTGTAAGATCGCTTGTTTTTGTGAGGTAAGGGATATTATTTTTTCAGTAATGATATTATTTCTTCAATATCATTATGTTGAAATATTGATCTGAAGTTTTTATCAAATTTGGAACTTTTGGTGTCTGAGATTCTTGCTCACGATACTGACCTATTCACGATACTGACAATTATTCATAAAAAATGAAAATTTTCCTTTCGCCTAAAAAATATCTATTGTGGATACTAGCTTTGATTGTATCCGTGTTTTGATCATTCTTGAATTTTACACCACTATGATTATTTTTGAGGTATTTTTTGGACATGGATAAAACAAAGTACGAATCCTTAATCCTTAATCCTTATCATTTTGTTTCAATCGGATTCGCTTTTTAAAAATATTTTCATCATCCTCGCCTTAAATGATGATATTATTGAATATCTTTAGCTCAGTAAGTGCAAATGAATGATTTCGATGAATATCTTTGGCCCAGAAGTGCAAAGATGAACAAGTGTTTAGAGGAACATGACCACTCGATGAATTTCTTTGGCCCAGTAGTGCAAAAGATGAATATTTGATTCCGGATATATATTGATTGATGTTACAGGATAAAAGATAGATTTATGAACTTTTAAATTCATACATAGAAGATAGTAGTTTGCATTCTCTACTTAACTCTTCTAATGAATTATTATTTTCATTGCGAATATTGATTTAAAACTTGTTGTCATCAGTATTCTATTAGATTTTTCCTCATTGAAGACTAACGATAATTTGTTGTATATTATCTTAGTCATAATATTCTTTACCGGGCTAGTTGAGCTCACCCTTTTCTTTTTGTTCCATTTTCTTCTCGTGATGCGAGAATATAAATGAGTATTTAGCCTGGGGTATGGAATGAAGGTTCTGTAGAGAGTTGTTTAGTAGTCCTCACCATTTTTGTAAAATAATGTATCAATAAATGTGATGAGGATTTATTTGAGTATAGATATTGTCTGAAGATAATATTTGTATTCAAACTCACGCTTTTACTTGTTGTAATAATAAAGTTGTAGTTATTTCTGTACCATTTATTGACAACTCAGAATGGGTGATGTATACCTATTTTGGGGGCGTCACAACTACTAATGCTATCATCTGGACCGTCACTCCGTTCCCCGACTCGTCCTAGCTATATTCTCATTTCCTGAAGAGAATAGTGAAGGAAAGGGTGAGCTCAACTAGTCCAGTAAGAAATATTATGACTAAGATAATACAGAATAAATTATCATTAGTTTTTAACAATGTTAAACTGATAATATACAATAGACATCAAGTTTAACTGCAGCAAAATATGCAATCCATTAAAAGAGTCAAGTAGAGAATAAAGTCTACTATCTTTTAGGTTTTAAAAGGTTTTCATCAATTTTATCATTTCAAACTCGACTTTTAATAAATAAACCACCAAATCTAATCATCCCTGCACCACGGCCAAGGATTTTCATTAAATCACAATGGTCATGACTATACCGAATAAACCCCGTCATAATCATACCAAAAACTATTCATCAATGCATTACAGCCAATTTGAGGACTTTTATCATATTATTTATAATAGGTCATGATTATACCGAATGATCCTCGTCATAATCATACTAAGTTCATCTACGCACGTAAGCCAAAGATGACTTTCAACATAATATAACATGAGGATGATGACAATGACATAATAATTCAATAAAAAAAAGTTCAAGAATTAATTTATCCAGGAACTAATAATGTCTAAATTGTCAACATGAGACTTCTTTGTAAAGTAAAATTCAAGAATGCTCAGAAGAATATTTCTATGAAAAGATACTGGATGAAGCGCAAATATCAAGGATATTCCACTAATTTCATGGAGTATAGAAGTCAAAACTTTAACCAACTGAGTATAATAAAGAATATATGAAACTGCAAATGGATTTTCACCCGCCATGCAAAGAATCCATGATACGCATCACTTTCCACAATTTAATAAGGAATGAATACAAAGGATCATTCACCACGCATGTGGCAATCCACATGTATGTGTTATTTCAACTAATAATAAATGCGGAATAATAAATAATGGAACCAAAATTCGTGAAATTCACAATCGACAGTGATATTCTCGACGTAATAATAAATGCTAATAATAAATATGGAACCAGTGTCGTGAAATTCACACCGACGGGATATTCCGGCGTAATAATAAAGAACTAATAATAAAAGAATTTCACCAAGTATGCGGTGATTGTGATAAACAAAGTTATTCCAACATAATAATAAAGAATGGAATAATGTAAAAAGATCACCAAGTATAGGGGATTCCGCAGATACAAAGTTATTCCAATGTAATAAATAAGAATGGAATAACATAAGGATTTCACCAAGTATAGGTACGCCATGATACAAAGTTATGTATAGGGTATGCCACTTTTACAAAAGTTATTCCAATGTAATAATAAAGAATGAAATAATGTAAGTTCTCTTCAAGAATAAGAAAGAATAACACCCCTACCGTAAAAGAAACCGGATATGTAAGTGGTGAAGTAAGCAGTAATACTCTTCTTCTTTCTCTATAATTTTCTCTATACTTCTCTCTATAATTTCTCTCTGTAGTTTCAAATGAATTCATAAGAAATAATGAAGGAATGAGCTTCTATTTATAAAAAACTAAGAGTGGCTCTCGGTCTTAACGAAGGGTCAAAATGACTCTTAGTAATATCAAGAGGCAACTACTATTCATGAAGGGTAATTAACTCTTGAACAATCAAGAGGCAAATAACTCTTGAAAGTCAAGGGTCAAGTTACTATTAAAACTCATAAATAAGAACTCATGAATAAGTAACTCAGTAAATAGTAACTCGTGAATAAGAACTCGTAAATAAGTAACTCACACAAAAAGTTTCCCAAATAATTCGATCAAACAATATAACCTCCAGATATCAATTATTATCGAAATAAATGTCAATTTTCACTAACACAAATAATTTTAACACAATGGAACTATCAAATTCATCTTTAATCAACACGAACTTATCCATCATTAATATCATAACTCACAATATTTAACAACCGTGTCGCTCTTGGAGAGCAGGGGCTTTCCAATAAGGATTTCTCCCTATCAAGCGCACAATTAGGTGACCAAACCTCTCCTCGATGTAACTTCTAGCCATTGTAAATATTGCAATTTAATAATATGAATAACTTTGTCGCCTCAATTATTAATTTAATAATATAACATATTATGCATACGATCATCGCGACAATAATTGGATCAATAATACGAGAGATATGATGATGCAAAGAATTATCAGAAAGTAATAATGCAAAGATAACCGAGTGACTTCTTACGTAAGCATCAATAATCAATACCGTAAAGTGCTACTACGCAATCAATGCGATATTATCGTACTTTACTACCGGGTAGTTTAACAAAGATTAATGGTAAAACCTCCGCCGTTATTTCCATAAAATATTTTTGTCGTTTTCTAACTACGACAAGATTTCCGCTAGGGGGTCTACCAATGATTGTGTCATCGTACGGATATTTCCGATAAAAAGAATATTTCCCGACCAAACGAATATTTATAACAACTTGCATACTTTGCAAAATTTTCAAATACTACCCATAACTATAACACTATCTCAAATCCACACCATAATATAAAAAATATTTCGAGAAATTTAAATCTTTATTTATAAAATCTGGGTTCTCACACACATAGTATAATGTTTAATGTTGACGTTGTTTAGATTTTTATATTTGTTGTTTTCATTTGGCTATCCATTAGTTATTAATAATATACAACGATGAATATTATTTCATTTTTTGAGCAAAACTCAACCCCAATGAAACCTATAGGACGGTACATTAGTAACTTACATTGAGCGCAATATTTTTACAACTATTAAAAATGAGGCCATCATGCAACAATTTTAAACAAAGAAACCTCGAAAAATATTATTATAAATAATATTTGAGGATTATTTAGTTTTGTGATTTATTTTATTAAACATTAAAAAGATATGTCAAAATATCAAAAAGTTATCCACTAATACAAAACATTAACATCTGGTGATATATATGCAATCCACTATCCACTAATACTAATACTATTGCATGCAGAGGCAGAACTAGGGGTCAGAGAGTCATATGACCCCCACCCTAAAATCTTCGAGCCTTTTTAATGTATTTTATTTTTCCCTTACTTTTCTCTTATTTTTACTTTATCATTAAGGTGAGGCAAAAAAAAGGTGGTAGCAATTCTCTCTGTAAATTAATTAAAAATAAAAAGCTAAAGAAATAAAATAATTTTTTTAGATTCCACTATAGTGACCATAAGTTCATCGCAGTTCTATTCTATCAAGATTATTAAATCTTTCTTCTTCTATTTTTTTTATTTTTGTTGTTGGAATTCCATAATTAATCTCATAAACCACAATATAAGGTTTTAAATGTATAATATTATAATTTGTAATTTATCTATAAAAGTAACTAATCAGTTGACTAAAAACTTCAAAATCTGATTAATAGTCTCATAATTCGGGAAAAATTAATATATATATATATATGTGTGTGTGTGTGTGTGTGTGTGTATTTAAAGTCATTAAACTCACAACTCAAAAGTTGACAAGGGGTAGAATAAGATGTTATGAAATACTATAATTGGACAAAATAAATTTAAAAGAAGCACTCCAAAAGTTAATAAATAATTTTTTTTATTAATATATTTTGACCCCCCCTCTAAAAATATTCTGATTCCACCACTGATTGCATGTCATATTTAATTACTTGATGTTTTTAGAGGAATACGGTTGTTAAATGTAATAACCTCTCTCTCTTTCTCATTATGTTTGAGTATTACATATATAGAAGGGAAAAATCATGAACAATTACACCATCATTTCAATTGGAAATCAATATTTTTATATTAATTTTTAATATTTTTACACATAAGGTTCATATATTAGTCGACATATTAAATTTTTATTAATTAATATGTGAGTTCTTTATAAAAATATCAAAAAATAATGTGGCCCTTTCAATTTTCTTTAAAAAATTGTACTCCATCCGTTTTTTAATATAAATCGTTTTAGAGAAACGTTTTTGTTCCTTAATATAAGTCGTTTAAGAATTTCAACTAAGCATTAATTGCTTATTTTTCAATATTATCTCAAGTATTAAATGTAATTTTGGTTTTCTAATTATTTTATGTCCAATAAATAACAATCTCTTATTCTAATACAAAGACAATATAGTATAATTGATATTATAATTAATACTATACCATCATTATCTTAATATTTATGTACAACTCTAAAATGATTTATATTAAAAAACGAAGGGAGTAGAACTATTCTTTCTAGTTTTTCTAATTACAATAAAGCAAAGGGAGGAACAACGGGCCTAACCACAACTTTATTTTAGGATCCTTTACATAAGTATACAACAAATAAAAAGTAATTACACTATTAGTGCATCAACTAAATAATTACAAAAATAATAATCTTCTCATATTTATTTACAATATTAATATCCTTAATTTAGGGAAACACTCATCCGGTTATTCTCTTTCTCTCCTTACCGCCTCCTCTCTCCTCCTCTTTCCGTCCTCCTTTCTTGGCCGTCATGTCAGTCATGCCGCTTATCCACCGCCGCTTCAACACCTTGAAGATGTAGATCTTCTTCTTCTTCTTCTTCTTCTTCTTCTTCTTCTTCTTCTTCTTTTCTTCTTCTTCGTCCTCCTCATTCTACGCCATCTTCTTTCTTCGTTCGCCATGTACAAGAACACCTTAAAGTTGTAGATCTATAGATCTTGAAGATGTAGCCGCCACGGACGCCGATCTCCTCATTTTAGCTACTAGTTTATTGCTTCAACACCTCCGCTTTCTTCTTTTTTTTTTTCGTCCTCCTCATTCGCCGCCGCCACGGACGCCGATCTCCTCATCCATTACCGCCACAATAAATTCGTAAATTAAAAGGAGAAGAAGATAAATTTTAGTGCAGTTGGTAGCCAAACATTTATACAAAGGTAACCATTTTAGTTTTTGTGAGTAACCAAGAGAAATTTCAGTGCTGTTGGTAACCATTTTTGTTTTTGTTGGTTACATTTGTATTAAGGTTTGACTACCAACTGCACTATGAAAAAAAAATCTATAATAGATTTTTTAAAAATAAATTAGTAACCTAATAATACTGTATTGGTTACTTTGGTTTGAATGTTTGGATACCAACTGTACTATGAAAAAATCGTAATGTCCATATTATACTACCAATCCTTCTTTTCAGATTCAAGCAAACTTTGTATATATTGTAAATAGAGATGAGAGTTGGGCGCTTTTATTTTTTATTTTCTTCTTCTTCTTTAACAATGGTCGGGCTTTATGGATGCCGCCATGGATGATTATGGAAAGTAGTTCTGCGGAGGGGATAGATGTGACGCCCCCAAAATTAGGTATACACGTCACCCATCTTGGGTCGCCACTTACATGGTACATAAATTCAAATACAACTTACTAATATAACTATCGTGTACAATACGACATAAACTGTGAGTTTGAATACAAATATTGTCTACTAGATATTATACAAACTCAAAAGGAGTCCTTATTACAACTATTATCACACTATTTCACGTAATAGTGAGGACTACTAATGCTATCCTCTGGACCATTACTCCGCTTCCCCGACTCATCCCAAATGGCGTTCTCATTTCCTCAAGAGAATAAAGGAAAGAAAGGGTGTGAGCTCAACTAGCCCAAGAAGAAATATTACGACTAAGATAAATACGTAATAATTTATCATTAGCCTTCAATGTTGGTTAAACCGATAAAATACAATGTATAATAAGTTTAATCAAGAAATGAATAAGCAATCCATTAAAAGAGTCAAGTAGAAAATAAAGTCTACTATCTTTAGGTTTTAAAAGGTTTTTCATCATCATTGTTATAGCCGAGACTCACTTTAATAAATAATCCACATCATCGATCACCCCTCGCACTACTACCAAGGATATTCATCAAATTATCAATGGTCATGACTATACCGAATCACCCCTAGTCATAATCATACCAAAAACTATCCATCAACGCATTACAGCCACCGAGGACTTTTATCACATCATTTATAACAAGCCATGATTATACCGAATGATTCTCATTATAATCATACTAAGTTCATTTATGCACGTAAGCCAAAGATAACATAATATAACATGAGGATGATGACAATGACATAATAATTCAAATAAAACAAGTTCAAGAATTATTTAATCCAGAATTATTAACATCCAAATTGTCAACACGATCTCATTTTGTAGAGTAAAATTCAAGAATGATCGTAAGAATATTTCCATGAAAAGATATTTGGATGAAACGCAAATATCAAGGATATTCTACTAATTTCATGGAGTATAAAGTCAAAGTTTTAACCAATCGGTATATAATAAAGAATGGAATAACAAAAGAAATCACCACGCACGCGATGTATCAAGATGCATGACATGTTATTCCAATGTAATAATAAATAACGGAACTGTGTCGTGAAATTCACAATCAAGCGGGATGTTCCAACAGAATAATAAAGATGGAACTGCATCCTGTAAAAAACACATGATAGGATATTCCAACAGAATGATAAAGACGGAACCAGTCCCTGTAAAACACACGCATGTGATGTTCCAATGAGAATAATAAAGATTTTAACCAGTCCTGTAAAACACACGCATGTGATGTTCCAATGTATAATAAAAGAATGTCACCAAGTATAGGGGTAAACTGCATGATACAAAAGTTATTCCAATGTAATAATAAGCAATGGAATAACAACAGCTTCTCTTCATGAATAAGAAAGAATAACACCTTTACGGTACAACAAATAATATTCCCTACCTTAGAAGAATCAATATCGCAAGGTGAAGTAGCAGTATACTTTTCTTCTTTCTCTCTATAGTTTCTCTCTCTGAGTTTCAAAGAATTCGTGAAAAATAATGAAGCCCTAGGCCTCTATTTATAGAAGATTTCTAGCTTAAGCACCGCCGTGTGAAAAGGCAAGTGGCTTGACGATCGGTTCGACGCTCAGTAATGTGAAACGACAAGTGGTTCGTTCGTCTGGTAAAGGTAATTACTATTAACGAAGGTAAATACTATCGATTTAAGGTAAATACTATTCACAAGGGTAATTACTATCGATTGAAGGTAAATACTATTCACAAGGGTAATTACTTATCGACGAAGGTAATTACTATCGATCGACGAAGGTAAATACTATTCACAAGGGTAATTACTATCGACGAAGGTAATTACTATCGACGAAGGTAAAATACTATTCACAAGGGTAATTACTATCGATTAAAGGTAAATACTATTTACAAGGGTAATTACTATCGACGAAGGTAATTACTATCGACGAAAGAGACTCTTAGATGATGATGACATATGAGCCCCCATAAAAAATAATCAAACTTACCACAAATCATTTTTTTTTCATCAACACATATTTAATCTTTCAACAATTATTAATCATTTATAACTTGTCGTCTCAATTATTGATTTAATACTATAACATATTATACGTATGATAATGTGACAATAATTGAATCAATAATATAAGAGATATGATGCAAAGAATTACTATAGCAATAATTGAGCATAGGTGAAAGTGACTTCTCACGTAAAGATCGATAATCAATATCGTGTGCTACTATACAACTACGCCAGACATCGCATTTTTTACTAAGATGTAGTTCAACAGCTTTTAACGGTAACACCTCTCCGCCATTATTTTTATAGAAAGATAATTTTGTCGCTTTCTAACTACGACAATACTTCCGCCAGGGGGTCCACTTAATGATTGAGCCGTCGTATTTAATATTCCCCCACAAAAAGAATATTCCCCGACCAAACGAATATTTTATAACAACTTGCGATACTTTGCAAAATTTATAAATACTACCCACAACTATAATATTATCTTAAAATCACACCATAATATTAAAAAATTATTTCGACAAAAATTTAAATCTTTATCGATAAAATCTGGGTCTCACAATCTCCCTCCTTATGGAATTTCGCCGAAATTGTGGTACTTACCGGTATGATAAAGAGGTGAGGATACCTTGAATACCTTTATCGTTTGAAAACATTAAATTCATCTTTGCAATCCTACCAAAGATATTTATTCACAATTCATCTTTGCACTACACAGCCAAAGATATACAAATCAGAAACCAATAATGCCGAGACGCAGCCTTAATAAGATCACGACTACCAATTTAATTATCCATGCACCACCGGCCAAGGATATTCGTGTTTTTCATTTACTATCATGATTATACCGAATAATCTTCGTCATAATCATACCAAGTCTATCAATGCACTACTACCAAGATGACTTTTACCACATCCATGAATTAATATATTTTCATCACGACTCACTTTCAATAATTAATCCATATCATCGAATCATCCCCGCACTACGTGCCAAGGATATTCATTAAGATTCACGATTTAATTATCCATGCACTACTACCAAAGATAATCGTGTATTCAATTACTATTATGATTATACCGAATAATCCCCCGGTCATAATCATACCAAGTCCATCTATGCACTACAGGCCACAGATGACTTTCAACATAATATAAACATGAGGATTATGATATAAAGAATCAATCAAATGAGATAAAGGATAAATATTAAACATTTATAATATAATTTATCCAGATTCAAGAATATTCCCATGTTATCAATCACTTTATAATCTCATAATCTAATATCATTAATATTATAATAATATTTTAATCACTTCTTAAATTTATAAACAATTTATCTCAATTGTTTACGCTTGACCATATAATGCATTTAATCATTCAAAACTGCCATACTCATAAGATATCATCACCAATTATCAAATCTCTCATCAAAAAATATGCATATATTCTATATAGGATTCTCTAGCCATAAAATCTTATTTTCAACTTTGTTACTTCACATAACATATTTAACTCATATGTTCGTAACTAAACTATTTTCATGAAAAATACCAAATCAGTCCCAAAAATATTTCTTTTCTGGGATTTAGCATAATATAGTCCCATAATGAAAATATATTTTCTCGAATTTTAAAATTCATTTACTATTTTTCAAAATCAATTTCTAATTAATTCCTTAAGAAATTAGCTACCTCAAGTTTAACTCCAAAATTCCCAAATCTTGACAGGACCTTACCCATGTTAACGTGAGCTTCCAGCTTTAAATTTCATGGTCATCGAAGTTATAGAACTCCTAAGTATATAGCATTTTTCATTTAAAAAACCTAAATATTGAAATAGTCATAACTTGCTCATTTTAAGTCGAATGAGCTCATTTTTGGACAGGAGGTACTTTATACCATATACCTTCATGTCCCAAAAGGCCAGAATTTTTCTCATAATTTAAGTGGCCGAAACAGCCTGTCTAAAATCATGGCAAACAGCTTTTTTGGTTTTTTTTTGCAGCTTTGCACTCCTTTGCTAAAATCAGTCCACACAAAAATCTACAACACCTTTTCTAGTAATTCCACTTGGATTAGTTAGGTAACTCATAGATCTAACTCTAGGACTTGACCACACTCAAAAATTCAAAATATAATAGGAGATATGGTCAATTGAATTTCATGTTACGCTTTTTCACCAAAATCGATTTTCAACTCTTTGTGATTTCTAAGAAACTTTCATGTTTTCACATACTAACCAACATAACTCATCTTAAAACTTACTAATACTTCATATACCCATGATTTTCATCATTTCTATACTTTTATTATGACTTTCATCATAATCCACGTAAATGATCCTTTTAGTTGAAGAATTATTTGAGGGTTTAAGAAATGGGTTTTTGATCTGGGTCAATACAAAATTCGATTTCACGCCTAGGGTAGGCTAGAAATGTTCAAGAATACGTCAAAAATTTATTAATGATAGAAATATCATTCAAAATCGCTACTTTTATCCAAGACTTGGATAAGACGTTACATCGATACCAACTGTGACTTCTATCCTTTAACCTAGATAAAGACCTCACAATTATACCTATCAACTTGTCATCGTCATTCACGACGTCGCCTCCGTAAAGTCCGGCTTCTATGCATTCCACACAAGGAAGTTAACAACGAAAGGATCAAGGCTCTTTTACTTATGGCTTGATATAACAAAGATTGATTAACTTTAGGGTTTGGTTACTTTGAATTCAGATAACAAAGTTGGTTAGAATATGAAAACTAACAACCTTACAAAAAGAATAATAAGTAGTTAATCAATCGCTTTTCAAAAATTACCTCAAAGGCAAGTATTTTCAAAGAGATAAGATCGTGAAAGTGTTTATTTGAAACAACAAGATTAATAAACAAAGGAGGTAACGGCGGTTTCTCCCAACGAAGTTTCAATAGATAAATCAAAGTCTAATTTTTCCTGAGTCAAATTTAAACATCGAACACAACTAGGTAGAATAAAAGAGTGGGTAGAACTTGTATTGAATAAAGTATAGACTTCAAGAATAATTTATAATTAATTTACCCATAATAACTTCGTTGGGGTTTTCGCATTAAACGCCTCGCTTAAATTACCGAAGTTTGACTTTACTATATAGGTACATTCCACCCTTAAGTGCTTTCTTCACATTCTCGATCCATGATTTGAATCATTATTCTCCATCCATATCGAATTCGGGTTGACCGCTATGCATGTGGTAATTCCTAATTCGATGTTGGGTTCTCCCAATTCTTTCAAAAAGCAAAGTCCATTTCATCTATTTCGGCTTTATCGATCTGGACGCCTTTTTCTACACTATCAACGCGTTGCGCAGCCTTTTACCCACGATCGCTCATTCTCCTTCGCTCAGCTTGTTTCTTCTTTCAAATTTATCTTTGATTTTTAAATTCTCGATTCCAACTTTAATATCTTACACCCTCGCCAAAGCGTGATTTTGTTCGAGCATCACATACTGGGTAACCCAATTTCAATTGTTGTATCCCTTTGTTCCACGACTCGCTTGCTTGCTCTTCAACCTGTTCTTCTAGCTCACGAACACGATTTTGTAATTCTAAGTTTTGATCATAAATTTCTTCTAACCACCTCCTCAGTTCCTCTTCTTCCTCTTCTTCCTCTTCTTCCTCACTCTCACCAACTACCTCCTCCGCAGCAACTAGCTTTCGTGCAACAACTAGTTCTTCATTCACTACGTGGATATCTCTAATTTGTTCCTCGTCTCGACAATCGCATTAACTCCGATTAGTGATTAAAGGTGTCACAACTGGCCACATTCACTCCATTGTGAATATTTTCACCGCCATTTCCAAACACCGCCACAACACAAGGGGTTAATTAATATATCAAATATTATCCCTATACTCGACCGACCAATTAAATAACAAATAAACTTAGGTAGGTCATATACTAATGAAGGAATTCCCTGCCTCTCCTCCTAGTTCTTATCTCAAGATCTTAGCCGTGGATCATATCACTAAGCTCGATATTAACCGTGACGCCTCAAAATTAGGTATACACGCCACCCATCTTGGGTCGCCACTTACATGGTACATAAATTCAAATACAACTTACTAATATAACTATCGTACAATAATACGACATAAACCGTGAGTTTGAATACAAATATTGTCTACTAGATATTATACAAACTCAAAAGGAGTCCTTATTACAACTATTATCACACTATTTCACGTAATAGTGAGGACTACTAATGCTATCCTCTCGACCATTACTCCGCTCCCCTCGACTATCCCAAATTTATGTTCTCATTTCAAGAGAAACAAAGAAAGAAAGGGTGAGCTCAACTAGCCCAAAGAAGAAATATTATGACTAAGATAAATACGTAATAATTTATCATTAGCCTTCAACAAAGGTTAAACCGATAAAATACAATAGATAATAAGTTTAATCTGCAATGGAATAAGAATCCATTAAAAGAGTCAAGAGAAAATAAAGTCTACTATCTTTTAGGTTTTAAAAGGTTTTTCATCATCATTATAAATGAGACTCACTTTTAATAAATAATCCACATCATCGTATCACCCCGCACTACTACCAAGGATATTCATCAAATTATCAATGGTCATGACTATACCGAATCACCCCTAGTCATAATCATACCAAAACTATCCATCACCGCATTACAAAGCCAACAGGACTTTTTATCACATCATTTATAATGAGCCACGATTATACCCGAATGATTCCTCATTATAATCATACTAAGTTCATTTATGCACGTAAGCCAAAAGAGAACATAATATAACACGAGGATGATGATAATGACATAATAATTCAATAAAACAAGTTCAAGAATTATTTAATCCAGAATTATTAACATCCAAATTGTCAACACGATATCTTGCTTTTGTAGAGTAAAAAATTCAAGAATGATCGTAAGAATATTTCCATGAAAAGATATCGATGAAACGCAAATATCGAGGATATTCTACTAATTTCATGGAGTATAAGTCAAAGTTTTAACCAACCGGGTATAATAAAGAATGGAATAACAAAAGAAATCACCACGCATGCGATAGATCGCATGCATAAAAGTTATTCCAATGTAATAATAAATAACGGAACCAGTCGTCGTGAAATTCACACCGGCAGTGATGTTCCAATGTAATAATAAAGATGGAACCCGTGATCCTGTAAAACACACAACGATAGGATATTCCAATGTAATGATAAAGATTTTAACCAGTCCTGTAAAACACACGCATGTGATGTTCCAATGAGAATAATAAAGATTTTAACCAGTCCTGTAAAACACATGCATGTGATGTTCCAACAGAATAATAAAGATTTTAACCAGTCCTGTAAAAACACACGCATGTGGATGTTCCAATGTAATAATAAAAGAATGTCACCAAGTATAGGTAAACCACAGATACATGTGTTATTCCAATGTAATAATAAGCAATGGAATAACAACAGCCTTCTTCATGAATAAGAAAGAATAACACCCTTTACGGGTACAACAAATAATATTCCCTACCTTAAAAGAACCAATATCGGCAAGGTGAAGTAGCGAGAATACTTTTCTTCTTTCTCTCTATAGTTTTCTCTGTAGTTTCAATTGAATTCGTGAAAATAATGAAGCCTCAGCCTCTATTTATAGAAGATTTCTAGCTTTTACCGCCGCCGTGTGAAAAGCAAGTGTCGACACCGTCGACGACCGGCTTCGACGCTCAGAATGTGAAACGACAAGTGGTTCGACGTCTCAGAAGGTAATTACTATTAACGAAGGTAAATACTATCGACGGGTAAATACTATTCACAAGGGTAATTACTATCGACGGAAGGTAAATACTATTCACAAGGGTAATTACTATCGACGAAGGTAAATACTATTCACAAGGGTAATTACTATCGACGAAGGTAATTACTATCGATTTAAGGTAAATACTATTCACAAGGGTAATTACTATCGATGTGAAAGGTAAATACTATTTACAAGGGTAATTACTATCGACGAAGGTAATTACTATCGACGAAGAGACTTTGTAGATGATGATTTACATATATGAGCCCCCAAAAAAATAATCAAACTTACCACAAATCATTTTTTTTTTCATCAACACATATTTAATCTTTCAACAATTATTAATCATTTATAACTTGTCGCCTCAATTATCGATTTAATACTATAACATATTATATGTATGATACTGCGCGACAATAATCAATCAATAATATAAGAGATATGATGCAAAGAATTACTATAGAATAATTGAAGCATATAATGAAAGTGACTTCTCACGTAAAGATCGATAATCAATATCGTGTCTTACTATACAACTACGCCAGACATCGTACTTTTACTAATGGTAGTTCAATGCTTTTAATTCAGAATACCTCTCCGCTGTTATTTTTATAGAAAGATAATTTTGTCGCTTTCTAACTACTTACAATACTTCCGCTATGGGTCCAATTAACGATTGAGTCGTCGCATTTAATATTCCCCGACAAAAGAATATTCCCTCACCAAACGAATATTTTATAACAACTTGCATACTTTGCAAAATTTATAAATACTACCCACAACTATAATATTATCTTAAAATCACACCATAATATTAAAAAATTATTTCGACAAAATTTAAATCTTTATTGATAAAATCTGGGGTCTCACAATAGAAGGGAGGAGAGAGGAGAGAGAAAGTAAAACACATCCCATAATTAAAGGAATTAAAACACATCCCATAATTAAAGGAAGCATAAATATGTACTAATAATGAAAATAAAATTTTAAAAATATTAATTGTGTAAATATTTAATGAGTGCACTTTTTTTGTAATTATGTTTTTAAATGTACTATAAAATGTAATTGTTCCTTTATTTTATCGGCCTATCATTCCAGCCCAATTTGATGCCCCAAGTCTGATCAATAATGACGTGGAGATTTTTTGTTGGCAACAACTCACCGTCTTTGTTTGTTTGCAAAAACTTTTCTTCCCTGTGGAGTGTGGACCGACTGATTTGTTTTTGGTACAGTCACCAGCCAACGAACTCGTTGTAGACCAAAATTACGGTACGAACCCTATTTTGTTCGATTCTACTTGCACCTCTTTCTTTATTATTGTTTGTGAAAATTGAATCTCTCTCCGCAATTAACCAGAACGAGAAGTAGCAATTCGAACAAAAATGAAGAATTTGATGGCGAAGTACCTGATAATAGCTCTGCTATTGGTGTCATCGAGCCTAGTGAGCTGCGGTGAAGGTCCTTTCATAGTGGCGCACAAGAAAGCCACTCCCAACAGGCTCAAATCCGGCGCCGAGCGAATTTCCGTCTCCATCGATATCTACAATCAAGGATCTGCGTACTTTCTCTCTCCCTCTTTCTTCTTTGTACACAGATCTATCTGTGTTGTGTTTTTTTTTGAAACATTCCGCAGATCTAATCTTTATTTCGCTTTTCAATACATGTTTTTGCATGATGTTTATTTGAGTGAAGATCAATAACAATGGAAATTAATCCTTCAGGCTTTTCATCTTAATTGCATTAGATGTGAAATTTGTTGTTGAGCTAGAGGATTATTGGGTTTAAGTTTTTGTTGTCAGATTACTATATTTGGAAGTTTAAACTAACAGTATTGGTTATGTACTCAATAGACACAGATTACTTTTTGTATATGCTGGCCTATGGATGGTTTGGCTTTTGTAACTTTGGTTTTATTCTATTTATTACTTGCTTTAATTTTCATAATTTCTTCTGTATTTGATTTGTTGCTGATAATTGGATTTTGAGTATTGATTGTTTGCTTGATATTTAAAGTATTATTAGCTCAGTGAATTTATGTAGTTGCATTGCTTGCTAATAAATGTAAGGGTATGAGAGTTGACTTTAAAAAGAGAAAGAAAGATAGGGTTGATGCTTAGAGAAACAATTATAGTTGTCATAGTATATCCTGGGTGAATCATATATTTAGTTAGATTTGCACCTTCTTCTTTTCTTTTTCTTTTTTTTTGGCTTCCATGACCAAAAACCTAGAGAGGTTAAGGTAAAGTAGTTATTTTTTCACAAGTTCCTTACACACTTATAAAAAATTTGGACAGCTAATGCTAATACTCACTCCATCCTGAGGTTTTTGCCAATGGCACACTTAAAAATCTTTTGTAAGCTTTAAGTTTTATGCTTCGAACTGGGATCCTTAGTCTACCTGAACTTTTTCTCCAGGCTAGATGCTTCTATTTAACTATTTCTCTTTTCTTGTCACATTATATAACCACACAATGCAAATCATCTTTTGTTAATTTCATCAAAGATGATACCACTTACCAGGATCCATTAGGATGAGAATTATGAAGCAGTGAATTGGATTATTCTGAAAATTGAAGAGGTGAATTTTCTATAAAAACCTTAATTAGATTATAAATATTGACTAGAACTTTAATCATTGATGAAAAGAGTATGTGGCCGATGGACCTAGCATTAAGAATTTAAGACTTGTTTGGAGGAGACTTTACTGAGTTTAATTTTGAAGTCTTGCTTTCCCACATGAAAGCTTAATTTGGGAAGTCTAATACCTTGAATCTCAATCTAACATCCAACTGAAGTCCACTAGTTGAGCTAAGGACCTCTTGTACCTTACAACTCAATGGTGGTTGAAATTGATTTCTAGATGCTAGAACCTGCATTTACCTTCAAGTTACATGTATGAAATTACATGCATACTTTGTACTTTGACTAATCACCATTAGGAAATAGAAGCCATTAATGTTCTAAAAGGCGGGCGGCCGGGGGTGTCTAGAACCTAGGGGTCTGGGCAGGGCCTAGGCGAGATTTTTTATTGTAAGTCAATTTTAATATTTTATCTTACATTTATCCAAACAAAACAATAATATAAAGCAAAATAATCTATAATAAAGATACTAAAGGCTTTTGCTTAAAGTTCAAACACATATCCATATTGCTAATGTCAAAGTTCAAACACAAATATGCAATTGTTCAAAGTTCAAACATATTTTTAATGTATTAGTTTTATTCATAAACAAGATTGCTATTAAATAATAAAATTTAAAATTTCAGAATTTTATTCAATATTAAAACTTAAAAAACTTAATATAAATTTAAAAATTATATTGAATTAAACTAAATATTACAAATGTATCATCATTTATATAATTTGAAGTTGGTACAAGTTCAAAAAATTACAACTATAATAAAATTATTTATTTCGACTTGATATTTTCTCTGTTCTAAAAATCGGCCTAGGCGGCCGCCTAGGCGTTAGGCGGGGGTCTGGCGCCGCGCTTAAGGCCAAATTGATGAAAAAAGCGGGTTAGGCGGGAAAGGCGGGGCCTATGCGGAGTTTTTTTTTTTAATAAATTACTACCAAAATCAAATCTTGATATATTTATTTTTCTAATGATTTACCATATTCTTAATGCAAGTTGTAGCATATCAAATCATAACAAGAAGTGAACAAGATCAAGTCAAAATGGATAATTTTATTATAGTTGTAATTTTTTGAACTTGTACCAACTTGAAATTATATAAATGATGATACATTTGTAATATTTAGTTTAATTCAATATAATTCTTAAATTTATGTTTAGTTTCTTAAGTTTTAATATTGAATTGAATTCTTAAAATTTTAAATTTTTATTATTTAATACCAATTTTGTTTATGAATAAAACTAATACGCCAAAGATATGTTAGTCATACTTAGTATATGGTATTTGTCATTTTCTTTAAGTTCTTGATTTTGAAAATTACACAAATTAAAATAATTTCATAATTAATAGTATCAAATGTCTTATTCAATAAACTTCACACTAATTTTTAAAAATAACATTTATTTAAATTTTGAGAGAGAAGAAGTACGATATAATTATATATATGAAGATATCAAGATACTTCTTACAAGTTACTACTTACTAGTAACATTAATTCTATAATTTAATTATTTCAAGCAATGGATATATATCTTACTATTTAAGTGCAATTACTACTAATTCTATAATTTAATTATTATCTTTATTATAGATTATTTTGCTTTATATTATTGTTTTGTTAGATTAATGTAAGATAAAATATTAAAATTGTCTTAAAATAAAAAATCTCGCCTAGGTCCCGCCTAGGCCCCAGGCGCTAGGCCCCCCTGGCCGCCCGCCTAGCGCCTTTTAGAACATTGGATAGTGTTCACTTTTTGTTGTGATTTGATATGCTACAACTTGTATTATGAATATGGTAAATCATTAGAAAAATAAATATATTAAGATTTGATTTGGATAGTTATTAAATAAATAAAAACCTCTCCGCCTATACCTCGCCTAATTTCCTGGAGGGATTTTTTTGCCGCTTAGGTGAGGCGCCAGGCCAGAGGGCCTAAGGCGCCTAGGCGGGGGGCCTAGGCGGACCTAAGCAGAGATTTTTAGAACACTCAAGTCATTGCTTAATATTGTTAAAAGTAAATGTTTTAGAAAATAAAATATGCTCCAAGTGAAAGCTGCAAGGAATACATTTACCTTTCTAGTTTTGGTTGTGGTATGTGGAAAGAAAGTTTTTTGTGTTGCTTGATATAAGCTAAATCTAACTGCTGTTTTCTTTGTATATTTTATATTTCTATGTTGGTTGTGATTATAAATTTTCACATTTTTTGTAAATTATTCTGTTCAGGACTGCATATGACGTTAGTCTAACTGATGATAGCTGGTCCAGAGAATATTTTGATATCATCAGTGGTAACATTTCAACGTCGTGGGAAAAGCTTGATTCGTGAGTTCTGATTCCATCATGCCAACTGGCTACAATATCTTGGAGTAGGCTTTTAATTTTCCTTACAAAAAGATCTTCTTAATATGTTAACTTGTATAATTGGCAGCGGTGCTCTTCTATCACACTCTTTTGAATTGGAATCCAAAGTAAAAACACTATTTTATGGTGCACCGGCAGTTATTAAATTCCGCATCCCTACAAAAGCTGCTCTACAGGTTTATGCCTTAGCATTCACTGCAGATATCTTATATACAAATACACAAGTAATTTACTTGTTTTAACAGTGTTGATTTTTGTGTCTATATTAGGAGGCATATTCAACTCCACTTCTGCCTCTAGACCTCCTAGCTGATAGGGCTCCTGAGAAGAAGTTTGACTGGGTAAATTTGTTATATTAATCTGTTAATTGATCAACTTCTTACAAACAGTATCCTGGATTAACTAAGAAATACTGTTGTGTTTTTGCATGTACTCGTGTATGATGGTGCCCAAAATATTTCAGGCTAAGGTATGGTTCAACTTAGTACCACTAGATTGTTAGACTAGAGACGCAAGTTGTGGATAACTGATGCTGTTGTTATCTTTTGTATTTTTTTTTCCTGGTGTTTGTGTACTTGTGTGCATGTTTGAGTCCACCTGTTTGTTTTTCGTTTAAAAATAGAACTTGCATAGTTGCATCTGGAAGGAATTAGAATGTGGGCACCTGTTAGTAAAGAAGATATTGATTTGATAGATGGTGTTGTTTTTTATATCTCCTCCTGCTCATATTTCGTGGGTTCATTGGACAAAGATTGCTTATTACTTGTATAAGGGCCTTTTATTTTATTTTTCCCTGTTTCCAATATGGGCTTTAAGGGGGATTTTATTTTGAACCAATTAAACAGTATATGATGTTATTCTTTCTCCGCGTGTGACCTTTGTAGGAAATGGTGGTGCCTTTCTATTTATTTTCCGCATGACTTCTGATTATTAGTCTTCTATTGAATGATTGCAGTAGCTCATAAATAACTCATTTATCCTTCGCTTACACTAAATCATTCACTATTTGCAGAGGTTGTTGGGAAAGTACGGGTCATTGATTTCTGTGATCTCAATCGTGGTATTGTTCATCTACTTGGTTGCAACCCCATCTAAATCTAGTGCTGCAAAGGGAGGCAAAAAGAAGCGTTAGCTATTAGATTGTAAAACATTTGCTGGTCTACAATCAGATTTTCTTGAAGAAAGAATGTGGCTTCTGTTCCCCCCAAGCTGCCCCTCCCCCAAAAGAAAATATACTTTTTTTTATTTGCTAGCGAAGTTGTACCTCTTTATTTCTAAGGTGGTTCCAAAATGTACTAAAAGATAGTCTCATAATAGTTGCAAGTAATGTTGCACGACATATCTTTGAGCAAAGAGATTGTGGTGAAGAAAAGCATCATCTAAGGCCAAAAGATCCAACATTAGTTTTGTTTTTGTAGATTTCCTGAGCATACTTGATCCACTCAATTTTGAACCTTAATTATTCTCTCTTTAATTTATGGGTTTCCAGGCCATGATAAATGTGGTTCATTTTGTGATGGTTCCTCTTTGTCATATATATCTGATCCAAAATGGATAATGTTTTTATGTGATGATATATGAAAACATTTTGAATAGCAAGAAATTTTGGTAGGATATCAGGATTATGTGTGAAATCCACAAGTAAATTTAGCATTTGAAGTGTTGTTTTGTGGGTTACAAAGAAGCAAAGATGAACAAAATTTTAAAATGAACTGCTTCAAGGGCAAATATTCACTCAACTGAATATGTATGAAATAGTCCGACCAATCCATGATCTTATTACGAAGAAGATAATACTAGAAACAAAAGAAGTCGCTCAAAGGCAAAAAGCTATTAACAGATGCTACATGATGTTATTATGTTACATGATTAACTCTGAACTGGTATTCCGGCTGCGGTAAAACTTGAGACACTTTCCAACAGATGGTGAGATGCTTTCTCAAAGTTGACGAATCCCATAAACCAGAAATCATGTCCGTCAACGGTGACAATATGGATGTATTTTTCGGATTTATTTTCACTCATCAAGACGGGGATGACGGTTGCAACCTTCCCCAGAGGTACCATAACCTGTATGTATGGTATGATCAGGTAACATTTAGTATAAATGTACTGTCTGATGAAGATTTTATGAATACTTTTCATAACAGCATTTTTAACTAATAAAATATAAATATAAATGGATCTTCAATCTTGGTATACCTTGTAATAGCTCCAAGTGAGCTGGCCAGAGGGTGCAGTAAAAGACAAGGGGCGATCGCTGCAGAAAGCTACATGAATATTTGAGAGATAAAGAGTTCCAGCAACTGGTCCAGTTGAAGTTGAGAGATAACAGGCAAAAGTCTTCTTCAGTTTCTCATTGGCAAAAGTTGCGAATGTTTGCTTGTATAGTGGCTCAAACCCACCTTCTGTTAATGCTTTGGCCGTCAGATTCATTTTCCCCCATGCTGATCCAGAAACAGAGGACCCTGTTTTCACTAATTAAAAACAAAACTAAGTCAATAAAGGATCATGATTTTGAAAATTATGAATTTAAATGGGGTGTTTGAACATACAATTATGCCAAATATTGTTGGCAGTGGTCTCAGCTTTGTTGCTCCAAGAATTGAACTTTTGAAGGACGGAATCCATGGGGTTGCTGGCTGGTTTTGGAACAGGGGTGTATTGGACATAGGGGTAATGATGGTATTCCGGGTGATCTCCTGCGCTCCATGTGGCTGCCTTTTGGTTATTTGGGTGGGTCGTAGGCACCGCCGGCGCCCCCATAACCTGAGTTCCCCATTTCTCGGCACTCAGATGATCATTGGGTGCTGGATTTGAGCTGCTGGATGAAGAAGGTCCAGCCTTTGTTTCATGGGGATTACCGTCACCAATACCATTCATTATGCTTGGTTTTGGCTGGTTTGATTTATGCTTTGGATATGTATGATCTTATTTATATTTATATATATATATATATATATATATATATAGCAGATTGAATCTTGAAGAGATTAAGATTTTATTTTATTTTTATCTATAAAGGGTGGAGACAACCTTTTAATATTAGTATTTGTAGAGGATGAGATTTCAATTAACTACTAGTATAATATTGTACTAGAGCGAAATAATTGACTTTCTTGAGGACTCGGTTGCTTAACCGTGTTGTGTTGTTTGAGAAGATTCTCACTTTTCCAATTTACTCCATACAGGAGGAGTATTTTTCTTCTTATTATTATATCTATCTGTATGACTATCTACTCCATTAAACTTATTTTATAAATTAGTTTTTGTCATCGACCCTTGTGACGGATACCTCGACAAAAGTGAGAAATTGATATTTTTATAAAAAAAATTGATAAGGGTATGAGTCTCTCCGGAGGCGGAACTAGGGGCGGGGTAAGATGGGATTAAAAAGAGATTCAAATAAAAAAGAAATTATAAGAAGAATTTAATTTAATTATAATTAAAGTTGAGGTAAGTCTTTAATTAATTTATTTATAAAATAAAAGTTTAAATATGAATTAGTATCCTAAACTATAAGCCATATTCCACTTCGGTGATTCATCTTTTAATTTTGTCAATTAGATGATTAAACTATCAATTTTTTCCAATCTAACAAATTGAACATGCCACGACAGAAATTGCTGACGTGGCTAATTGTGTTGGCCTTTAGAAGCTGATGTGGCAAACAAAAATAATTTTTTAATCATTAAATAAACAAATCTGATTAAATATATGGCAAAATGGTCAAAACACAATTTAACATTTCAAATTAAATTAAAACAAACATTAATCAGTACCATTCCATTACAATCAATCAAAGACAAAAGCCCCAAACAAAAAAACCTAGTTATGAAGGTATCATACCCAATCAACGACGCACATTTCTTCATCACCATGGTCTTGTCCTCCACACTAATGAAGGTAGCGTTATCATACTTGACAAAGCACCCTTCTAATCGCACAAATTTCCCCACCACAAGTCTGTGAGCATAAGGTCCCGAGTTGACTCATCGAGCGAGCCACACAATTGGCGCATCCCAGATGGCTGTGTCACCCACTAAGATTGGTATAAGCCGTAGACCACGCCTCTTGCAGTTTGGAGTCGGTGATGGTGAACTTGTTGTAGGACGATAAGTGGGTTTGAGTTGAGCGGGGAGGTGAGGAGCGAGTTGAGATTCGAGTCGTGGGCGAGTTTGGAATGTATTTGATTTGTGAGCAGTCGTCGTAGACGAAGTTGTGAGACCCCAGATTTTATAAATAAAGATTTAAATTTCTCGAAATATTTTTTTACATTATGGTGTGGATTTGAGATAGTGTTATAGTTATGGGTAGTATTTGAAAATTTTTGGTGCAAAGTATGCAAGTTGTTATAAATATTCGTTTGGTCAGGGAATATTCTTTTTGTCGGAATATCCGTATGACGGCACAATCATTAGTGGACCCCATAATGTAAATACGCGTCGTAGTTAAAAAACGACAAAATTTTTTTATGAAAATAACGACGGAGGTTTTACCATTAATACTGTTGAACTACCCGATAGTAAAAGTAATACAATGAATACGCTGTGGTTGCGTAAGTAGCACCAGTATTGATTATTGATGCTTACGTAAGAAGTCACTTAGTTATCTTTGCATTATTGCTACTGATAATTGTTGCATCATATCTCTCATATTATCGATCCAATTATTGTCACAAAGATTATCGTATGCATAATATGTTATATTATTAAATTAATAATAAAGACGACAAAGTTATTCATATTATTAAATTGCAATATTTACAATGTCTAGAAGTTCTGTCAAGGAGAGGTTTGGTCACCTAATTGCGCGCCAATAGAGAGAAATCCTTATTGGAAAGCCCCCTCTTTCCTGGGAACGACCTGGTTGTTAAATATTGTGAGTTATGATATTAATGATGGATAAGTTCGGGTTGATTAAAGATGAATTTGATAGTTCCATTGTGTTAAAATTATTTGTGTTAGTGAAAATTGACATTTATTTCGATAATAATTGATGTCTGAAGGTTATATTGTTCAATCGGGTATTTGGAGAACTTTTCGTGTCGGAGTTACTATTCACGAGTTACTATTTACGAGTTACTATTCATGAGTTACTATTCATGAGTTACTATTCATGAGTTTTAGTAGTAACTTGACCCTTCAGCTTTCCAATAGTTATTTGCCTATTCGGTGTTCTAAGAGTTAATTACCATTCGCAAATAGTAGTTGTCTCTTCAATATTACCAAGAGTCATTTTGACCATTCGTTAAGACCAAGAGCCACTCTTAATTTTTCTATAAATAGAAGCTCATTCCTTCATTATTTCTTACGAATTCATTGAAACTCTGAGAGAGAGAAATTATAGAGAGAAGCTTTATAGAGAAAATTATGGAGAGACGTAAGAAGAGTATTCTACTACTTCACTACTTCTATATCCAGCTTTTTTACGGTAGAAGGGTGTTATTCTTTCTTATTCATGAAGAGAACTTCATTTATTCCATTCTTTATTATTCTCGCTTGGAATAACTGTAAAAAGTGGCATACCCTATACATAACTCAGTATCTGTGGCATACCCTATACTTGGTGAAATCTTTATGTTATTCCGTTCTTATTTATTACTGTTGGAATAACTCAGTATCGAATCCCCTATACTTGGTGATCTTCTTACATTATTCCATTCTTTATTATTACATTGGAATATCCTGCTGCATGTATTTTACACCCGGACCGGTTCCATTGTTTATTATTCCGCATTTATTATTACATTTGGAATATCCATCGTCGTGTTTTTTACACCGGACTGGTTCCATTGTTTATTATTCCGCATTTATTATTTTGTTGGAACATCCAGCTTGGTTGTGAATTTCACCGACCTTGTTCCGTTATTATTATTCTGTTGAAATAACTCATGTCTACATGAAGCACCGCATGCACGGTGATTTATGTTGTTATTCCATTCCTTATTATTCTGCTGAACATCCTGTCTTGCGTGTGAATTTCACGACCGGTTCCGTTATTATTATTCTTCATTGGAATAACTTTCATCACAAGTACACCGCATGCACGGTGATATCTTTTGTTATTCCATTCTTGGTATTATACCCAAATGATTAAAATTTTGACTTCTATACTCCATGAAATTAGTGGAATATCCTCGATATTTGCGCTTCATCCAAAGATCTTTTCATGAAAATATTCTTCCGAGCATTCTTGAATTTTACTCTACAAAAAGAAGTATCATGTTGACAATTTAGACTTTATCGGTTCTTTGATAAATTAATTCTTGAACTTGTTTTATTGAATTATTATGTCATCATCATCATCCTCATGTTATATTATGTTGAAAGTCATCTTTGCTTACGTGCGTAGATGGACTTAGTATGATTATGACCAGGATCATTCGGTATAATCATGACTGTTATAAATAATGTGATAAAAGTCCTCGATGGCACTGTAATGCATCGATGAATAGTTTTGGTATGATTATGACCGTGGTTTATTCGATAGTCACGACCATTGATGATTTAATGAAAATCCTTGACCGTAGTACAGGGGATGATTAGATGTGGTGGTTTATTTATTAAAAATCGAGTCTCAAATGATAAAAATTGATGAAAATCTTTTAAACCCAAGATAGTAGACTTTTATTCTCTCTGACTCTTTTAATGGATTGCACGTATTCACTGCAGCTTAAACTTGATGTCTATTGATATTATCGCTTTTAACATTATCAAGACTAATGATAATTTATTCGTATTATCTTAGTCATAATATTTCTTCTTGGGCTAGTTGAGCTCACCTTTTTCTTCACTTTATTCTCTTGAAATGAGAATATAGGCGGGGGCCGAGTCGGAGAACCAGAGTGATCAGGATGATAACATTAGTAGTCCTCATTATTCTGTTAAATAGTGTGACAATAAATGTAACGAGGATCGAATTTGAGTTTGTATATATCGCCTATGAGGACTCCATTGAGAATGGATATTGTCTTGAAGGCGAGATTCTTGTTTAAACTCTCGGTTTTATGTTTTGTCGTATTTTACACGGCAATTTGTATAGTTAAATTTGTATTTGTATTGTGTACCATGTATTTGGCGACTCAAGATGGGTGATTAATACCTAATTTTGGGGGCGTCACAGAAGGAGTCTGAAATGGAAACAGTGGAATGAAGGAGAAGTGATAAAGAAATTGGGAGAGTTAAGAGTGAGAGAAGTATTGGAGTGGTTATGGAGGAGAGAGAAAGAAGTATATAATGTTGGTTGTTAATTTGATTTGAAGGTGAGTGATATGATGATGAGTACTCTTGTAAATCTGTCCAGCGATTTGGGGCTTTTGTTCGTGATAGATAATGGAAATGTTTGTTTTATTTTATTTTAAAATATTAAATTATGTTTTGACCATTTTATCCCTTATTTTATCAGATTTGTTTATTTAATGATTTTAAAAAAAAAATTGCCACATCAGCTTTTTAAGGCCCCACACAATTAATCACGTCAGCAATTTCTGACGTGGCATGTTCAATTTATTGCAATTGAAAAAAATTGATAATTTAATCATCTAATTGACAAAATTGAAAGGTGGATCACCGAAGTGGAATATGGCCTATAGTTTAGGGTACTGATTCATATTTAATCCTAAAATAAATGATGTTTTATCTTCTTTTTTGTTAAAATAAGTTTATAGAAATTTGATGGAATATATTTATTATTAATGTGAAATTGGTTGTGGGAGTTTTGATTATGAAATCATGAAGAGTTCAGATGATACAAGGATGGAAGTATGTATGGAGGTTATGTATTTATATGTTTGGATTTCATGAAATTATGATTTTTAAAGCTTTCATACCATGTGTTTGTATAAATGTTATAAAGAGGTTAATTTGGTTAAAACATGAAAATTAATGATTTCTCTCTGTAAATTGATGTACATACATGAGTTTTAAGTTAATTCAAGTTGTTTGATTATTTCATCAGTTAAAAAAAAATTCACAAATTTTATCAATTGTAAGTTCGACATCAAGTTTCTTGTTTACATAATCTTGAAACGTGTGGATACACAAGTAATTTCATTTTGTTTCTTTTTAGCTTCTTTATGAGCTTTGATGGCCGCTTTTTCGGCCAATTTTTTCTTCCTCTCAAATGTTTGCTTAGCTTTAGCCATCTCCTCCTCTAACTTCAATTCCTTCAATTTCACCTCGTCAATTCAAATATTACCTCTCTATTTTTCACAAGACTTTCTTCTATAGTACTTTTATAATAAGAATTTTTTCGAATCAGATTGTAACACGTATCGCCGTTGTCATAATTTTACAAATATATTTTAACCAAAAATTAAAAATATTATTTTAACACGTCTAAAAACGTATAAATGATAATATAATTATCATAAAAGTAAGACTCATTATATACTCGTATGAGAGAAAAGATATGAAAATATAAAAAATACATGCTAAATCTGGTAAAATGATAAAAACGCGTTGAGGTGGTGGGATATGATTTGGGACAGGACAGCTAATGAAGGCCAATTGGGAAACCCTCAAAACTAAATATGGACTCCGTCGTCTTCATATGAAATAAATACTAATTGAATACGCACCTGTAACTTCTTCTCGCCAGTGAATACAAGTACTGCCGGTTCTCCTTCGTCCACCACTTTCTCAGGGAAGCAAAGCGAAGGGAAGAGAGAGAGAATATTCTATGAGTTACCAGAGACCCCCTCAAGACCCATACCACCAGTACCCTCCCTCAGGTATACATTCATTTCTTCAATTTTACTAATTCTCGTCTTATTTTCCTTTTGTTTTTTAGATTTTGATTTTGCTATATTTTTCTAATATTTTCAATTTGACTGATTGTTGACTTTCAAGATCTAAACTTTAGCACTTCAATTTTGTGGTGATTGTTAATTTTGAAGGGTATGGGAGTCCTACATATCCTCCACCACCAGGATACCCATCTGCGCCGCCGCCGCCATTCGAAGGGTATCCGCAGCCACCACAACCGCCACCTGGGTACCCTTATGCACCACCCCCAGGTCAAGGGTATCAAGGGTATTTCAGTGTAGGAGGGTATCCTCCACCCCAGCAGCTTTACCATGTGCACCACTGTGAGCATCACGAATACAATGATCAGGGTGGTGGTTCCTCTTTTTTACAAGGCTGGTATGTATATCCATCTCCTCTTTATGTGTAAAAACACACGCATATATTAATTTGTACCAAGGTTCTTTCATTGGTAGATAAAATTGTTGTTTGTTTTATGATCTCTTTACTGGGAATTGATTTAGCTGATGATAATTGGGCTCTGGTGAGCTCCGAATTTCCGCCTTTTGTTTATTTGGGAATTTAGAACATAACTAGATAGTCTCCTATGTAAAACTATGAATTGGATATGATTGGTTCGTTGCTGCCTAGTCACTCTGGTTTTGTTTTCTAAGAACTTGGATTTGCAGTAAACTAAGAACCTCTGTCAGTTCTTTGAAATGGTGTTGGTCCATTTACTTGGCTCGTCAATTTTTAATAAATAGGTGCTTGATTTAGTTGAGCTAACTATGGGTATCAACTATCTATACTATTTACATAAGCTCAGCCTTAATCTATAATTACCTTTGCAAGAGCTGAATTGTTCCTTTTCAGTTTCAGTTCGCTTTTCCATTCTCCTAGCATGTGACTATAACTCTCGTATACATTTACTAAATGTTGTCTTCATGGTTGAATAGGTTGGCTATTCTTGTTTTTCTTTTTCGCATTTCTTCCTTTCTGCCTTTTAGAGGATTAGGAAAGCATGCTTTATGAGGTTGTCAAATATAAAGTTATTGTTTCATCTAGTTGGTGAATATAAAAAAGTAATATATCTGAGAGTGTTCTACTTTTGACTCTTCGGGTTATATATCAAGAATTCAAGATATAAGAGCTATATTGATGCTTAGAGACCTTAAAGTTGAGAGACTGTCAACAATTTTAAGTAAATGAAAAATTCTCGATTTCTACTTTCTCTTAGTTAACTGTAAAACCTGGAGGACTTGGACATTTATTGATATATTTACTTAAGGATCTTATGGGAGTTGTTCTTTCTGATATAAAATGAAATCCATATGAAAATGAAGATTCATTTTATTATTACAATCACACACTAATATCTCTATATTTATACATGTAAACTGCTTACATTATAGGCTAATTATGAAACTAACTATATTACAAAATTGTCATAAACATAACTAGCATAAACTAATGTACATGACTGTGAGCTAAATCTTTGCCACTGTCATGAATTTGATTGTGTTTGCTGAGAGCTTGTGATGCTATGTTGAGTATAATTGTTTAAGATGTTGAGAAGTTAAGGACTTAGTAAGCAAATCAGTCGGCTGGTCAAGAGTGAACACATGATGAGTAGAAATAAAAACCTTGCGTAAGCTTATCCCGTACAAGGTGACAATCTTTCTCAATATGTTTAGTGCGCTCATGAAACACAAGATTGGATGCAATTTGGAGAGCTTCCTTGTTGTCACAGTAAGGGATAGCAAAATCTTTTAAAAGAGCTGAAATCCATACTAGTTCACAACATGTATTGGCCATGGATCTATATTCTGATTCAGCAGAGAACCTGTACGTAGTATGTTGCTTTTTACTTTTCCATGAAATTAAGGAAGAGCCAAGTAAGACACAAAAACCAGATATTGATCGTCTACTGTCAGGACAAGAATCTCAATTTGCGTCATAATATGCAGACACTTGAAGACTATTGTTGGCCGGAAAGAATAAACCTTGTCCCAAACTGCCTTTAAGATATTTAACCAACTTCAATGCAACTTCAAAATGAGGGGTTCGAGGCTGAGCTAGAAACTGACTTCGAATATGAACACCATAACTAATGTCAGGTCTAGTTATAGTAAGATATACTAGCCTGCCTACCAATTTTTGATAGCACTGCTGTCAGAAGCTGATAGAAGATCCCCTTTATCTGATGCAAGCTGATGATGTTGATCCATAGGAATAACACTGGGTTTAGAACCTTGAAGACCAGTGTCTTGTAAGATATCAAGAACATATTTCATTTGATTAATATATATATATATATATATATATATATATATATATATATATCAGGATCATTCCTTGCAATCTCTAAACCCAAAAAATATTTCAAAGTGCCCAAGTTTTTAATCTTAAACTGAGTGTTAATAAAAGACTTGATAGTAGTAAAAGTAGAAGAATTGTTCCCTGTGAGAGGGCAGTAAATGAGGAACCCTTGGTTAGAACAAACAGAGAATGATCACTTTTTGATTGAATAAATCCATAACTGAGAAGCACACTTGAAAATTTTGAAAACCATTGTCTTGGAGCTTGTTTGAGCCCATACAATGATTTTATTAATTTGCAAACCACGGGAGCAAAAGAATTATCTTGCACTGGACATTGAAATCCAGAAGGTAAATCCATGTTGACATCCTCTTGTAAATCACCATGAAGGAAAGGGATATAAACATCTATTTGAGACAAATGCCACCTTTTAGTGAATGCCAATGCTAAAAGAAGTCTAACTGTGGTCATTTTGGCTACGGGAGCAAAATTTTCAAAATAGTCTTGACCATGTGTTTGCTTAAAACCTTTTGCCACCAACCTAGCTTTGTACTTGTTGATCGAACCATTAGCAAGAAACTTGGTCTTATAGATCCATTTGCATCCAAGTGTGATGTCCTTTAGGTAGGGCAGTCAATATCCAAGTCTTATTGGACTCTTAAGGCATGAATTTCATCTTTCATGGCCTGTTGCCAGTAAGAATGTTTCATAGCTTGAGCATAGGTTTTAGGTTCACAATGAGAAGATATAGCAGCTAGAAAGAGATGTTGTCTTGGGGTAAAGCGAGAATAAGAGATGTAATGAGATAAAGGATATGAAGAGCAATGTTCTAAAAGGCGGGCGGCCAGGGGGGGCTAGGCGGGATTTTTTATTTTAAGACAATTTTAATATTTTATCTTACATTATT
This sequence comes from Panax quinquefolius, assembly GCA_020205615.1. Lineage (NCBI taxonomy): Eukaryota > Viridiplantae > Streptophyta > Magnoliopsida > Apiales > Araliaceae > Panax > Panax quinquefolius. Next base: position 146,539,327 of record CM035153.1, on the reverse strand, counting down.
CTAACAAAACAATAATATAAAGCAAAATAATCTATAATAAAGATAATAATTAAATTATAGAATTAGTAGTAATTGCACTTAAGTAGTAAGATATATATCCATTGCTTGAAATAATTAAATTATAGAATTAGCGTTACTAGTAAGTAGTAACTAGTAAGAAGTATCTTGATATCTTCATATATATAATTATATACGTACTTCTTCTCTCTAAAAATTTAAATAAATGTTATTTTTAAAAATTAGTGTGAAGTTTATTGAATGAGACATTTGATATTATTAATTATGAAATTATTTTAATTTGTGTAATTTTCAAAATTGAGGACTTAAAGAAAATGACAAATACCATATACTAAGTATGACTAACATATCTTTGACGTATAGGCGCCGCCTAGCCCGCCTAGGCATCGCCTAGCCCTGCCTAGCCCGCTTTTTTCACCGATTTGGCCTTAGGCGCAGCGCCAGACCCCCGCCTAGCACCTAGGCCGATTTTTAGAACAAAGATGAAGAGGAAACTCGTGCGTTTCAAAATACCTGTGCTGAAGTAGGAAGAGACTGAGTAAACATGGATGGTAAGGTTGTATAATCTTCAAACTTTGCAGGAAGTCTCTTAGATCTATGAGAAACATATTTATTGGAAGAGGGAAAAACATGGGAAACATCAGTAGAGGCGTCATTTAAAGAAGAAGAGATATCATTAGAATTGGAAATATCCAATGAGGGTGACAAAGATGAATTAAGTGAAAGAATTTATTTTTGAGAATACAGGACAACCACTAGTAGAATCATCAATTTGGAGAATAAAAGGATCAGTATAAGGAGGAAATAAAGAGCAACTAATAGAAGAAGAGGAAGTGGTAGAAATATCTTGAAAAGGAAATTGGGTTTCATGAAAGACAACATCCCTCCTAATGAGATATTGCTGAGTAGATAAACCAAATATTCTGTATCCTTTCTGGCCAAATGGATAACCCAGATAAACACACTTAGAAGCCCTTGGAACAAACTTAGTTCTGTTATGGGCTGAAGTAGAAACATAACACAAATAACCATAAGCCCTGAGATGAGTATAAGGAGGAGAGCCCATTAAAATTTCAATAGGAGTTTGGTAGTCTAAAATAGCAATAGGAAGACTGTTGATATGGTACGTAGCAGTAAGAAGTCTATCACCCCAAAACTTAATAGGCAAAGATGCTTGAAATTGTAAAGATCTAGCAACCTCAAGAAGATGTCTATGCTTCCTTTCAACAACTCCATTTTGTTGAGGAGTGTAGACACAACTCATTTGATGAATAATTCTCAGATGATCAAGTAAGGAATTTAGAGTAGAAATTCCATGCCATTTTCAGTTCTAACAATATGAGCATGACCTTGAATTTGAGTTTTAACAGAAGGGAGAAAAGATTTCATGAAGTCAGAACTTGACTTTTCGAATGTAACATGCAAGTCCATGTACATCTAGAAAAATCATCAACCAATATGAGAAAATAAGAACCACCATCATGAGTGGGGATATGTAACAATTTAGTAGCTTTGGTAACACTATGAAGAAAAACAGCTCGTGTTTGTTTAGCTAAAGGACAGACATCACAAGTAAGAATACAATTGTTCTCAAAATGAAGAGAGGAAATTTATTTAGAACATTAAGAGATGGATGACCAAGTCTAAAATGGCACAATTGTTTTGATACAACTGAGTTTATAATGGAAGTAACAGTACTAGAAGAAATATGACTATAATTAACTGCAGAGCTTGAATCTTGGATAATATACAAGCCGACATCCAGACTACCAGTCCCTTTCAAAGTCCTCAACATAGGGTCCTGAAAAACACATTGGTGAGGAGAAAAGAGAACACAACAAGCATTATTAGAAGTCAATTTACTAACAAAAATCAAGTTGTATTGGAAGTCAGGAACATAGAGAACATTAAAAAGGGTGAGAGTCAGAGTAAGATTAATTGTTCCTGTATAAGTAATAGGAGACACTTTGCCATTAGGCAAATGTATAAAGGAAGTAACAGATGTAGGATTAACAAGGTTTGAGAATGAATTGGTAATATGGTCGATGGCGCCAGAATTAACAATCCATTGATTATTAAGAGTACAAACAGATGAACATACAGGATTAATAATGTGTAAGATAGTGGAACAAAACTTGTTACTTGCAAGATTAACACCTGACAATATGTTTTCCTTGTCCATCTTGATATATTGCAGAACTTGTTTCAGTTGAGCCTCTGAAAGTGTTCCATTATAGTTGGAGGACTGTGTGTTACTAGATTCTGTAGAAGACTGTTGAGTAGAAGTTGTATTAACGGAGTGTGCAAAAGGTGATGCAGTAGTCATTGAATTAGAAGCAATTGAATTAGTAGACAGAGTATTGGCAGTGGAAAGCTTGTGCCAAGAAGGATACCCATGCAATTTAAAGCATGTATCTCTTGTATGCTTAGTACCATTGCAATAGGTACATTGCACCGGACCTTTCTTAGCATCAAAAGACTTTTTGTCGTTGAAATTTTTGAAAGAAGGACCAGTTTTGCTTAAAAAAGCTGCAGAGATGGTTGACTCATTAATAGAAACAGGAGGTAATTTACATTCTCTTTGTTTCTCTTCTTGATTCAACAAAGCATACACTTTGGTTAATATCTGGCAAAGATTGCATCATTAAGATTTGCTCTCTTATTTCGGTGAAGGTCTCATTCAATTCCATTAAAAATTGAATGACCTTTTGTATCTTCTCGTGCTCTTTGTCTTCTGATGGCTCCACAAGTACAATTACAAGTGCAATTTGGAAGATTGGACAAATTGAAGTACTCATCATACAGAGATCGAAATTTTGTGAAATATGTTGAAATTGTCATAGTTCCTTGTGGTAAGACATTCAATTCCTTTTTTGCTTGAAACAATTTTGGAAAATTACTTTGAGTAATCCTAGTATGCAAATCTTCCCAAATTTCACTTGCACTAGTTAGATAAACCACACAGGATGCTATTTTAGCAGAAACAGAGTTTAGTATCCAAGAGATAACCATTGCTTTGCAACGATTCCACAAAGCAGAATAAGGTGAATTTTCACTTGGTTTAAGACATTGACAATTCACCATTCCAAGTTTGATTTTTGCTGAAAGAGCAATGTCCATAGCTCTTTTCCATTGATTTAAATTCTCACCAATAAGAGTAAATGAAATCAATGTTTTCAGACCCGGACCGGTCATCGAACCGGAAAAGTTACCGGTCACAAGTCCAACTAGTGGTCGGACCGTTATTGACCCAGTGACGTCATTAATATGTAATAAATACTTTAATATATTAATTATTATTATATATGATATATAATATTTAGTAAATATGTAAAAATTTATCAACAATTATTTTTTTTAAACTTATTTGTACAATGTATATTTTATACAATTCAAATAAATATTAAATCTATATAAAAATTAAGATATTAAATTATGATCATAACTCAAAACTCAAGACGCAAGAGTGATAAAATTAAACACAAATAATAAACATCTATACAATACATTCAATCAAATTTGGTAAAAAAACGGGTTTTGACAAAAAACAGTTTTTTTGTTCGAACCCACCGGAGTGCAGACCAGTTCCGGTTTTTACCGGGCGAATTGGCGGTCCGGTCCGATCCAGGTTTAATTACCATGAGTGAAACTGGATGGAGTCTAGGATGATTATTGGGATGTAAAATCAGAGGATCAATAGCAGGAGGATTTCGATCATTACCGATTATGATATTTGCAAAAGATGTGTGTTGTTGATTTGATGACATTGTTCCTCAATTGGTTAATTGATTCAATTTGTTTTTAGGAGATCAATATTTCGTGAAGCTTCAAATCACCTCGATGTAGAGAAATGTGATTTGTCTGTAGTTGTAGCAGATGCGGAATGAAGAAACAAAGAAATTGAATACAATTTCAATGAATTTGAATGAGAAATGATCAAATTATGACCAAGTTTGCAAGACGAAAACCCTCGAGTAAAGTCTAGGCTTTGATACCATGATATAAAATGAAATCCATATGAAAATGAAGATTCATTTTATTATTACAATTACACACTAATACAGAGATAGTTCTCTCTATTTATACCTGTAAACTGCTTACATTATAAGCTAATTATCAAACTAACCATATTACAAAATTGTCATAAACATAACTAGCATAAACTAATATACATGACTGTGAGATAAAGCTTTGCCACTTTCATGAATTTGATTGTGTTTGCTGAGAGCTCGTGACGCTATGCTGCTGTGAGTTTGACTTAGAATTGTAAGCTTCACTTGTCATATCTATAACACTTTCCTCTATGTTCTGAACAGAACTAGGACTATCTTGTTGCTTTTGATCGGATTCTGGACCATGGTGTCATATTAGAGCTATCCATCTTTCACTACTATGTATAAGACACTTAATTTGGTGTTGTTTTTAAGAGTGCATCTAAAAGTATTGAGGGAGCTTTCAGGATTTTATTGTCAAAAAATATATATTTAAGGTTTGTGACAGGACCATGTTTGGGTCTCTAACATTATTATTGATCAATATTGAGCTAAGGTTTGGAATTTGCACCAAGACATCTGTATTTTACTTTTGTTTTTTCTCAGATGTCTAAAGGGCATCATGCTGGTAGTACGATGTAAATTGTCTTCTTTAAGCAGTTGTACAAGTCCTGTTAAGGCATTTATCTCAACAAGAACAACCACCTTGGCCAATTTTTGTGCTGCATTGCATGTGATTGGATTTTGCTTTGTTTATTATTTACGTTTAAAAATCGTTCAGTGAAGAGGAATAATGTTACACCCATGTTATGTGATACTAATGGGATCTCTCAGACTGGTGAAAACTTGGCATATATATATATGTATGTATGTATTTTTACTTGCTTTTGAAATGTTTGACAAATTAGGTTTAACAGCTTGCTCCTTTTTGTCTTGTGAATGCATGGTTTCTAACATTGGTAAATGCAGCAGCATGACTTATTTCATGGCTATCAAATCTATGTTGAAATTTATATCTGAATACGAGTCTTAAATGAACTTTTTACTACACCTCCTGGAGAGTTAAAAAATCATCTTTTGTATTTTGTTCCAATGTCTTAAAACTGACTGGCTTTCGTAGGATTAGTGCCTTAATACCTTTGTGAATATATTTTGTTTCTACTTATTAGTTACTTTAATCTGCTGCATATGCTAGAAATATATCTATGATTAAGCTTTTTGTGCGACCTTTACATGTGCAGTTTTGCTGCGCTTTGTTGCTGCTGTTTGTTGGAAGAATGCTGCTGCTTCTTCTAAACTACAATGGAAGTTTCAATATACATTCGGAACTCTGTATAATTTCTTTCTGGATGTTGTGGATAAATATGGTCGTCTTCATATCCTCCTTGGTGGCACCTCTTCTCTACACTTCTGTCGTGGGGCATTTCAGTGTAATGTGCACAGCTGATTATTGTTTTCTTCTTTTCCTGTATGGATTATTGTGAAAAATATATATATACTTAAATCAGTATCCAAGGTTAGTGCCATAACACTCCTAGCATGTTAGATCAACACCCAATAATTATTCTCTTAAATAAACACCCTTACATCAAGATTTAACTTTGAACTTGAACGGTTCAACCTCTTAAAGCAGTAGTTAAGAAACAAGTTTGCAGATGTTTTCTGGTGAGCATCTGCTTGTTATTTTTTGAAAAATAAAGGCAGTGCAAATTTTTATCATCCATAAAATTAATTAATTAATTAATTTTATAATGATATATATTGCGAATATTTGCGGTAAATTTTTTTAGGGAATTGATATTTTCGTAAGTTTCTCCTCAAATGAATATTAAGTGGGTTCTACTTTTATGTGAGAGACATTATGAAAATATTAATTTTTTCTTGTGCAAATAGTAATTCCCAATTTTTTTATTCAGGGCTCATGAATTATTGAAAAATATATATATGTTAGATAAGGGTATATATACTTTACTCAATTTTTATTTATTTATTTAGACCTTTTAAAATATTTAACAATAAAGATGAAAAAAGCATACAAAAATATATAAATTTTATGGAGCATACGAACTAAAATGATCTCCGTTAATATACTTTCTACTTATTTTTCTAATACATGTTTGACAAAATAAATAAATTAATTAATTTAGTGATAATATATTTTTCCTACGTGACTTTTAAACAGAAAAAGAGAAATAAAACAAAGGGTTCTTTACAATAATATACAACAATTAGTAAATAATTACAAGAGTAGTGCATCAATAAAATAATTATAAAAATAGTGTAACACAATAAACACGCCATATTATTCAATTTCACAAAAATAAAAAACCCTTAAATCAAGGAGAAAACTACTCCTATAGATGCGGCAGTTGTAAGACCCCAACTTTTATGAATAAAGATGAATTTTCTATAATTATTATTTTTGGAATAAATTTGATATAATGTTATAGTTGTGGGTAATATTTATAAATTTTGCAAAGTACGCAAGTTGTTATATAATATTCGATTGGTCGGGAAATATTCGCTTTTAATGCAGGGGAATATTCGTGACGACTAAGACAATCATCAGTGGACCCCACAACGGAATTATTGTCGGATTGAGAAAACGGCAAAAATATTTTTTATGAAAATAACGGCGGAAGTTTTACCGTTAACTGTTGAAACACCTGGTGTTAAAAATACAGGAATACGCGTGGTTGCTACTGCACACGGTATTGATTATTGATGTTTATGTGAGAAGTCATTCAGTTTTATTCAATTATTGTCGATATTTTATATAATCAATTATTGAGATGACAGAGTTATTAATATTATTATTTGCATTATTAACGATGTCTAGAAGTTCTGCCAAGGAGAGGTTTGGTCACCTAATTGCGCGCCAATAGAAAAAAATCCTTATTGGAAAGCCCCCTTTCCTGGGAACGACCTGGTCGATTAATAGTGTGAATAATAATAATGATGATGAAGTTTTATTTTATTAGTATTATTAATGTAATAAAATGTAAAATATTTTTATATAAAATGTAATTCTTTTATAAAGTTATTCGTTTTATTAAATTAATAGTAAAATCTTTTTATATAAAATGTAATACTTTTATAAAGTTATTCGCTTTTATTGTACAATAATTAGAATATATTATATTTTATTATGCATAGTGTTTAGATGACAAAGGCTGCGTATAGTGTTTATAGAGTAAAATCTTTTTAAAAGTTATTCATTTTATTAGATTATAAATAGAATATATTATATTTTATTGTAAAACCAATCTGACCGTTCATGGATTGGTTATTATTCATCCATTCTTCTATAAATAGAAGCTCATTCCTTCATTATTTCTTACGAATTCAATTGAAACTCTGAGAGAGAAACCGAGTGAGAATTATTCTTCTATCTTGGCGTATTTCTTTAGCGTTTAAGAAAGCTTTGAGCGTAAAGCAAATGTCTTCAAGTATATCCCCGCCTACCGTTCGAGTACTCTTCTTTATAAGGTAAGGGGTATTATTTTTTAATATTCATGAAGAGAACTTCATTATTCCATTCTTTATTATTCTGTTGGAATAATCAGATCTGCCATGATGCCTCTATACTTGGTGATTTCTGTTGTTATTCCATTCGTTATTATTCTGTTGGAACATCCTGTGTGACGCCCCCAAAATAGGTATACATCACCCATCTTGAGTCACCAAATACATGGTACTAAATTCAAATACAACTTGATTATATAACAGTCGTGTAAAATACGATAAAATACATACTGTGAGTTTTAATACAAATATTATCATCTAGACAATATCCACACTCAATTTAGTCCTCATTACATTTATTATCACACTATTTAACAGAATAGTAAGAACTGCTAAGACACCATCTCGGACCATCACTCCGTTTTCCGACTAGTCCCGGCTACGTTCTCATTTCTTGAAGAGAACAGTGAAAGAAAAAGTGAGCTCAACTAGCCCAGTAAGAAATATTATGACTAAGATAATGCAGAATAAATTATCGGTAGTCCTCAACAGTGTTAAACTGATAAAATACAATAGACATCAAGTTTAACTGCAGCGGAACATCCAATCCATTAAAAGAGTCAAGTAGAGAATAAAATCTAATATCTTGTATGATTTAAAAAGGTTTTTCATCACTTTTATCGCTGAGACTCAGCTTAATAAATAATCCACATCATTCCTGCACTACGGCCAAGGATATTCATTAGGGTCACGACCACAAATTATCCATGCACTACGGGCCAAGGATATTTGTGTATTCATCAATGGTCATGATCATGCCAACAACTGTCCATCAATGCACTTCGGGCCAATGAGGACTTTTACCACATCATTTGTAACATTACTACCATGATTACAATCAATAATCCTCATCATAATCATACCAAGTCCATCTACGCACTACGAACCACGATGACTTTCAAAAATAATATAAACATGAGGATGATGACAATGATATAAGAATTCAATAAAACAAGTTCAAGAATTAATTTATTCAGGAACTAATAACGTCCAAATTGTCAACATGATACTTCTTTATAAAGTAAAATTCAAGAATGCTCAGAAGAATATTTCCATGAAAAGATACTGGATGAAGCGCAAATATCAAGAATATTCCACTAATTTCATGGAGTGTAGAAGTCAAAACTTTAACCAACTGAGTATAATAAAGAATGGAATAACAAAAGAAATCACCATGCATGCGGTACTTCGCGATGATAGGTGTTATTCCATCGTAATAATAAATAACGGAACTAGGTCGGCGTAATAATATGCTAAGCGGATATTCCAATGTAATAATAAAGAATGGAATACAATGAAATTACCATGCATGCGGTGCTTCAGCATGTAGACAAAAGTTATTCCAATGTAATACTAAATGACGGAAACCAAAATCGTGAAATTCACACCAACAGGATGTTCCAATGTAATAAAGATTTTAACCAGTCCCACAGAAAGCATGATGCAGGATATTCCAACGTAATAATAAAGAATGGAATACGTAAGAATTTCACCAAGTATAGGGCGGCCTGTATATACAAAGTTATTCTAATGAATAATAAAGATGGAATAATAGAAGTTCTCTTCATGAATACAAAAGAAATAATACCCTCACCGTAAAAAGAAACTTGATATCTGAGTAGTGAAGTAGCAGAATACTTTTTTTCTCTCTATAGTTTCAAAGAATTAAGTAAGAAATAATGAAGGAATGAGCTTCTATTTATAGAAGAATGGAATGAATAATAACCAATCCATAAACTATTCCAGTTGATTTACTTTAATCGGACTATCCCATATTTAAAGCAAAATCTTTTAAATAAAATATAATATATTCTATTTATAATCTAATAAAACGAATAACTTTTAATTTTTTTTTTTACTATGTAAACACTATACAAGCACTATGAAAATACTATGCATAATAAAATATAATATATTCTAATTATTGTCTAATAAAACAGATAACTTTATAAAAATATTCTGTTTTATATAAAAATATTTTACTATTAGCCTAATAAAACGAATAACTTTATAAAAATATTCTGTTTTATATAAAAAGTTTTTCTGTTTTATTACGTTAATAATACGAATAAAACAAAACATCATCATCATTATTATTATTCACACTATTAATCGACCAAGTCGTTCCCAGGAAAGAGGGGGCTTTCCAATAAGGATTTCTCCCTATTGGCGCGCAATTAGGTGACCAAACCTCTCATTGGTAGAACTTCTAGACATCGTTAATAATGCAAATAATAATATTAACAACTTCGTCATCTCAATTATTGATTTAATAACATATAAAATATCGACAATAATTAAATCAAACTGAGTGACTTCTCACATAAGCATTAATAATCAATACCGTGTGCTACTATGCAACCACGCGTATTACTGTACTTTTACTACCGAGTAGTTCAACAGTATCAACGGTAAAACTTTCGCCGTTATTTTCATAAAAATATTTTTGTCATTTTCTCAATCCGATAATAATTCTGTTGTGGGGTCCACCAATGATTGTGTCGTCGTACGAATATTCCCTGACCAATCGAATATTATATAACAACTTGCGTACTTTGCAAAATTTATAAATATTACCCACAACTATAACATTATATCAAATTTATTCTATAATATTCAAAAATGATATTTATAGAAAATTCATTTTTATTCATAAAAGTTGGGGTCTTACATCCTCATGCATATATTATACGCTTTGGACCGGGTTCCGCTTTTTATTATTCTATTGGAATATCATATTCATGCGTTTCTGTGGGACACGGTTCCGCTCTTTATTATTCTCATTGGAATATCCTGTCATGCATTTCTGTGGGACTTCGATTCCGTTATTTATTATTTTGTGAGAATAACCTGTCTATGCGAAGTACCGCATGCATGGTGATTTCTATTGTTATTCCATTCTTTATTATTCTGTTGAAATATCCTGTTGGTGCGTATTACGCCTGACCTGGTTCCGTTATTTATTATTCTGTTGGAATAACCTGTTTATGCGAAGTATCGCATGCATGGTGATTTCTTTTGTTATTCCATTCTTTATTATACTCAGTTGGTTAAAATTTTGACTTCTATACTCCATGAAATTAGTGGAATATCCTTAATATTTGCGCTTCATCTAGTATCATTTCATGGAAATATTCTTCTGAGCATTCTTAAATTTTACTTTACAAAGAAGTATCATGTTGACAATTTGGATGTTATTAGTTCCTGAATAAATTAATTCTTGAACTTGTTTTATTGAACTCTTATATCATTGTCATCATCCTCATGTTTATATTTTTTTAAAAGTCATCTGTGGCTGTAGAGTGCATAGATGGACTTGATATGATTATGACTGTGGATTATTCTTTAATAATCATGATAGTAATGTTACAAATGATGTGGTAAAAGTCCTCATTGGCCCGTAGTGCATCGATGGATGATTGTTGGCTTGATCATGACCATCGATGAATACACGAATATCCTTGGCCCGTAGTGTATGGCTAATTTGTGGTTGTGATACTAATGAATATCCTCGGCAGTAGTGTGGATGATGATGATTTATTTATTAAGTTGAGTCCCAAAGAATAAAAGTGATGAAAAACCTTTAAATCATAAAAGATAGTAGATTTTATTCTCTACTTGACTCTTTTAATGGATTGATGTTCACCGCAGCTTAAACTTGATGTCTATTGTATTTTATCGCTTTAACACTGTGAAGAAGACTACCGATAATTTATTCTCGCATTATCTTAGTCATAATATTTCTTCTCGGGCTAGTTGAGCTCACCCTTTCTTTCACCGTTTTCTCTTGTGAAATGAGAACGTAGCAGGGACTAGTCGGGGAACGGAGTGATTTGCCTAGATGATAGTATTAGTAGTCCTCACTATTCATTAAATAGTGTGACAATGAATGTAATGAGGACTTATTCTGAGAGTGGATATTGTCTAGAAGATAATAGTTGTATTAAAACTCACAGCTCTCTTGTTGTATATTAAAGATTATATTTGTATTCTATACCATGTATTTGGCGACTCGTAATAGGTGATGTATACGTATTTTGGGGGCGCCATGGGTTAGTATCAAAGCTTAGGGATATGATCCCTAGGCGAGATGTGAGACAAGAACTAGGAGGGAGAGATGGGAATTCTTCGCTAGTATGACCTACCTAAATTTATTTGGTATTTAATTGGTCGGTCGAGTATAGGGATAATATGTGATATGTTAATTAACCCTTATTTTGTGGCGATGATTTGAAAATGGCATCGGAGAATGTTGAGAACATCAATGGAGCACAGAGATCGTTGAGTCTCCACGCATCAATAATGTCGAGACAATGTGCATCGTGAAGGCGACAATTCTCATGTAAACAACAACACCGACCAAATGATGAACGATGGAATGTTCAGAGGTCGCAATTCATGCAAAGATCGTGCAAGAGAGACTCTCGTCCAAAATACGGTGGAAACACCGGCAACTCTCTTGACGGTCATCGCTAAATGATTCAAGGAACTGGGACCACCGGAGTTTTTTGGAGAGCCAAAACCACTTAAGGCGGAGACGTGGATAAAGCAGATCTGTAAGATATTTGATGTCTTGGGATGATCCAAGGAGCAAAAGGTTCCCTTTGCCACCTTCATGTTGCGTGCAGAGGCAAATTCTTGGGTGGGAATCAGAAACGTACTCAACTCCGTCAGACCAAGATGACTTGGGAGAAGTTCCAAGAATTGTTCAACGACAAGTACTTTCCCGAAAGTATTCGTCACATGAAAGAGGTAGAGTTCATTAAGCTGGAGCAAAACAACATGACGAAAGGTCGCAAAGACGAAGCCAAGTTTACCGAAGTGTCGGTTTATGTCCCATTTGGTTGATAATGAGGAGAGAATGACGCGAATGTTTCTAAGAGGTTTGAAACCCGAGATACATCAATATCTTATCTCTCATAAACCGTGTTTGTATTCGGATGTTGTTAATAGAGCTCGCTTATTGGAGCGCGATAATGAAGTCAACCCAACCAAAAGAGAGCAAAATTTCGGAAAATGATAATACCAAAGGATAACATCCATCGAAGTGGTGACAATAAGCGTGGAGGAATCAACATGCGAAATGGTAACCACCTCGGTGGTAATCATGGCCAAAACAATAAGAATGGACATTTCAAGAAGAGGAGATTCAACAATGATGGAAAGACGTCAGCACCAGCACCCGTGGTTAAGGAAGGAGAACGACCACCTATCATATGTTTCAAATGCGGAGGGGAAGGACACATCTGTCCAAACCAAGCGATGTCAGTCAAAAACATGTTATAATTGTGGAAAGAAGGTCACCTAACCCGATTTTGTCGCTCACCAAGACAAGTTCAATAGGAGATGGAGGCACCAAAGGACGTCCCAGAAAAGTCAAAGCTAGTAGTGCAAGGGAGAGCGTTTTTCGTGACCTCCCAGAAAGCAAGGAACCCGAATGAGGTCATCACGGGTAAGCTTATCATAAACTCTAGCGAAGTTTATACCTTATTTGATACCGGTTCTACCCATTCTTTTATTTCTCCTACTTGCGCTCAACATTTAAATTTGACTCCGGAGAAATTAGACTTTGACTTATCTGTTTAAACTCCGTTGGGAGAAACCTTCATTACATCCATTGTTTATAAGTCTTGTTTGGTTCAAATCGGTAACCTCACATTACCTGTCAATCTTATTTCTTTGAAAATACTTGCATTTGACGTAATTCTAGGGATTGATTGGTTAACTACTCATCATGCAAAAATTGATTATTTTCGTAAGGTTGTTAGTTTTCATATTCCTAACCAACCTACTATGCGAATTCAAGCAACCAAACCATTAAAATCAATCACTGTCATCTCAAGCCATAAAGCTATTCGTTTATTGAAAAACGGATGTCAAGCTTTCTTAGCTCATGTCACGGATCTAAACAAAAATACGTCAGTTTTGAATGATATTTCTATTGTTAATTAATTTCTTGACGTATTCCTTGAAGAACTTCCTGGCCTACCCCCAGAGCGTGAAATTAAATTTTGTATGGACCTTGAACCCGGTACAAAATCCATTTCCAAAGACCCATATCGAATGGCTCCTATTGAACTTCAGAAGTTAAAGACCCAACTACAGGAATTATTAGACATTGACTTTATTCGTCCTAGTACTTCTCCTTGGGGTACTTCTGTTCTATTCGCAAAGAAGAAAGATGGGAGTATGCGACTTTGTATTGATTATAAGGAGTTGAATCATGTCACCATCAAAAATAGGTACCCATTGCCACGTATTGATGACCAATTTGACCAGTTGCAAGGCGCCAAATTCTTTTCAAAGATTGATCTTCGTTCCGGATATCACCAATTAAAGATTAGAACCGATGACATTCCAAAAATGGCTTTCAGAACTCGGTACGGGAATTATGAATTCCTAGTCATGTCTTTTAGATTGACTAATGCTCCTGCTGCCTTCATGGATATGATGAACCGAGTATTCAAGGAATATTTGGATCACTTTGTGGTCGTCTTTATTGATGACATCCTTATTTATTCTAAAAGCCGTGAAGATCATGAGTAACACTTGAGGCTGATACTTCGAAAGCTTCGTGAATATAAGCTTTATGCCAAGTTAAAGAAATACGAGTTCTGGCTTGAGGAAGTAGCATTCCTTGGGCACGTGGTATCATGTCATGAAATATCTGTTGACCCAGCAAAGATTGAAGCTATTCAAAGCTGGGAGCAACCTAAATCAGTGACTGAAGTACGTAGCTTTCTCGGCTTAGCTAGTTATTATCGGAGATTCATAGAAGGGTTTTCTCGAATCACTACTCCCTTAACTCAGCTGACTCGAAAAGATACAAAATTCGGTTGGAGCAAGGAATGTGAGAAGAGTTTTCAAGAACTCAAGAGAAGACTTATTTCAACACCTGTTCTGACAATACTATCTAGCTTGGAGGGATTTATCATCTACAGTGATGCTTCAGGCAAAGGGTTAGGATGTTTTCTTATGCAACATAGGAAAGTCATAGCCTATGCCTCTCGACAACTCAAAGAATATGAGAGGAATTATCCTACTCATGATCTAGAGTTGGCAGCTGTTGTCTTCACACTTAAAATTTGGAGGCATTACTTATATGGGGAGAAAGTGGAGATCTTTACGGATCATAAAAGCCTCAAATATTTCTTCACTCAAAAGGAACTAAACATGCGACAACGACGTTGGCTTGAACTGTTGAAAGATTATGATCATACCATCCAATACCATCCTGAAAAGCGAAACGTGGTAGGTTTGCGCATTGAGTAGAAGATCATATGCGGGTACGAGTGCGATATTGTCAACGCAAAGGCCCATTTTGTATGACTTGCAAAGGATGGAGATAGAGATAAAGACTCCAGGGACACAAGTGATGATGGCGAATATATGAGTGGAACCGACTTTAATCGATAAAGTTAAAGTTGCTCAAGCTACGCACACGGAGTCGATGCATATGAGGAAGAAAGTACAAGAAGGTGCTATCTTAGGAAGCAAGAATCGATGAAGAAGGAATACTTGAGTCAACTCCGGACTTTGTGTTCCTAACAACCCTGAGTTAAAGTATAAAATCATGATGGAGGCGCATAACACACCATTTGCAATCCATCCTGGGAGTACTAAAATGTATCATGATCTTCGACATACATTTAAGTGGGACAATATGAAGAGAGAGATAGCGCTGTTTATCTCAAGGTGTCTAACGTGTCAATGAGTCAAGGCGGAGTATCAGGTACCAAAAGGTCCATTGCAACCACTTAAAATTCCAGAATGGAAGTGGGAGCACATTACCATGGATTTCGTTACTGGTCTTCCCAAGGTTTCTAAGGGTATAGATATAATTTGGGTCATTGTTGATAGATTGACCAAGTCTGCTCATTTCTTACCTATACGAGAAACTTATACACTTGAACGTCTTGCTCGTATGTACATAAACGAGGTTGTAAAATTGCATAGTATGCCAGTATCCATAGTTTCTGATCGAGACCCACGATTCACTTCACGATTTTGGGTTAGTTTGCAAAAAGCTATGGGCATGGATTTATGATTTAGTTCGACATATCATCCTTAGACGGACGGACAATCAGAGAGGACTATTCAAACTCTTGAAGATTTATTAAGACTCTGTGTCCTTGACTTCAAGGGAAGTTGGGACAAGTTCTTACCATTGGTGGAGTTTTCCTACAACAACAGTTATCAAGCAAGTATTGGCATGGCTCCATTCGAAGCGTTGTATGGAAGAAAGTGTCGTTCTTCAGTATGCTGGGATGAGGTGGGTGAAGCAACGTTGTTGGGACCAGAGTTAGTACGTATGACTACGGAAAAGATACAAATGATTCGGCAACGTATAAAAACCTCCCAAGATCGACAAAAGAGTTATGCTGATCTTCATCGAAAGGACGTGAAATTCGATATTGGAGATCATTCTCTATGGGAAGGAGTTACGAGATTTGAAAAGAGAGGAAAGCTCAATCCTCGATTCATTGGCCCATTTTTAATCCTCGATCGAGTAGGGACTGTAGCCTAAAGACTCGCTTTACAGCCAAGTATGTCTCGTGTTCATAACGTTTTCCATATATCCATGTTACGTAAATATGTGAAAGACCCGAACCACATTATTGAGTTAGAACCTGATTTAAATAAATAAAGATTTAACGTATTAAGAGAGTTCCTGTTCAAATCTTGGATAAGAAGGAACATATTCTACGCTCCAAGGTTATACCTCAAGTCAAAGTTTTATGGAGGAACCACGATGTTGAGGAAATGACCTGGGAGTTAGAATCTGAAATGAAATTAAGGTATCCTTACCTCTTCGACATACTAGATATGTACCCTAATTTCGAGGGCGAAATTTCATAAGAAGGGGAGATTGTAAGACCCCAACTTTTATGAATAAAGATGAATTTTCTATAATTATCATTTTTGGAATAAATTTGATATAATGTTATAGTTGTGGGTAATATTTATAAATTTTGCACGATGCATGCAAGTTGTTATATAATATTCGATTGGTGGGGAATATTCATTTTAAATAGGGGAATATTCGTATGCGACGACACAATCATTAGTGGACCCATAATGTAATTATTATCGGATTGAGAAAACGACAAAAATATTTTTCATGAAAATAACTATGAAGTTTTACCATTAACTATTGAAACACCCTAAGTTAAAAAATGCAGAATCTACGCGTGGTTGCATAGTAGCACACGGTATTGATTATTGATGCTTACGTGAGAAGTCATTCAGTTTTATTCAATTATTGTCGATATTTTATATAATCAATTATTGAGATGACAAAATTATTAATATTATTATTTGCATTATTAACGATGTCTGTATCGCGCTACGCCAATTAGAGGTTTGGTCACCTAATTGCTACGCCAATAAGGAGAAAATCCTTATTGAAAGCCCCCTCTTTCCTGGAACGACACGGTGGATTAATAGTGTGAATAATAATAATGATGATGAAGTTTTGTTTTATTAGTATTATTAATGTAATAAAATGTAAAAGCTTTTTATATAAAACATAATTCTTTTATAAAGTTATTCATTTTATTAGGCTAATAGTAAAATCTTTTTATATAAAAATGAATACTTTTATAAAGTTATTCGTTTTATTAGACAATAATTAGAATATATTATATTTTATTATGCATAGTGTTTGCATAGTGCCTGCATAGTGTTTGCATAGTAAAATCTTTTTAAAATTTATTCGTTTTATTAGATTATAAATAGAATATATTATATTTTATTGTAAACCAATCTGAATCGTTCATGGATTGGTTACTATTCAGTCCATTCTTCTATAAATAGAAGCTCATTCCTTCATTATTTCTTACGAATTCATTAAAACTCTAGAGAGAGAAACTTTAGAGAGAATTATTCTTCTATCTTGAGCGTATTTCTTTAGCGTTTAAGAAAGCTTTGAGCGTAGTGCAAGTTTCTTCAAGTATATCCCTGCCCTACCGTCGGAGTACTCTTCATTATAAGGTAAGGGGTATTATTTTTTTTCATATTCATGAAGAGAACTTATGTTATTCCATTCTTTATTATTCTGTTGGAATAACCTGTATACGCGGTCTACCTTATACTTGATGATTTCTGTTGTTATTCTATTCTTTATTATTCTATTGGAACATCCTGTCTATGCGTTATACGCCGGACTTGGTTCCGTCTTTATTATTCTGTTGGAATATCCTCGTGCATGCGTTTTACGCGGGACTGGTTCCGCTCTTTATTATTCTCATTAGAATATCATATGTGTGTGCTTTTATCTTGGGATCCGATTCCGTTATTTATTATTCTGTGGAATAACTCGCATGTCATCTGAAGCACCGCATGCATGGTGATTTCGTTGTTATTCCATTCTTTATTATTCTGTTGAATATCTAGTCGGGCGACATTACGCTTTTCCGGTTCCATTATTTATTATTCTGTTGGAATAACTTTGCCTATCTGATACCGCATGCATGGTGATTTCTTTTGTTATTTCATTCTTTATTATACTCAGTTGGTTAAAGTTTTGACTTCTATACTCCATGAAATTGGTGGAATATCCTTGATATTTACGCTTCATCCAGTATCTTTTCGTGGAAATATTCTTCTGAGCATTCTTAAATTTTACTCTACAAAGAAGTATCATGTTGACAATTTGGACGTTATTAGTTCCTGAATAAATTAATTCTTGAACTTGTTTTATTGAATTCTTATATCATTGTCATCATCCTCATGTTTATATTTTTTTTGAAAGTCATCTGTGGCCTGTAGTGCATAGTGGACTTGGTATGATTATGTCCATGGATTATCCTTGATAAAAGATAGTAGATTTTATTCTCTACTTGACTCTTTTAATGGATTGCATGTTCCGCTGTAGTTAAACTTGATGTCTATTGTATTTCATCAGTTTAACACTGTTGAAGACTAACGATATTTTATTCTGCATTATCTTAGTCATAATATTTCTTACTGGGCTAGTTGAGCTCACCCTTTCTTTCACTGTTCTCTTCAGGAAATGAGAACGTAGCTGGGACTAGTCGGGGAACGGAGTGACGGTCTAGATGATAGTATAAGTAGTCCTCACTATTCTGTTAAATAGTGTGACAATAAATGTAATGATGACTTATTCTGAGAGTGGATATTGTCTAGAAGACAATAGTTGTATTAAAACTCATAGCTCTCTTGTTGTATATTAAAGATTGTATTTGTATTTTGTACCATGTATTTGGCGACTTAGAATAGGTGATGTATACCTATTTTGTGGGCGTCACAACAGTTACCAACACTCATCCGCCCATACTCTTTATCGCCCTTAACGTCTCCTCTCTCCTCCCCTTCGTCCTCCTCATTCGTCGCCGCTTCAGCACCTTGAAGATGTAGATCTTCTTCTTTTTCTTCTTCACTCTCTTTATAGGGCGTAATGTAGGGGTTTTGATGGATTCTTTGAGATAGATGGTTTAGCTGAATTCGAGATAGAGGTGTACTATTCAGATCATCTCCTCCACAAATCAGCTGCAGCGGAGCTCGACATCACCCTACTGTTCCTCTTCATTTTTACGCAAAGAAAATAAAAGGTCTAAAAAGAGAATGAAGGAGCACATAACATAAAGAACGAACAAGGAAGGGAATACGAAATACCTAAACCGGAGGAAGAAAAGGAGGACGTAACACAAAACAACGGGAATCAACAAAGCAGAGGAGTTCGAATAGGAATGGTCTGCCCTCTTTCTTTCTCTCTCCTAATTTAGACATTGGGCCTTGAAGTATTTCCTGTGATGGGTCTGGATAATAGTTATCTTTGTATGAAAGTTTGGCTATCAGTTGTACTTTTTTATTGATGTAAGGTAATCGAGATTGTGTTACACAATATTGAGATAAAGAACACAAATACATATAACAATTAGAAATTGTTCTGATTTTTTTTTATGACTATTTGGTTACCCACATAAACTAAAATGGTTACCTTTGACTGCACATTTTTATGGTTACCTTTGTATAAAGGTTTGGTTATCAACTGCACATTTTTATTTATGTAAGGTAATCGAGATTGTATTACACAATATTGAATAATATTTTATATTTTTTTCTCCTTACATTAAGTAAGAGGAAAACCATCCGACTACTCTTCGATTTCATTATGATTTAACAAGATAAAGAAAACAAATACATGTAACACTTGGTAACTGTTCTGAAATTTTTTATGACTATTTGGTTACCCACATAAACTAAAATGGTTACCTTTGTATGAATGTTTGGTTACCAACTGCACCAAATACAGAATGCACGACTACTTGGGTTTGGCATGCAATTCAAATTGTCACAACGAAGAGAAACAATTGGGAACAGTTACATAATTATAAAATTGATTTGCCACATCAGCAATCCATTAAAACACTCAACTAAATGAAAGGAAAACTAAATTCACTAATTGTGCAAATAAAATATTTAAATGTGTAAATATTTTAAGTATGCACTATTGTTGTAATTATTTTAAAAAATATACTAAAAATTGTAAATGTTCCTAAAACAAATGGCATGACCCAATTCAGGTGGATTACGCAGTGATAGGTCTCCAAACCTTTAACTTTATTTTGATGATAACAATATTTAAGAAATAGAATTTATGGAATAAATAGAATTCTCTTCATAGGGTTTTATACAAAACTATTTTAAATATCTTATTCTATTTTTGATCAAAAACGTTTTTTATCCTAAAAATTGAATTTATTTTTATTGACCTTGATAATTTAAATATCAAGTATTAATAAAAAACTCATATAATAAACATTTCTTAAGGTGAGGAGATTCTATTTATTTTTTATGAAAATAATTTTTCAAATATTTTTCGGACAAAAATAATAATTATATATATATATATATATATATATATATATATATATACACACACGTGCATGTGCTCTGTGTGTATATGATATATATAACATACATATGTGTGCTGAGTATGCCCAAGTGAAGTGAAGTTTCCTTTTGGCTAATCAGTCATGCCTTCATCGAGTGATTCATCTTTTTTGGCAATGTGCTGACTCATGTTAGTAATAATTATTATGGGCTGAAATTTTTCTTAATGCTTAATCTGTGTTATTATTTCATCGGACCTTTTGAATTTTTATCAAACAAATTTTAGCCATTAAATTTAAAATAAATTTTCAAATTACATATTTATCATTGACTCAAAAATCTCCTATAAATAAAAAGTTTTTCACTTCATTTTTCCTTACCAATTCACAAATCAAAAAAAAATTCTATCTCCTTGCCTACATAATTTCTTTCTGAAAAAACTTTTTCTTTATCTTCTACTTATACTTTTAATCTTTTAAAGAAGATAAAAATTAGTCAAGTACTTGAGATAAGTTATTAAATTGTTGTATTTAAATTATCTCATAATTGTTATAATTATAGATATACAAATATAAATTATTATACACATTTAAAAGATCAGTTTTAGATACTCATATTTGGAGATATTCTTTAACAAGAATATTATTCGAACGGTATTTGAAGTTTTAAGTGATCCTTTGTTGATATAATTTAAAATCAACGGTATTTGAACGGTATTTGAAGTTTTAATCGATCGGAGAAGACGAGATGCAACTCTAAAATCGGATAATAGAGGAAAAGATCAACAACAACTTCAAGATCAACAATAACTTCAACAAGATCAACAACAACTTCAAGATCAGAAATCAACCTGTGTAACAACTTTGAGTTTAAAGTTTATATGCATATAGTTACCCCGTGGGTACTATATACTCGTATATTGGTTACCTTTCTTAAGTTTTTCGCTCTTTAATTGGTAACAAAGTCAGTATATTGACTGTTTTGATTTTAAAATGAATGTAAAAATGTGACGCCTCCAAAATAGGTATACATCACCCATTCTGAGTCATCAAATACATGGTACAAAAAAAATAACTACAACTTTATTAATACAATTGTCGTGCAAAATACGACAACACATACTGTGAGTTTAAATACAAATATTATCTTCTAGACAATATCCACACTCAAATAAGTCCTCATTTCAATTATTGATGTACTATTTTATAAAAATAGTAAGGACTGCTAAAACAACTATCTAGGACTATCACTCTATACCCCGACTGGTTCCTGCTATGTTTTCGCTTCCTGAGAAAAAAAATGAAACAAAAAGGAAAAGGGTGAGCTCAACTAGCCCAGTAAAGAATATTATGACTAAGATAATATACAACAAATTATCATTAGTCTTCAACAGGGAAAAATCTGATAGAATATAATAGACAACAAGTTTTAGATCAACAAATGCAGCGAAAACAACAATCCATTAGAAGAGTTAAGTAGAGAATGAATTCTACTATCTTCTATGATTTAAAAGTCCATCATCAATATTTTATCCCTGTAACATCAATCAATATACAACTTTAATCAAATATTCATCTTTGCACTACAGGCCAAAGATATTCATTTATATCACCAGTCGGTCATGTTCATCTCAACACCTGTTCATCTTTGCACTACGGGCCAAACATATTCATCAGTTAATCATTCATCTTTGCACTATAGGCCAAAGATATTCAGTAATATCATCATTTTAGACTGAGGATGATGAAAAATATTTTAAAAAAAATAAATTCAGTGAGACAGAAGGACAAATATTAGGGATTCGTATAACAGTTTATCCAAGATCAATAATACTTCATAATAACCAATTGTAAAGCAGAATTCAAAAATAAAGATCAAAACATGGATACAATCAAAGATAGTAACCATAATAGACATCTTGGACAAAGAGGAGAAAATTTTATTTTTTTTATTGAATAGTCTCAGATTCGTGAATAATGCCGATATCGTGAACAAAGAACTCCGACACAAAAAGTTCCAAATTTGATTAAAAAGTTCAAACCAATATTTCGGCATAATGACATTGAAGAAAATAATATCATTTAAGAAGAAAATAATGTGACGCCCCCAAAATTAGGTATACATCACCCATCTTGGGTAGTCAGATACATGGTACAGAATTTAAATACAACTTACTAATATAAGCGTAGGTGTGCACAATACGACATAAACCGTGAGTTTGAATACAAATATTATCTACTAGATATTATACAAACTCAAAAGGAGTCCTCATTACAATTATTATCACACTATTTCACGAGAATAGTGAGGACTACTAATGCTATCCTCTGGACCATTACTCCGCTCCTCGACTCGTCCCAAATTATGTTCTCATTTCCCCAAGAGAACAAAGAAAAAAGAAAGGGTGAGCTCAACTAGCCCAATAAGAAATATTATGACTAAGATAATGCGAATAAATTATCATTAGCCTTCAACAAAGATGTTAAACCGATAAAATATAATAAACATCAAGTTTAACTGCGGTGAACAAGCAATCCCTTAAAAGAGTCAAGTAGAAAATAAAATCTACTATCTTTTATGATTTAAAAGGTTTTTCATCATCATTATAAATTTGAGACTCACTTTTAATAAATAATCCACATCATCGAATCACCCCCGCACTACTACCAAGGATATTCTTTAGTATCACGATCACAATTATTCATGCACTACGGGCCAAGAATAGTTGTGTATTCATTAATGGTCATGATCATGCCAACAACCGTCCATCAATACACTACTACCCAATCGACGTCATTTGTAACATTACTATCATGATTACACACCAATAGTCTCTCATCATAATCATACCAAAGTCCATCTATGCACTTTCTGAGCCCACGATTTACTTTAAAAAAAATATAAACATGAGGATGATGACAATGATATAAGAATTCAATAAAACAAGTTCAAGAATTATTTTATCCGTGAATTATTAACGTCCAAATTGTCAACATGATCTTGTTTTGTAGAGTAAAATTCAAGAATGATCGGAAGAATATTTCCATGTAAAAGATATCTTTGGATGAAACGCAAATATCAAGGATATTCTACTAATTTCATGGAGTATAGAAGTCAAAGTTTTAACCAACCGTGTATAATAAAGAATGGAATAACAAAAGAAATCACCATGCATGCGGTACTTTTTGCATAGACGGTGTTATTCCAACAGAATAATAATAATCGGAACGAGTCGTCGTGAAATTCACACCGTAGCGGATGTTCCAACGAGAATAATAAAGATGGAACCAGCATCCGGTGTAAAACACACAGAATAGGATATTTCAACAGAATGATAAAGATTTTAACCAGTCCGGTGTAAAACACATGCATGGATGTTCCAACGAGAATAATAAAGATTTTAACCAGTCCTGTAAAACACATGCAGGATGTTCCAATGGAATAATAAAGATGAATAATAGAAGAATGTCACCAAGTATAGGGTAGTCCGCGTATACAGGTTATTCCAACAGAATAATAAGGAATGGAATAACTGAAGTTCTCTTCATGAATACAAAAGAATAATATCCCTTACGAGTACAACAAATAATATTCCCTACCTTAGAAGAACCTGAATATTGGCAAAGTGAAGTAGCAGAATACTTTTCTTCTTTTTCTATAGTTTCTCTCTAGAGTTTTAGTGAATTCGTAAGAAAATAATGAAGGAATGAGCTTATTTATAGGAAAATAGAATGCATAGTAATTAATCCATGAGCGGTCCAGATTGATTTACTTTAATCGACGGTCCATATTTAAAGCAAAATCTTTTAAATAAAATATAATATATTCTATTTATATAAAAACATTTTACTATGTAAACACTATGCAACACTATGCAAAAAACACTATGCAACACTATGCATAATAAAATATAATATATTTTATTTATAGAATAACTTTAATAAAGTATTACATTTTATATAAAAGATGTTTCGCTTTTATTACGTTAATAATACTTTAATAAAACAAAACGTCATTATCGCTATAATAATTCATATTATTAATCGGACAATAATGGAATCAAACCGAGTGACTTCTCACATAAGTATCGATAATCATCTGCAGTGTGCTACTTATGCAACCACACGCGTATATCGCATTTCTTTTACTACCGAGTAGTTCAACAATATCAACGGTAAAACTTCCGCCGTTATTTCAATAAAATATTTTTGTCGTTTTCTCGATCCGGCCAATAATTCGGTTAATGGGGTCCACCAATGATTGAGTAGTTGTACGAATATTCCTCGCTAAATCGAATATTCCCCACCAATCGAATAATATAACCACTTGCATACTTTGCAAAATTTATAAATATTACCCACAACTATAACATTATATCAAATTTATTCCATAATATTCAAAAATAATATTTATAGAAAATTCATCTTTATTTATAAAAGTCGGGGTCTTACAACCTCCCTTCTTATGAAATTTAAGCCCTCGAAATTAGAATGCGACTCACAGTATGTCGAAGAGGTAAGGATAACTTGATTTCATTTCATTTCTAACTCCCAAGTCATTTCCTCAACATCGTGGTTCCTCCACAAAACTTTGACTTGAGGTATAACCTTGGAGCATAGAATATGTTCCTTCATATCCAAAATTTGAACAGGAACCTCTTCATACGTCGAATCTTCCGCTATTTCGTCCCGGCCTAACTCAATAATATGGTTCGGTCTTTCACATATTTACGTAACATGGATATGTGAAAAACGTTATGAACACGAGACATATTTGGCGGTAAAGCGAGTCTATAGGCCACAGTTCCTACTCGATCGAGGATTAAAAATGGACCGATGAATCGAGGATTAAGTTTTCCTCTCTTTCCAAATCTTGTAACTCCTTTCCATGGAGCAACTCTTAACAACACATGATCTCCTATATCGAATTCCACGTCCTTTCGATGAAGATTAGCATAACTCTTTTGTCGATTTTGTGAGGTTTTTATACGTTGTCGGATCGTTTGAAACTTTTCCGTAGTCATGCGTACTAACTCCTATTCCCAACAACGTTGCTTCACCCACCTCATCCCAAAGATAATCTTTGGAGAACGACACTTTCTTCCATACAAAGCTTCGAATGGAGCTATGCCAATACTTGCTTGATAACTGTTGTTGTAGGAAAACTCCACCAATGGTAAGAACTTGTGACGCCCCCAAAATTAGGTATACATCACCCATCTTGGGTCGCCACTTACATGGTACAGAATATAAATACAACTTATTAACATAAGCGTAGGTACAATACGACATAAATCAGTGAGTTTAAATACAAATATCGCCTACTAGATATTATACAAACTCAAACAAAAGTCCTCATTACAATTATTATCACACTATTTCACGTAATAGTGAGGACTACTAATGCTATCTTCGGACCATCACTGTTTCCCAGACTAAATCAAATATATTCTCATTTCACGAAGAGAAACGGTGAAAGAAAGGGTGAGCTCAACTAGCCCAAAGAAGAAATATTATGACTAAGATAATGCGTAATAAATTATCAATAGTCTTCAACAATGTTAAACCGATAAAATACAATAGACAACCAATTTAATGCGTGAATATGCAATCCATTAAAAGAGTCAAGTAGAAAATAAAATCTACTATCTTTTATGATTTAAAAGGTTTTTCATCATCATTATATATGAGACTCGACTTTAATAAATAATCCACATCATCGAATCACCCCACACTACTGGCCAAGGATATTCTTTTAGTATCACGACCATAATTATTCCTGCACTTACGGGCCAAGAATAGTTGTGTATTCATTAATGGTCATGATCATGCCAACAATCGTCCATCAATGCACTACTGACCACCGAGGATTTTACCACATCACTTGTAACATTACTACTATGATTACAAAATAATCCTCGGTCATAATCATACCAAGTCCATCCATGCTCTACAGCCACGTATGACTTTAAAAAAAAAATATAAACATGAGGATGATGACAATGATATAAGAATTCAATAAAACAAGTTCAAAAATTATTTTATCCGAGAATTATTAACGTCCAAACTGTCAACACGATCTTTGCTTTGTAGAGTAAAATTCAAGAATCTTCGAGAAGAATATTTCCATGAAAGGATCTTTGGATGAAGCCTTGCAAATGTCAAGGATATTCCACTAATTTCATGGAGTATAGAAGTCAAAGTTTTAACCAATTTGGTATAATAAAGAATATAATAACAAAAGAAATCACCATGCGCATGATAGATCCAGACAGGTGAGTTATTCCAATGTAATAATAAATAACGGAACCGTCAGTCCGTAGTAAAGCATGCAGACGGGATATTCAGCGAGAATAATAATAAAGATTTTAACCAGTCCGTGTAAAACACACGACAGGATGTTCAACAGAATAATAATAAGATTTTAAACCAGTCCGGTGTAAAACACACGAGCATGGATGTTCCAATGTAATAATAGAAGAATGTCACCAAGTATAGGGTGAAGATCACAGATATATCGAGTTATTCAAATGAATAATAAGCGAATGGAATAACATAAGGATTTCACCAAGTATAGGGTATGCAGCGTATACGAGTTATGTATAGGGTATGCCACTTTTACAAAGTTATTCAATGTAATAATAGTGAATGGAATAATGAAGTTCTCTTCAAGAAGAAAGAATAACACCCTTACCGTAAAAGAACTGAATATAAAAGTAGTGAAGTAGCGAGAATACTCTTCTTCTTTCTATAACTTTCTCTATAGCTTCTTCTCTATAATTTCTCTCTCTAGAGTTTCAATGAATTAAAAGAAAATAATGAAGGAATGAGCTTCTATTTATAGGAAAATGGAATGCATAGTAATTAATCCATGAACGGTCCAGATTGATTTACTTTTTAATCGACGGTCCATATTTAAAGCAAAATCTTTTAAATAAAATATAATATATTCTATTTTATAAAAACATTTTACTATGCAAACACTATGCAAAAACACTATGCAACACTATGCATAATAAAATATAATATATTTTATTTATAAAATAACTTTAATAAAGTATTACATTTTATATAAAGATGTTTCGCTTTATTACGTTAATAATACTGAATAAAACAAAAAGTCATTATCGCTATAATAATTCATGACAATAATGGAATCAAACCGAGTGACTTCTCACATAAGCATCAATAATCAATACTGGTAATGTTTCTTATGCAACCACACGACATCTTTTTTACTTTTACTACTGAGTAGTTCAACAAAGATCAACGGTAAAACTTCCGCCGTTATTTTAATAAAATATTTTTGTCTTTTTCTCAATCCGACAATAATTCTGTTGTGGGGTCCACCAATGAGTGAGCCATTGTACGAATATATCCTGCTAAACCGAATATTCCCCGACCAATCGAATATAATATAACCACTTGCATACTTTGAAAAATTTATAAATATTACCCACAACTATAACATTATATCAAATTATTCCATAATATTCAAAAATAATATTTATAGAAAATTCATCTTTATTTATAAAAGCTGGGGTCTTCTGAACTTGTCCCAACTCCCTTGAAATCAAGGACACAGAGTCTTAATAGATCTTCAAGAGTTTGAATAGTCCTCTCCCTTCGTCATCATCTGGTCGAGGATGATATCTTAGAGCTAAATCGTAAGTCTGTGCCCATAGCTTTTTGCAAACTAACCCAAAATCGTAAAAGTGAATCTTGGGTCTCGATCGAAACTATGGATACCGCATATACCATGCGGTCTTACAATCTCGTTTATGTATGTATACGAGCAAGAATTTCAAGTGTATAAGTTTCTCGATCGGTAAGAAATGAGCGGACTTGGTCAATCTATCAACAATGACCCAAATCGCATCAATGCCTTGAGAAACCTTAGGAAGACCGTGAACGAAATCCATGGTAATGTGCTCCCACTTCCATTCCGGAATTTTAAGTGGTTCTGATGGACCTTTTGGTACTTGATGCTCCGCTTTAACTTCATTGACAAGTTAGACACCTTGAGATAAACAGTCTTATCTCTCTCTCTTCATATTGCTCCACCAAAATGTATGGCCGAATATCATGATACATTTTGGTACTCCCGAGATGGATTACAAATGGTGTGTTGTGCGCCTCCATCATGATATTATACTTTAAATCGTGGTCGTTAGGAACACAAAGTCCGGAGTTGACTCAAGTATTCCATCTTCATCAATTCTTGCTTCCGATAGCACCTTCTTGCACTTTCTTCCTCATACGCATCGAACTCCAGTGCAGTAGCTTGAGCGACTTTAACTTTATCGATTAAAGTCGGTTCTACTCGTATATTCGCTATCATCACATGCGTCCTCCTCGAGTCTTTAACTCTATCTCCATCCTTTGCAAGTCACACAAAATGGGCCTTTGCGTTGAAAATAACGCACTCGTGCTTGCGTATATCTTATCTTCTACTCAATCGCGGCTACCACGTTCGCTTTCGAGGATGTTATTGGATGGTATGATCATAATATTTCAATAGTTCAAGCCAACGTCGTTGTCGCATATTGAGTTCCTTTTGAGTGAAGAAATATTTGAGGCTTTTATGATCCGTAAAGATTTCCACTTTCTCCCCATACAAGTAATGCCTCCAAATTTTATGTGCAAAAGATAATACCGCTAACTCCGGATCATGAGTAGGATAATTCCTCTCATATTCTTTGAGTTGTCGCGAGGCATAAAGCTATAACTTTTCCATGTTGCATGAGAACACATCCCAACCCTTTGCCCAAGCATCACTATAGATGACAAATCCTCAAGGCAGATGGCATTGTCGAACAGTCTTTGAAATAAGTCTCCTCTTGAGTTCTTGAAAACTCTTCTCACATTATTCGCTCCAACCAAACTTTGTATCTTTTCGAGTCACCGAGTCAATGGAGTAGCGATTCGAGAAAATCCTTCCACGAATCTCCGATAATAACCAAATTAAACCGAGAAAGCTACGTGCTTGGTCCACCGATTTAGGTTGTTCCCACTTTGAATAGCTTCAATCTTTATTGGGTCAACAGATATTCCATGACTTGATACCATCGTGCCCAAGGAATGCTACTTCTTCACGAACTCGCATTTCTTCAACTTGGCATAAAGCTTATATTCACGAAGCTTTTGGAGTGTCAGCCTCAAGTGTTGCTCATGATCTTCACGGCTTTTGGAATAAATAAGGATGTCATCAATAAAGACGACCACAAAGTGATCTAAATATTCCTTGAATACTCGGTTCATCATATCCATGAAGGCAGCAGGAGCATTAGTCAATCCAAAGGACATGACTAGGAATTCATAATGCCCGTACCTAGTTCTGAAAGCCGTCTTTGGAATGTTAGCGGTTCTAATCTTCAATTGGTGATATCCGGAAAGAAGATCAATCTTTGAAAAGAATTTGGCTCCTTGCAACTGGTCAAACAGGTCATCAATACGTGGCAATGGATACCTATTTTTGATGGTGACATGATTCAACTCCCGATAATCAATACAAAGTCGCATACTCCCATCTTTCTTCTTCACGAATAGAATGCAGGGAGCACCCCAAGGAGAAGTACTTGGGACGAATAAAGCCAATGTCTAACAATTCTCAGAGTTGGGTCTTTAACTCCTCAAGTTCAATAGAGAGCCATTCGATATGGGGCTTTGGAAATAGGTTTTGTAACGGGGTTCAAGGTCGATCTTGTGAGACCCCTGATTTTATCAATAAAGATTTAAATTTTGTTGAAATAATTTTTAATATTATGGTGTGAATTTAAGATAATATTATAGTTGTGGGTAGTATTTATAAATTTTGCAAAGTATGCAAGTGGTTATATTATATTCGATTGGTTGGGGAATATTCGGTTTTAGCAGGAATATTCGTATAACTACTCAATCATTGGTGGACCCCACAATGTAATTATTATCGGATTGAGAAAACGACAAAAATATTTTATTGAAATAACGGCGGAAGTTTTACCGTGTAGTTCTTGTTGAACTACTCTGGTAGTAAAAAATACGATGTCGTGTGGTTTCATAGTAAGCACCAGTATTGATTATTGATGCTTATGTGAGAAGTCACTCAGTTTGATTCCATTATCATCGATTAATAATATGAATTATTATAATGATAATGACGTTTTTGTTTTATTCGTATTATTAACGTAATAAAATGTAAACATCTTTTATATAAAAAATAGAATACTTTATTAAAGTTATTCTATAAATAGAATATATTATATTTTATTATGCATAGTGTTGCATAGTATTTTGCATATAGTGTTTTGCATAGTATTGCATAGTGTTTGCATAGTAAAATGTTTTTATATAAATAGAATATATTATATTTTATTTAAAAGATTTTTCTTTAAATATGGACCGTCGATTAAAGTAAATCAATCTGGACCGCTCATGGATTAGTTACTACTACGCATTCCATTTTCCTATAAATAAAGCTCATTCCTTCATTATTTTACTTAATTCATTGAAACTCTAGAGAGAGAAAATTATAGAGAGAAGTTATAGAGAAAATTATAGAAAGAAGAAGAGTATTCGCTACTTCACTACTTTTATATTTCAGTTCTTTTTTACTGTAGGGTGTTATTCTTTTCTTCTTGAAGAGAACTTCTATTATTCCATTCATTATTATTATTCGCTGGAATAACTCCGTAAAAGTGGCATACCCTATACATAACTCAGATATGCTGGCGACCACCCTATACTTGGTGAAATCCTTATGTTATTCCATTGCTTATTATTCATTGGAATAACTCAGTATACGCATGCTTTACCCTATACTTGGTGACATTCTTCTATTATTCTCGCTTGAACATCCTGTCTGCAAGTGTTTTTACACACCGGACCGGTTCCGCTTTTTATTATTCTGCTGGAACATCCTCGTCTGTGTTTTTACACCGACCGGTTCCGCTTTTTATCATTCTCGCTGGAATATCCTATCTCGTGTGTTTTACACCGGATCCGTTTCCATCTTTATTATTCTGTTGAACATCCCGCTTGGTGTGAATTTCACCTCGACACTGTTTTCGTTATTATTATTACTGTTGAATAACCTCGTCATCTGAAGTACCTCATGCATGGTGATTTCTTTTGTTATTCCATTCTTTATTATACCCAGTTGGTTACAGAGCTTAGGGATATGATCCCTGGCTGGGATGTGAGATAAGAACTAGGAGGGGAGAGACGGGGAATTCCTTCGCTAGTATGACCTACCTAAATTTATTTGGTATTTAATTGGTCGGTCAGAGTATAGGGATAATATGTGATATGTTAATTAACCCTTATTTTGTGGCAGTGTTTGAAAATGGCATCCGAGAATGTTGAGAATAGCAATGGAGCACAGGAGACTATTGATTCTCCACAAATCAATAATCGAGGATAATGTGCAACAGGATGGCGATAATCCTCCCATAAACAACAACACCGATCAATTGACTAACGACGAGACGTTTAAGAGGTTTTAAATTCATGCAATATCGGTAAAGCGACTCTGTCCAAAACGTTGGTGGAAACACGGAAAAAACTCTCGAGGCGGTCACCGCTAAACAATTCAAGGAGGGACCACCGGAGTTTAAGGGAGAGCCAAAACCACTTGGCGGAAGCATGGATAAAGCAGTTACCAAGATATTTGATGTCTTGGGATGCTCAGGAGCAAAAGGTTCCTTTGCTTGCCTTTATGTATGTTGCGCGAGAGAGGCATTCTTGGTGGGAATCGGTAAAAGCGAACTCAACTTCTTTGTCTTGAAGATATCTTGGGAGAAGTTCCAGAGTCATTCAACGACAAATACTTTCCTAAAAGTATTACCACATGAAGGAGGTGGAGTTTATCAAGTTGGAACAAAACAATATGACCGTGTCGCAATACGAGGCAAAATTTGTGGAGTTATCACGATTTGCGTCCCACTTGGTGGATAATGAAGAGAGAATGACGCGAATGTTTTTAAGAGGTTTGAAGCGGAGATACGTCAACATCTTATTTCTCATAAACTGTGTTTTTATTCGGATGTTGTAAATAGGGCTCGATTAGTGGAGCGCCGATAACGAGTCAACGCAACTAAAAGAAGCGGTAAGCACAAAATTATAATACCGGAAAGTAGTCATCGAGCGGTGACAACAAGCGTGGAGGGAATCAACAGGGCGAGATATGGTAACCACTTGGTGGTAATCGGGGCCAAAAACAATAAGAATGGACATTTCAAGAAAAGGAGATTTAACAATGATGGAAAGACGTCGACCAAAGACTTTGTTGTTAAGGAAGGAGAAGGACCACCTATTATATGCTTCAAATGCGGAGGAGAGGGACACATCGGTCCGAATCTAGCCATGCCAAATCAAAAGCATGTTATAATTGTGGAAGAGAAGGCCACTTAGCTCGATTTTGTGTTTTTACCAAGACGAATTCAACTAGGATGGAGGCACCAAAGGTCATCCCTGACAAACCCAGAGCCGATAGTTTAAGAGCGGCGTTTTTTTTTCGTGACGAGGAACTGAATAAAATTATCACGGGTAAGTAATCATAAGCTCTTGCGAAGTCTATACTGTGTGAGATACCGTTCTACCCACTCTTTTATTTCATCTAGTTGCGTTCAACGTTTAAATTTGACTCGGAGAAGTTAGACTTTGACTTATTGGTTGAAACTTCGTTAGTTGGAGCCTTCGTTACATCGCTTACTATTTTAAATCTTGTTTGATTCAAATAAACACTTTCACGTTACTGTCGATCTTATCTTTTGAAAATACTTGTCTTTGATGTGATTTTAGGAATCAATTGGTTAACTACTCATTATTCTTTTGTAAGGTTGTTAGCTTTCATATTCCTAACCAACTTTGTTATATCTGAATTCAAAGTAACCAAACCACTAAAGTCAATCATTGTCATATCAAGCCATAAGTAAAGAGCCCCGATCCTTTCGTTGTTGACTTCCTTGTGTAGAATGCCTTTGAAGCGGACTTTCTACGTAGGCGGCGTCGTGAATGAAGATGGCAAGTTTATAGGTATCATTGTGAGATGCTATCTAGGTTAAGGGATAGAAGTCACAGTTGGTATCAATGTGACGTCTTATCCAAGTCTTGGATGAGAGTCACAGTTTTGAATGATATTTCTATTATTAATAAATTTCCTGGCGTATTCTTGAAGACTTCTTAGCCTACTTAGAGCGTGAAATCGAATTTCGTATTGACCCCAGTATAAAGCCCATTTCTTAAACCCTCAAATAATTCTTCAACTAAAATGAACAGTTTACGTGGTTTATGATGAAAGTCATAATAAAAGCATAGGACTGATGAAAATCATGGGTATATGAAGTATTAGTAAGTTTTATGATGAGTTATGTTGGTTAGTATGTGAAAACATGAAAGTTTCTTAGAAATCACAAAGAGTTGAAAATCAGATTTTGGTGAAAAACGTAACATGAAATTCAATTGACCATATCTCTTATTATATTTTGAATTTTTGAATGTGGTCAAGTCCTAGAGTTAGACCTATGAGTTACCTAACTAATCCAAGTGGAATTACTGGAAAAGGTGTTATAGATTTTTGTGTGGACTGATTTTTAGCAAAGGAGGCCAAAGCTGTAAATTTCGAAAATGCTACTTGCCAGAAACTTTAAGGGACTGTTTCGGCCACTTAAATTATGAGAAAAATTCTGGGTTTTTGGGACATGAAGGTATATGGTATAAAGTACCTCCTGTCCAAAAATGAGCTCATTCTGACTTAAAATGAGCAAGTTATGACTATTTCAATATTTAGGTTTTTCCGACGAAAAATGCTATAATCGGAGTTCTATAACTCCGATGACCATGAAATTTAAACTGGAAGCTCACGATAACATGTGTAAGGTCCTGCCAAGATTTGGGAATTTTTGGAGTTAAACTTGAGGTAGCTAATTTCTTAGGAAATTAATTAGAAATTGATTTTTGAAAAATAGTAAATGAATTTTAAAAATTCGAGAAAATATATTTTCATCATGGGACTATATTATGCTAAATCCCAGAAAAGAAATATTTTTGGGACTGATTTGGTATTTTCATGAAAATAGTTTAATTCTGAACATATGAGTTAAATATGTTATGTGAAGTAAAAAGTTGAAAATAGGATTTTATGGCTAGAGAATCTTATATAGAGTATATGCATATTTTTTGAGAGATTTGATAATTGGTGATAATATCTTATGAGTATGACATTTTGAATGATTAAATGCATTATATGGTAAAAGCGTAAACAATTAAGATAAATTATTTATAAATTTAAGAAGTGATTAAAATATTGTTATAATATTAATGATATTAGATTATGAGATTATTAAGTGATTGAAAACATGGGGATATTCTTGAATCTGGATAAATTATATTATAAATGTTTAATATTTATCCTTTATCTCATTTGATTGATTCTTTATATCATTATCCTCATGCTTATATTATGTTGAAAAAGTCATCTCGTGGCTTTTGTAGTGCGTAGATGGACTTGGTATGATTATGACCGAGGATTGTTCGGTATAATCATAACTAGTAATTGAAAACACAATTATCTTTGGTAGTAGTGCATGGATAATTTATAGTCGTGATACTAATGAATACACAATTATCTTTGGTAGTAGTGCATGGATAATTTGTGGTCGTGATACTTAATGAATACACAATTATCTTTGGTAGTAGTGCATGGATAATTTGTGGTCGTGATACTAATGAATACACAATTATCTTTGGTAGTAGTGCATGGATAATTTGTGGTCGTGATACTTAATGAATACACGATTATCTTTGGTAGTAGTGGTATGGATAATTTGTGGTCGTGATACTAATGAATACACAATTATCTTTGGTAGTAGTGCATGGATAATTTATTAATGCGTGATACTAATGAATACACAATTATCTTTGGTAGTAGTGCATGGATAATTTGTGGTCGTGATACTAATGAATACACAATTATCTTTAAGCAGATAGTGCATGGATAATTTGTGGTCGTGATACTAATGAATACACAATTATCTTTGGTAGTAGTGCATGGATAATTTGTGGTCGTGATACTAATGAATACATGATTATCTTTGGTAGTAGTGCATGGATAATTTGTGGTCGTGATACTTAATGAATATCCTTGGCACGTAGTGCGAGGATGATTCGATGATATGGATTAATTATTGAAATGAGTCTCGTGAATGAAATATTAATTCATGGATGTGGTAAAAGTCGTCTTTAGTAGTAGTGCATTGATAGACTTGGTATGATTATGACCACGGTTATTCGGTATAATCATGGCCGTAATTGAAAACACGAATATCCTTAGCCATGGTGCATGGATAATTCATGGTTGTGATTCTATTAAGTTGAGTCTCGGTATTATTGGTTTTCTGATTTGTATATCTTGGCACATAGTGCAAAGATGAATTGTTAATGAATATCTTTGGTAGGATTAGAAGATGAATTTAAATGATAAAAGTATTCAAGGTATCCTCACCTCTTTATCATATCAGTCAGTCGTACCCTAATTTCGAGGAAAATTCCATAAGGAGGAGAGATTGTGACCCCAGATTTTATAAATAAAGATTTAAATTTTGTTGAAATAATTTTTAATATTATGGTGTGAATTTAAGATAATATTATAGTTGTGGGTAGTATTTATAAATTTTGCAAAGTATCACAGTGGTTATATTATATTCGATTGGTGGGGAATATTCAGGTTTAGCGGGAATATTAAATACAACTGGCTCAATCATTGGTGGACCCATAATGAAATTATTGTCGGATTGAAAACGACAAAAATTTTTTATTGAAATAACGGCGGAAGTTTTACCGTGAGTTCTTGTTGAACTACTTTCGGTAGTAAAAATGCGATGTCGTGTGGTTGCGTAAGTAGCACGGTATTGATTATTGATCTTATGTGAAAGTCACTCGGTTTGATTCCATTATTGTCGATTAATAATATGAATTATTATATATGAGCAATGACGTTTTGTTTTATTCATATTATTAACGTAATAAAAAAGCGAAACATCTTTTATATAAAATAGAATACTTTATTAAAGTTATTACATAAATAGAATATATTATATTTTATTATGCGTAGTGTTGTATAGTATTTTGCGTAGTGTTTTGCATAGTATTGCGTAGTGTTTGCATAGTAAAATGTTTTTATATAAATAGAATATATTATATTTTATTTAAAAGATTTTTCTTTAAATATGAATCGTCATTAAAGTAAATCAATCTAGGCCGCGTTCATGGATTAATTCTTATGCATTCCATTTTCCTATAAATGAAGCTCATTTCCTTCATTATTTTACTGAATTCATTGAAACTCAGAGAGAAAAATTATAGAGAGAAGTTATAGAGAAAATTATAGAAAGAAGAAGAGTATTCTGCTACTTCACTACTTTTATATTCAGTTCTTTTACGGTAAGGGTGTTATTCTTTTCTTCTTGAAGAGAACTTACATTATTCCATTCATTATTATTACATTGGAATAACTTTTGTAAAAGTGGCATCTGTTATATATAACTTTTGTATGTGGCGCATACCTATACTTGGTGAAATCCTTATGTTATTCCATTGCTTATTATTACATTGGAATAACCTATATCTGTGGTTTACCCTATACTTGGTGACATTCTTCTATTATTACATTGGAACATCACATGCATGTGTTTTACACCCACACGGTTCGATTTTATTATTACATTGGAACATCACATGCATGTTTTTTACAGGACTGGTTAAAATCTTTATCATTTTGTTGGAATATCCTATCGTGTGTTTTACACCGGATCTGGTTCCATCTTTATTATTACATTGGAACATCCTGCTTGGGTGTGAATTTCACGACTTTGGTTCCGTTATTATTATTACATTGGAATAACTTTGTCATCGCTGAATCTGCATGCATGCGTGGTGATTTCTTTTGTTATTCCATTCTTTATTATACCCAGGTTGGTTAAAACTTTGACTTATACTCCATGAAATTAGTAGAATATCCTTGATATTTGCGTTTCATCTAGTATCTTTTCATGGAAATATTCTTCCGATCATTCTTGAATTTTACTCTACAAAAGCGATATCATGTTGACAATTTGGACGTTAATAATTCATGGATTAAATAATTCTTGAACTTGTTTTATTGAATTATTATGTCATTGTCATCATCCTTATGATATATCATGTTATCTTTGGCTTACGTGCGTAGATGAACTTAGTATGATTATGACCGAGGATCATTCGGTATAATCATGACTTGATATAAATGATGTGACAAAAGTCCTCGATGGCACATAATGCGATGATGGATAGTTTTTGATATGATTATGACCGGGGTGATTTGGTATAGTCATGACCATTGATAACTTGATGAAAATCCTTGGCCGTAGTAGTACAGGAATGATTAGATGTGGTGGTTTATTTATTGTCGAGTCTCGGCGATAAAATTGATGAAAACCTTTTAAAACCTAAAAGATAGTAGATTTTATTCTTTACTTGACTCTTTTAATGGATTACATATTCATTGCAGTTAAACTTGTTGTCTATTGTATTTTATCGGTTTAACAACGTTGAAGGCTAATGATAATTTATTACGCATTATCTTAGTCATAATATTTCTTCTTGGGCTAGTTGAGCTCACCCTTTCTTTCACCGCTCTCTTGAAATGAGAACATAAATTGGAGACAGTCGGGGAACGGAGTAATGGTCCGAGAGGATAGCATTAGTAGTCCTCACTATTACGTGAAATAGTGTGATAATAGTTGTAATGAGGACTCCTTTTGAGTTTGTATAATATCTAGTAGACAATATTTGTATTCAAACTCACGGTTTATGTCGTCTTGTATACCTACAGCAGTTATATTAGTAAGTTGTATTTGAATTTATGTGCCATGTAAGTGGCGACCCAAGATGGGTGACGTATACCTAATTTTGGGGCGTCACGAATACAAAATTCAATTTCACGCTCTGGGGTAGGCCAGAAGTTCTTGAGAATATACGTCGGAAATTTATTAACAATAGAAATATCGTTCAAAACCGGCGTATTTTTTGTTTAAATTTGTGACATGAGCTAAGAAAAGCTTGACATCCGCTTTTCAATAAGCGAATAGCTTTATGGCTTGAGATGACCGTGATTGATTTTAATGGTTTGGTCGTTTGAATTAGCATAATAGGTTGATTAGGAATATGAAAGCTAACAACCTTACGAAAATAATCAATTTTTGCATGATAAGTATTTAACCAATCAATCCACTAGAATCACGTCAAATGCAAGTATTTTTAATGAAATAAGATCGACAAGTAATGTGAGGGTACCGATTTAGAACCAAACAAGACTTATAAGCAGATGGATGTAATGAAGGTTTCTCCCAACGAGTTTCCACAGATAAGTCAAAGTCTAATTTCTCCTGAGTCAAATTTAATCGATGAGCGCAAGTAGGAGAAATAAAGAATGGGTAGAACCTGTATCAAATAAAGTATAGACTTCATTAGAGTTTATGATAAGCTTACCCGTGATGACCTCATTCGGTTCCTTGCTCTCTCGGGAGGTCACAACGAATGCTCTCCTTGCACTACTAGGTTTTGACTTTTCCGGGAGGGCCTTTGGTGCCTCCATCCTAGTTGAATTTGTCTTGATGAAATGACAAAATCGAGCTAAGTGACCTTCTCTTCCACAATTATAACATGCTTTGGACGACATGGCGCAGTTTGGACTGATGTGTCCCTCTCCTCCGCATTTGAAGCATATGATAGGTGGTCTTTCTCCTTCCTTAACAACGGGTGCTGGTGCTGACGTCTTCCCATCATTGTTGAATCTCCGTTTCTTGAAATGTCCATTCTTATTGTTTTGTACGATTACCACCAGAAGTGGTTACCATATATCGCCCACATTGATTCCCTCCACGCTTGTTGTCACCGCTCCGATGACTACTCTCCATTTGGTATTATAATTTTGCTTACCGCTTCTTTTTAGTTCGCGTTGACTCGTTATCGCGCTCCACTAACTGAGCCCTATTTACAACATCTGAATACAAACACAGTTTATGAGAAATAAGATGTTGACGTATCTCCGACTTCAAACCTCTTAAAAACATTCGCGCCATTCTTTCTTCATTATCCACCAAGTGGGGCGCAAATCGTGATAACTCATAAAAATTTTGCCTCGTATTGCGATACGGTCATATTGTTTTGTTCCAACTTGATAAACTCCACCTCCTTCATGTGGCGAATACTTTCGAAAAGTATTTGTCGTTGAACAACTCCCCGGAACTTCTCCCAAGATATCTTCAATCTGACGAGGTTGAGTACGTTTCTGGATTCCCACGATGTCTCGCCTCTCCGCCAAGACATAAAGGCGTGAAGGGAACCTTTTGCTCCTCGGAGCATCCAAAGACATCAAATATCTTGGTAATCTGCTTTATCCATGCTTCCGCCAAAGTGGTTTTGGCTCTCCTTAAACTCCGGTGGTCCCAGCTCCTTGAATTGTTTAGCGGTGACCACCGAGAGTTTTCCGTGTTTCCACCTACGTTTTGGGCCGAGTCGCTTCTCTTTCTTTGTTGCATAAATTGCATAAAGCCTCCGAACATTTGATCATTCATCATTTGGTCGGTATTGTTGTTTTATGATGAGGATTGTCGCCTTCCCGCGCTTACATTATCCTCGATTATTGATATGTGGCGAATCAACGATCGCTTTGTGCTCCATTCTTATTCTCAACATTCTCGGATGTCATTTTCGAATCTTGCCACAAAACAAAAGGTTAATTGACGTAAACAAATTATCCTTATATTCGACCAAACCAATAAAATAGCACACAAACTTAGGTAGGTCATAC
Source organism: Panax quinquefolius (assembly GCA_020205615.1). Taxonomy (NCBI): domain Eukaryota; kingdom Viridiplantae; phylum Streptophyta; class Magnoliopsida; order Apiales; family Araliaceae; genus Panax; species Panax quinquefolius. The sequence goes on along the minus strand of CM035153.1, from coordinate 146,499,107 downwards.
TAGCGAAGGTATTCCCGTCTCTCCCTCCTAGTACTATTCTCACATCTTTGCCGGGGATCATATCCTAGCTCGACGATACCAATTGTGGCGCCCCAAAATTAGGTATACATCACCCATCTTGGGTAGTCGGATACATGGTACAAAATTTAAATACAACTTACTAATATAAGCGTAGGTATAATAATACGACATAAAGCGTGAGTTTGAATATAAATATTATCTACTAGATATTATACAAACTCAAAAGGAGTCCTCATTACAATTATTATCACACTATTTCACGAGAATAGTGAGGACTACTAATGCTATCCTCTTCTGGACCATTACTCTCGTTCCCCGACTGGTCCACGGCTATGTTCTCATTTCTTGAAGAGAAAAAGTGAAAGAAAGGGTGAGCTCAACTAGCCCAAGAAGAAATATTATGACTAAGATAATGCGAGAATAAATTATCATTAGCCTTCAAATGATGTTAAACGATAAAATATAATAAACATCAAGTTTAAGCTGCGGCGAACAAGCAATCCCTTAAAAGAGTCAAGTAGAAAATAAAATCTACTATCTTTTATGATTTAAAAGGTTTTTCATCATTTATTATAGGCGAGACTCGACTTTAATAAATAATCCACATCATCGAATCACCCTCACTACGGCCAGGATATTCTTTAAGATCACGACCACAATTATTCATGCACTCACGGGCCAAGAATAGTTGTGTATTCATTAATGGTCATGATCATGCCAACAATCGTCCATCAATGCACTACTGACCAATTTGAGAATTTTTACCACATCATTTGTAACATTACGGTTAAGATTACACTGAATAGTCTCTCGGTCATAATCATACCAAGTCCATCTATGCACTACAGACCCACGTATGACTTTAAAAAAATATAAACATGAGGATGATGACAATGATATAAGAATTCAATAAAACAAGTTCAAGAATTATTTTATCCGAGAATTATTAACGTCAAATTGTCAACATGATCTTTGTTTTGTAGAGTAAAATTCAAGAATGATCGAAGAATATTTCCATGAAATGATCTTTGGATGAAACGCAAATATCAAGGATATTCTACTAATTTCATGGAGTATAAAGTCAAAGTTTTAACCAACCGTATATAATAAAGAATGGAATAACAAAAGAAATCACCATGCATGCGGTACTTGGCATGAAAAGTTATTCCAATGAGAATAATAATAACGGAACCGGTCGGGTGAAATTCACACCGATAGATGTTCCAACGAAATAATAAAGATGGAACCGGATCCTGTAAAACACACGAATAGATATTCCAATGAATGATAAAGATTTTAACCAGTCCGGTGTAAAACACATGATGAGGATGTTCCAATGAAATAATAAAGATTTTAACCGAGTCCGGTGTAAAACACATGATGAGGATGTTCCAATGAAATAATAAAAGAGAATAATGAAGAATGTCACCAAGTATAGGGTAGTCGCGTATCTGAGTTATTCCAATGAGAATAATAAGGAATGGAATAATCAAGTTCTCTTCATGAATACAAAAGAATAATATCCTTACGAGTACAACAAATAATATTCCCAACCTTAGAAGAAGAAGCTGAATATTAGCAAAGTGAAGTAGCGAATACTTTTCTTCTTTCTCTATAGTTTCTCTCTAGAGTTTCAAAGAATTAAATAAGAAAATAATGAAGGAATGAGCTTATTTTATAGGAAAATAGAATGCGTAGTAATTAATCCATGAGCGGTCCAGATTGATTTACTTTAATCGGCGACCATCCATATTTAAAGCAAAATCTTTTAAATAAAATATAATATATTCTATTTATATAAAAACATTTTACTATGCAAACACTATGCAACACTATGCAAAACACTATGCAACACTATGCATAATAAAATATAATATATTTTATTTATAGAATAACTTTAATAAAGTATTACATTTTATATAAAAAAGATGTTTACGCTTTTATTACGTTAATAATACTGAATAAAACAAAACGTCCATTATCGCTTATAATAATTCATATTATTAATCGGCAATAATGGAATCAAACCGAGTGACTTCTCACATAAGCATCGATAATCAATACTGTGTATTTTTATGCAACCACACGATTCTTGTACTTTTACTACTGAAAGTAGTTCAACAAGATCAACGGTAAAACTTCCGTAGTTATTTCAATAAAATATTTTTGTCGTTTTCTCAATCCGACATAATTACATTGTTGGGTCCAACTATGATTGAGTAGTTGTGCGAATATTCCTGCTAAACCAAGAATATTCCCAGACCAATCGAATAATATAACCACTGCGTACTTTGCAAAATTTATAAATATTACCCATAACTATAACATTATATCAAATTTATTCCATAATATTCAAAAATAATATTTATAGAAAAATTCATCTTTATTTATAAAAGTCGGGTCTTCTGAAATAACATCCACTACCTCGAAAGAATCGATTGCTTTCCTAATGAAAGGTCAAAGTGATCTTTGAATGAAACTTATGCAAAACAACAACTCTCAAAGTATCTAAATACTCACAAAATACGCTCGATAACATAGAGAGAGAAAGCTTATGTTTCTGGTGTGATTTTCAATTCTAACTTAACCCTATATTTATAGAAAAATGTTAGCACGCCGAAGCAAATTTGACCTGCTATCTGATGGCTTTACCTGCTACTATTGCCACCCACCATATTTGAAATAAAATTCAGTATATTTCTTCACCAACCACAAGTGGGGCTCACTCAATTCTAGAATTTTCTACCAAAATCATTTATAACCCTAATTTCCGAATCAGCCACCTCTTAAAATTCATAACAAATCATTCATTCATTTTTAACGGTTCAAAATTTGTGGACATATACTCAACTTATATATGTATAACATATCCAAAAAATCACAACGATCCAACGGTCGGATTAAAAATTATAACTCACGCAATATATCGTAAAAATACTGATTTGATTTTTAATACCTCCATTCAGACAAAAATACTGATAAAAAACCTCAACATTAATTCCTTCAATTATAACCACATAAAATAAATAAATCCATCATTTATATCCACATCAAATAAATATTTTCTTATCATATAAATAAATAATTAATTATTCACAAATAATATTACAGAATCATAATTATGACAACCAGGCCGTTCCCAAGAAAGAGGGGGCTTTCCAATAAGGATTTCTCCTTACTGGCGTTTAATTAGGTGACCAACCCTCTCCTTGACAGAACTTTTTAGACATTGCCAATAATGTTATCTAATAATATTATTCAAATAATATTAAATATTGATATGATAATGAGAAATACTGTGCAGTGACAATTATTGAAACAACAATAATATAAAATATCAACGCAATAATTATTGAATCAATAAAATATTAAACAGTAATTACTGTAACAATTATTGAGTAGTGCCTTCTTACGTAAGAATCAATAATTCAAAATCATGTAATCTGGTAAGCTATTATTGCGAACCACACGATATTACTATATTTTAACCAAAGGGTATTCCAACGATCTTAACTTGAATAACAAGCTGCCATTATTTATAAAAACTCAAACTTGTCGTTTTCTTCATCCAAGCTTATTATTAAGATTCTGAGGCCCACGAATGGTCACTGGCATGTCGTCAGTTTGATATTCCCGACAAAAAGAATATTCCACGACCAAAAACGAATATTCCCTACGAAATGAATATTTCTGACCCACTTGCTTATTTTGTAAAATTTGCACATTTCACTCATAACTAAAATATTATATCAAATTAACTCCTTATTATTTCAAGATAATAAATAGAAAATTTAATTTTATTTATAAAAAATTTGGGGTCTTACATGTGGCGCCCCAAAATTAGGTATACATCACCCATCTTGGGTGCGCCACTTACATAGTGCGAATTTAAATACAACTTATTAACATAAGCATGGGTATGCAATCGACATAAAGCGTGAGTTTAAATACAAATATCGTCTCTACTAGATATTATATACTTCAAACAAAAAGTCCTCATTACAATTATTATCACACTATTTCACGAGAATAGTGAGGACTACTAATCTTATCTTGGGACCATCACTCGTTTCCCAGACTCGTCCCGGCTATATTCTCATTTCACAGAAGAAAACGGTGAAAGAAAGGGTGAGCTCAACTAGCCCGATGAAAATATTATGACTAAGATAATGCGAGAATAAATTATCAATAGTCTTGAACAATGTTAAGCGATAAAATACAATAAACAACCAATTTAACTTTAGCGGAATATGCGATCCATTAAAAAAGTCAAGTAGAAAATAAAATCTACTATCTTTTATGATTTAAAGGTTTTCATCATTTGTTATAGTTGAGACTCGACTTTAATAAATAATCCACATCATCGAATCACCCCACTTTTCTGACCAAGGATATTCTTTAGTATCACGACCACAATTATTCACCTTACTCTGGGCCGAGAATAGTTGTGTATTCATTAATGGTCATGATCATGCCAACAATCGTCCATCAATGCACTCTACGCCATTGAGGATTTTTACCACATCATTTGTAACATTACGGTCGTGATTACAAGAATAATCCACAGTCATAATCATACCAAGTCCATCCATGCTCTACGGGCCACCGAGATGACTTTAAAAAAAAAATAAAACATGAGGATGATGACAATGATATAAGAATTCAATAAAACAAGTTCAAGAATTATTTTATCCGAGAAATTATTAACGTCAAATTGTCGACATGATCTTGCTTTGTAGAGTAAAATTCAAGAATCTTCGAGAAGAATATTTCCATGAAAGGATCTTTGGATGAAGCCTTGAAATGTCGAGGATATTCCACTAATTTCATGGAGTATAGAAGTCAAAGTTTTAACCAATGGGTATAATAAAGAATGGAATAACAAAAAGAAATCACCGTAAATGCGATAGATTGCTAGCATAGGCGTTATTCAACGAATAATAAATAACGGAACGAATCGGCGTAAAATTATGCAAGCGAGATATTCAGCGAAATAATAATAAAGATGGAACCGGTCCGGGTGTAAAACACACGAGATGGATGTTCAGCGAGAATAATAATAACCCGGTCGAAAAACCAGGTCGAGGATGTTCCAAAACAAAAAGGCGGAACGAGGTGATGTTCCAAGGATGTTCAACGAGAATAATAGAAGAATGTCACCAAGTATAGGGTGTAAACCAGCATATACAGAGTTATTCAGCGAATAATAAGCGAATGGAATAACATAAAGGATTTCACCAAGTATAGGGTATCTGCGTGTCTCGAGTTATGTATAGGGTATGCCACTTTTACAAAGTTATTCAACGAATAATAAGAATGGAATAACATAATAAGTTCTCTTCGAAGAAAGAATAACACCCTTACTGTAAATAATAAAGGCTAAAAAAGAAAATAGAAGTAGTGAAGTAGCGAATATACTTTTTCTTATAACTTTCTCTCTATAGCTTCTCTCTATAATTTCTCTCTACAGAGTTTCAATGAATTAAATAAGAAAATAATGAAGGAATGAGCTTATTTATAGGAAAATGGAATGCATAGTAATTAATCCATGAGCGGTCCAGATTGATTTACTTTAATCGGCGGTCCATATTTAAAAGCAAAATCTTTTAAAAAAATATAATATATTCTATTTATATAAAACATTTTACTATCTGCAAACCTTATGCAAAAATACTTATGTGAAAACACTATGCAACACTATGCATAATAAAATATAATATATTTTATTTATAAAATAACTTTAATAAAGTATTACATTTTATATAAAAGATGTTTTACATTTTATTACGTTAATAATCTGAATAAAACAAAAGCGTCATTATCGCTATAATAATTCATATTATTAATGATAATGGAATCAAACCGGTGACTTCTCACATAAGCATCGATAATCAATCTGGTGTGTACTTCTTGTCTGACCACACGTATTCTTGTACTTTTACTACTGAGGAGTAGTTCAACGATGTCAACGGTAAAACTTTACGTAGATTATTTTAATAAAATATTTTTTCTTTTTCTCGATCCGATGATATAATTACATTTGTGGGGTCCACCAATGATTGGTAGTTATGCGAATATTCCCTACTAAACCAAATATTCCCAGACCAATCGAATATAATATAACCACTTGCATACTTTGCAAAATTTATAAATATTACCCACATTTATAACATTATATCAAATTATTCCATAATATTCAAAAATAATATTTATAGAAAATTCATCTTTATTTATAAAAGTGGGGGTCTTCTGACCTCCCATTCTTATGAAATTTAAGCCCTCGAAATTAGAATGCGTACTGGTATATGTCGAAGAGGTAAGGATACCTTGATTTCATTTGATTCTAACTCCCAATCATTTCCTCGACATCGTGGTTCCTCCAAAAAACTTTGACTTGAGGTATAACCTTGGGCGTAGAATATGTTCCTTCTTATCAAAATTTGAGCAGGAACTTCTTCATACGTCAAATCTTCCGCTATTTAAATCCGGTTCTAACTTTCGATAATATGGTTGGTCTTTCACATATTTACGTAACATGGATATGTGAAAAGCGTTATGAACACGAGACATATTTGGCGGTAAAAGCGAGTCTATAGGCCCACGATTCCTACTCGATCGAGGATTAAAATGGACCAGATGAATCGAGGATTAAGTTTTCTCTTTCCAAATCTTGTAACTCCTTTCCATGGAAGCAACTCTTAACAACACATGATCTCTATATCGAATTCCACGTCCTTTCGATGAAGATCGGCATAACTCTTTTGTCGATTTTGTGAGGTTTTTATCGTTGTCGGATCGTTTGAATCTTTTAAAAGTAGTCATACGTACCACCAACTCGGGTCCCAACAACGTTGCTTCACCCACCTCATCCCGACATCTTTGGAAGAACGACACTTTCTTCCATCAACTCTTGAATGGAGCCATGCGATACTTGCTTGATAAGCTTGTTGTTGTAGGAAAACTCCACCATGGTAAGAACTTGTCCCAACTCCCTTTGAAATCAAGAACACGAGTCTTAATAGATCTTGAGAGTTTGAATAGTCCTCTCCATTTGTCCGTCCGTCGAGGATGATATCTTGAAACTAAATCGTAAATCTGTGCCCATAGCTTTTTGCAAACTAACCCAAAATCGTGAAGTGAATCTTGGGTCTCGATCGAAAACTATGGATCTTGGGCATACCATGCGATCTTACAATCTCGTTTATGTACATCTGAGCAAGGCGTTCAAGTGTATAAGTTTCTCGTATCGGTAAGAAATGAGCGGAACTTGGTCGATCTATCAACAATGACCCAAATCGCATCAATGCCTTGAGAAACCTTAGGAAGGCCGATAGCTTGAAATCCATGGTAATGTGCTCCACTTCCATTCTGGAATTTCAAGTGGTTGCTGATGGACCTTTTGGTACTTGATGCTCAAACTTTAACTTCGTTGACAAGTTAGACACCTTGAGATAAACAATATATCTATCTCTCTCTTCGTATTGCTCCACCAAAATGTATGGCGAATATCATGATACATTTGGTACTCCCAAGAGATGGATTGCAAATGGTGTGTTATGCGCCTCCATCATGATATTATACTTTAAATCGGGGTCGTTAGGAACACAAAAGTGCAGAGTTGACTTCAAAGTATTCCTTCTTCATCGATTCTTGCTTAGGCGTAGCACCTCTTGCACTTTCTTCTTCTCATACGCATCGGCTCAGTGCGTAGCTTGGCGACTTTAACTTTATCGATTAAAATCGGTTCTACTCGTATATTATTTATCATCACATGCGTCCACAGTCTTTAACTCTATCTCCATCCTTTGCAAGTCACACAAAATGGGCCTTTGCGTTGACAATAACGCTTTTCGTGCTTGCATATGATCTTACTACTCGATGTCGTCGGCTACCACGTTAAACTTTTCGAGGATGGTATTGGATGGTATGATCATAATCTTTCAACAGTTCAAGCCAGCGTCGTTGTCGCGTGTTGAGTTCCTTTTGAGTGAAGAAATATTTGAGGCTTTTATGATCAAGTAAAGATCTCCACTTTCTCCCCATACAAGTAATGCCTCCAAATTTTAAGTGCGAAGACAATGTTTGCCCGACTCCGGATCATGAGTAGGATAATTCCTCTCATATTCTTTGAGTTGTCATGCGAGGCATAAACTATAACTTTTCCATGTTGCATGAGAACACATCCCACCCTTTGCAGAAGCATCACTTTAGAGATGACAAATCCTCAAAGGCGGATGGTATTGTCGAGCAGGTCTTTGAAATAAGTCTCCTCTTGAGTTCTTGAAAACTCTTCTCACATTCTTCGCTCAATAGAACTTTGTATCTTTTGAGTCAAATTTGAGTCGATGGAGTAGCGATTAGAAAATCCTTCCACGAATCTCCGATAATAACCAATTCTAAGCAAAAAAAGCTACGTGCTTGATCATTTGATTTAGGTTGTTCCCGGCTTTGAATAGCTTGATCTTTCTTTGGGTCAGCGGATATTCCATGACTTGATACCACGTGCCCAAGGAATGCTACTTCTTGAAGCGAACTCGCGCATTTCTTGACTTGGCATAAAGCTTATATTCACGAAGCTTTTGGAGTGTCGACCTCAAGTGTTGCTCATGATCTTCACGGCTTTTGGAATAAATAAGGATGTCATCAATAAAGGCGACCACAAAGTGATCTAAATATTCCTTGAATACTCGGTTCATCATATCCATGAAAGCGGCGGGAGCATTAGTCGATCAAAGGACATGACTAGAATTCATAATGCCGTCTGGGGTTACGGCCGCCGTCTTTGGAATGTCGGTGATTCAATCTTCAATTGGTGATATCCGGAATGAAGATCGATCTTTGAAAAAATTTGGCTCCTTGCAAATGGTCGAAACGGGTCATCAATACGTGGCAATGGATACCTATTTTTGATGGTGACATGATTGACTCCAGATAATCAATACAAAATCGCATACTCCCATCTTTCTTCTTCACGAATAGAGCAGGAGCACCCCGAGGAGAAATACTAGGGCGAATAAAGCCATGTCTAACAATTCCTGCGGTTGGGTCTTTAACTCACGAAGTTCAATAGGAGCCATTCGATATGGGGCTTTGGAAATAGGTTTTATACTGGGTTCAAGTCGATACAAAATTCAATTTCACGCTCGGGGTAGGCGGGGAAGTTCTTGAGGGAATCGTCGGAAATTTATTAACAATAGAAATATCGCTCAAAAGCGGCGTATTTTTGTTTAAATCGTGACATGAGCTAAGAAAGCTTGACATCCATTTTTTCAATAAGCGAATAGCTTTATGGCTTGAGATGGCCCGTGATTGATTTTAATGGTTTGGTCGTTTGAATTAGCATAATAGGTTGATTAGGAATATGAAAGCTAACAACCTTACGAAAAATAATCAATTTTTGCATGATAAGTAGTTAACGATCAATCCACAGAATCACGTCAAATCAAGTATTTTTAATGAAATAAGATCGACGGGTAATGTGAGGTGCACCGATTTGAACCAAACAAGACTTATAAGCGATGGATGTAATGAAGGTTTCTCCCAATGGAGTTTCCACAGATAAGTCAAAGTCTAATTTCTCCGGTCAAATTTAATCGATGGCGCAAGTAGGAGAAATAAAAGAATGGGTAGAACAGGTATCAAATAAAGTATAGACTTCATTAGAGTTTATGATAAAACTTACAGTGATGACCTCATTCGGGTTCCTTGCTCTCTGGGAGGTCACAACAAACGCTTTCTCCCTTGCACTTCTCGGTTTTGACTTTTACAGGGACGGCCTTTGGTGCCTCCATCCTAGTTGAATTTGTCTTGATGGCAATAAATCGAGCTAAGTGACCTTCTCTTCCACAATTATAACATGCTTTGGATGGCATGGCACGATTTGATGATGTGTCCCTCTTCTCGCATTTGAAGCATATGATAGGTGGTCTTTCTCCTTCCTTAACAACGGGTCTTTGGTCTTGGCGTCTTTCCATCATTGTTGAATCTCCGTTTCTTGAAATGTCCATTCTTATTGTTTTGGCCACGATTACCACAAAGTGGTTACCATATCGACTTTATTGATTCCCTCCACGCTTGTTGTCATAACTTGATGACTACTCTCATTGGTATTATAATTTTGCGTTTTTCTCTTTTTAGTTCGTTGACTCGTTATCGCGCTCCACTAATGAGCCCTATTTACAACATCTGAATAAAACCACGGTTTATGAGAAATAAGATGTTGGCGTATCTCGACTTCAAACCTCTTAAAAACATTAGCGCCATTCTCTCTTCATTATCCACCAGTGGGGCCTTGAACCAGTGATAACTCATAAATTTTGCCTCGTATTGCGACACGGTCGTATTGTTTTGTTCGACTTGATAAACTCCACCTCCTTCATATGGCGAATACTTTCGGAAAGTATTTGTCGTTGAAACGACTCTGGAACTTCTCCCAAGATATCTTGATCTGACGGGTTGAGTCGTTTCTGGATTCCCACGATGTCTGCCTCTCCACGCAACATAAAAGCGTGAAAGGAACCTTTTGCTCCTCGGAGCATCCCAGACATCAAATATCTTGGTAATCTGCTTTATCCATGCTTCAGCGAAAGTGGTTTTGGCTCTCCCTTAAACTCGGTGGTCCCGGCTCCTTGAATTGTTTAGCGGTGACCTTCAGAGTTTTCAGTGTTCCACCTACGTTTTGGGCGAGTCGCTCTCTACTTTCTTTGTTGCATAAATTGCATAAAGCCTCTGAACATTTGATCGTTCATCATTTGGTCGGTGTTGTTGTTTGCGTGAGGATTATCGCCTTCACGATGCACATTATCACGATTATTGATATGTGGTGAATCAGCGATCGCTTTGGCTCCATTCTTATTCTCAACATTCTCGGATGTCATTTTGAATCTTGCCACAAAACAAAGAGATTAATTGACATATAACAATTATCTTTATATTACGTGAGCCAATAAAATAGCACATAAACTTAGGTAGGTCATACTAGCGAAAAATTATTCCCGTCTCTCCCTCCTAGTACTTTTCTCACATCTTAGCGGGGATCATATCCTAGCTCGATACCAATTTGTGGCGCCCCCAAATTAGGTATACATCACCCGTCTTGGGTTGTCACTTACGTAGTGCAAATTTAAATCTGACTTATTAACATAAGCGTATGTATATGTCTGACATAAAGCGTGAGTTTAAATACAAATATTGTCTACTAGATATTATACAAACTCAAAAAAAGTCCTCATTACAATTATTATCACACTTTATTTCACGAGAATAGTGAGGACTACTAATCTTATCTTGGGGACCATCACTCGTTTCCCAGACTCGTCCCGGCTATATTCTCATTTCTGAAGAAAAGCGGTGAAAGAAAGGGTGAGCTCAACTAGCCCGAAAAATATTATGACTAAGATAATGCGAATAAATTATCAATAGTCTTGAATAATGTTAAGCGATAAAATATAATAAACATCAAGTTTAAGCTGCGGTGGAATATCGATCCATTAAAAAGTCAGTAGAAAAATAAAATCTACTATCTTTTATGATTTAAAGGTTTTCATCAACTTTTATATTTGAGACTCGACTTTAATAAATAATCCACATCATCGAATCACCCACCTTTTCTGACGAGGATATTCTTTAGTATCCGACGACCACAATTATTCATGCTTTTACGGGCGAGAATAGTTGTGTATTCATTAATAGGTCATGATCGTACCAACAAGCATCCATCGATGCACTCTGACTGGCGAGAGGACTTTTACCACATCATTTGTAACATTACGGTCATGATTACAAGAATAATCCACAGTCGTAATCATACCAAGTCCATCCATGCTACTCTACGAATACAGATGACTTTAAAAAAAATATAAACATGAGGATGATGACAATGATATAAGAATTGATAAAACAAGTTCAAAATTATTTTATCCGAGGAATTATTAACGTCAAATTGTCGACATGATCTTTGCTTTGTAGAGTAAAATTCAAGAATGATCGGAAGAATATTTCCATGAAAGATCTTTGGATGAAGCCTTGAATATCGAGGATATTCCACTAATTTCATGGAGTATAGAAGTCAAAGTTTTAACCATTTGGGTATAATAAAGAATGGAATAACAAAAGAAATCACCATGCATGCGATACTTGGCGCATAGCGAGGTTATTCAACGAATAATAATTATTCAACGGTCGGTGAAATTCACCTGAAGGATGTTCAACCGAATAATAAAAAGATGGAACGGTCGGTGTAAAACATGCAGAATAGGATATTCAGCGAATAATAATAAAGATGGAACCGGTCCGGTGTAAAACACACTGAGACGGGGATGTTCAACGAGAATAATAATAAAAAGCGGAACCGGTCAGGTGTAAAACACCGAGACGGGATGTTCAACGAATAATAATAAAAGAATGTCACCAAGTATAGGGTGTAAAACACAGTATCGAGTTATTCAACGAATAATAAGCGATGGAATAACATAAGGATTTCACCAAGTATAGGGTATCTGGCGTATCACAGTTATGTATAGGGTATGCCACTTTTACGAGTTATTCAATGAATAATAGTGAATGGAATAACGAAGTTCTCTTCATGAATAAAGAATAACACCCACTACTACCGTAAAAAGAATAATATATAAAGTAGTGAAGTATAATATTTCTTCTTTTAGAAGACTTTATTGGCTGAAGTAGCGAATACTTTTCTTCTTTCTATATAATTTCTCTCTAGAGTTTTGATGAATTAATTAAATATAAATAATGAAGAATGAGCTTATTTATAGGAAAATGGAATGCGTAGTAATTAATCCATGAGCGGTCCAGATTGATTTACTTTAATCGACGGTCCATATTTAAAAGCAAAATCTTTTAAATAAAATATAATATATTCTATTTATATAAAAACATTTTACTATGCAAACCTTATGCAAAACACTATGCAAAACACTATGCGACAAAATTATGCATAATAAAATATAATATATTTTATTTATAAAATAACTTTAATAAAGTATTACATTTTTTATATAAAAGATGTTTACATTTTTATTACGTTAATAATCTGAATAAAACAAAAAATATAATTATCATATAATAATTATCGATTATTAATAATGATAATGGAATCAATAAGTGACTTCTCACATAAGCATCGATAATCGATCTGGTATTCTTCTTATGCAACCACATGTATTCTTGTACTTTTACTACTGGGTAGTTCAAGCGATTATCAACGTAAAACTTTCGTGTAGTTATTTTAATAAAATATTTTTGTCGTTTTCTCGATCAAATGATAATTACATTGTGGGGTCCACCAATGATTGAGTAGTTATGCGAATATTCCTACTAAAAAAAATATTCCCAGGCCAATCGAATATAATATAACCAACTTGCATACTTTGCAAAATTTATAAATATTACCTGACTATAACATTATATCAAATTATTCCATAATATTCAAAAATAATATTTATAGAAAATTCATCTTTATTTATAAAAGTTGGGTCTTACACCTCCCTTCTTATGAAATTTAGCCCTCGAAATTAGAGTGCGTACTGGTAGGTATGTCGAAGAGGTAAGGATACCTTGATTTCATTTGATTCTAACTCCCAAATCATTTCCTCGACATCGTGGTTCCTCCAAAAACTTTGACTTGAGGTATAACCTTGGAGCGTAGAATATGTTCCTTCTTATCAAAATTTGAGCAGGAACCTCTTAATCGTCAAATCTTCCGCTATTTAAATCAGTTCTAAACTTCGATAATATGGTTCGGGTCTTTCACATATTTACGTAACATGGATATGTGAAAAGCGTTATGAACACGAGACATATTTGGCGGTAAAAGCGAGTCTATAGGCCACGATTCCTACTCGATCGAGGATTAAAAATGGGCCAGATGAATCGAGGATTAAGTTTTCCTCTCTTTCCAAATCTTGTAACTCCTTTCCATGGAAGCGACTCTTAACAACACATGATCTCTATATATCGAATTCCACGTCCTTTCGATGAAGATCGGCATAACTCTTTTATCGATTTTGTGAGGTTTTTATCGTTGTCGGATCGTTTGAATCTTTTAAAGTCATCATACGTACCAACTCGGTCCCAACAACGTTGCTTCACCCACCTCATCCCAGCATCTTTGGAAGCGACACTTTCTTCCATCTGGCCTTTGAATGGAGCCATGCGATACTTGCTTGATAAGCTTTGTTGTTGTAGGAAAACTCCACGATGGTAAGAACTTGTCCCACTCCCTTGAAATCAAGAACCACGAGTCTTAATAGATCTTGAGAGTTTGAATAGTCCTCTCCATTGTCCGTCCAATGCGAGGATGATATCTTAGAAACTAAATGTGAAATCTGTGCCCATAGCTTTTTGCAAACTAACCCAAAATCGTGAAGTGAATCTTGGGTCTCGATCGAAAACTATGGATCTTGGCATACCATGCGATCTTACAATCTCGTTTATGTACATCTGACAAGGCGTTCAAGTGTATAAGTTTCTCGTGTCGGTAAGAAATGAAGCGGACTTGGTCGATCTATCAACAATGACCCAAATCGCATCGATGCCTTGAGAAACCTTAGGAAGGCCGTGCTTGAAATCCATGGTAATGTGCTCCCACTTCCATTACGGAATTTCAAGTGGTTGCTGATGGACCTTTTGGTACTTGATGCTCGCTTTAACTTCGTTGACAAGTTAGACACCTTGAGATAAACAATATTATCTCTCTCTTCATATTGCTCCACCAAAATGTATGGCGAATATCATGATACATTTTGGTACTCCCGAGATGGATTGCAAATGGTGTGTTGTGCGCCTCCATCATGATATTATACTTTAAATCGGGTCGTTAGGAACACAAAAGTGCAGAGTTGACTCAAAGTATTCCTTCTTCATCGATTCTTGCTTAGGCGTAGCACCCTCTTGCACTTTCTTCCTCATCGCATCGGCTCGGTGCGTAGCTTGGCGACTTTAACTTTATCGATTAAAATCGGTTCTACTTCGTTATATTATTTATCATCACATGCGTCCTGGGTCTTTAACTCTATCTCCATCCTTTGCAAGTCACACAAAATGGGCCTTTGTGTTGACAATAACGCTTTCGTGCTTGCATATGATCTTACTTTCGATCGTCGGCTACCACGTTAAACTTTTCGAGGATGGTATTGGATGGTATGATCATAATCTTTCAATGATTCAAGCCAACGTCGTTTATCGCATGTTGAGTTCCTTTTGAGTGAAGAAATATTTGAGGCTTTTATGATCAAGTAAAGATCTCCACTTTCTCCCCATCTGAGTAATGCCTCCAAATTTTAAGTCTGCAAAAGACAATGTTTTGCCACTCTGGATCATGAGTAGGATAATTCCTCTCATATTCTTTGAGTTGTCGCGAGGCATAAACTATAACTTTTCCATGTTGCATGAGAACACATCCCAACCCTTTGCTGAAGCATCACTTGTAGATGACAAATCCCTCAAGGCGGATGGTATTGTCGAGCAGTCTTTGAAATAAGTCTCCTCTTGAGTTCTTGAAAACTCTTCTCACATTCTTAGCTCCAATAGAACTTTGTATCTTTTCGAGTCAAATTTGAGTCGATGGAGTAGCGATTAGAAAAATCCTTCCACGAATCTCAGATAATAACCATTAAGCAAGAAAGCTACGTGCTTGATCATTGATTTAGGTTGTTCCCGACTTTGAATAACTTGATCTTTCTTTGGGTCAGCGGATATTCCATGACTTGATACCACGTGCCCAAGGAATGCTACTTCTTCTTGACGAACTCGCATTTCTTGACTTGGCATAAAGCTTATATTCACGAAGCTTTTGGAGTGTCGACCTCAAGTGTTGCTCATGATCTTCACGGCTTTTGGAATAAATAAGGATGTCATCAATAAAGGCGACCACAAAGTGATCTAAATATTCCTTGAATACTCGGTTCATCATATCCATGAAAGCGGCGGGGAGCATTAGTCGATCGAAAGGACATGACTAGGAATTCATAATGCCGTCTTAGGAGTTACGGCCGTCTTTGGAATGTCGGTGATTCTAATCTTCAATTGGTGATATCAGGAATGAAGATCGATCTTTGAAAAGAATTTGGCTCCTTGCTTGCTGGTCAACGAGGTCATCAATACGTGGCAATGGATACCTATTTTTGATGGTGACATGATTGACTCCAGATAATCAATACAAATCGCATACTCCCATCTTTCTTCTTCACGAATAGAAACAGGGCACACCCCAAGGAGAAGTACTTGGGGCGAATAAAGCCATGTCTAACAATTCCTGCGGTTGGGTCTTTAACTCACGAAGTTCATAGGAGCCATTCGATATGGGGCTTTGGAAATAGGTTTTGTACTGGGTTCAAGGTCGATACAAAATTCAATTTCACGCTCTCGGGGGTAGGCGGGGAAGTTCTTGAGGGAATCGTCGGAAATTTATTAACAATAGAAATATCGCTCAAAAGCGGCGTATTTTTGTTTAAATCATGACATGAGCTAAGAAAGCTTGACATCCATTTTTCAATAAGCGAATAGCTTTATGGCTTGAGATGATAGTGATTGATTTTAATGGTTTGGTCGTTTGAATTAGCATAATAGGTTGATTAGGAATATGAAAGCTAACAACCTTACGAAAATAATCAATTTTTGCATGATAAGTAGTTAACCAATCAATCCACAGAATCACGTCAAATCTGAAGTATTTTTAATGAAATAAGATCGACGGTAATGTGAAGTGCAAATTTGAACCAAACAAGACTTATAAGCGATGGATGTAATGAAGGTTTCTCCCAGCGGAGTTTCCACAGATAAGTCAAAGTCTAATTTCTCGGTCAAATTTAATCGATGGCGCAAGTAGGAGAAATAAAAGAATGGGTAGAACCAGTATCAAATAAAGTATAGACTTCATTAGAGTTTATGATAAGCTTACCCGTGATGACCTCATTCGGGTTCCTTGCTCTCTGGGGAGGTCACAACAAACGCTCTCCCTTGCCTTCTAGGTTTTGACTTTTACGGGAATGACCTTTGGTGCCTCCATCCTAGTTGAATTTGTCTTGATGGCAATAAAATCGAGCTAAGTGACCTTCTCTTCCACAATTATAACATGCTTTGGGCGGCATAGCACGATTTGGATGATGTGTCCCTCTTCTCGCATTTGAAGCATATGATGGGTGGTCTTTCTCCTTCCTTAACAACGGGTCTTTGGTCTTGGCGTCTTTCCATCATTGTTGAATCTCCGTTTCTTGAAATGTCCATTCTTATTGTTTTGTACGATTACCACAAAGTGGTTACCATATCGGCACTTTGATTCCCTCCACGCTTGTTGTCACCGCTTGATGACTACTCTCATTGGTATTATAACTTTTGCTTGTTGCTCTCTTTTTAGTTCGCGTTGACTCGTTATCGCTCTCCACTAAGCGAGCCCTATTTACAACATCTGAATACAAACCACGGTTTATGAAAATAAGATGTTGGCGTATCTCGAAACTTGAAACCTCTTAAAAACATTAGCGCCATTCTCTCTTCATTATCCACCAAGTGGGGCCTTGAAACCAGTGATAACTCATAAATTTTGCCTCGTATTGCGACACGGTCGTATTGTTTTGTTCCAACTTGATAAACTCCACCTCCTTCGTGTGGCGAATACTTTCGGGAAAGTATTTGTCGTTGAAACGACTCTGGAACTTCTCCCAAGATATCTTGATCTGAATGAGTTGAGTCGTTTCTGGATTTCCACCGATGTCTGCTCTCTCCACGCAACATAAAAGGCGTGAAAGGAACCTTTTGCTCCTCGGAGCATCCCAGAGACATCAAATATCTTGGTGTCTGCTTTATCCATGCTTCTTAGCGAAAGTGGTTTTGGCTCTCCCTTAAACTCCGGTGGTCCCAGCTCCTTGAATTGTTTAGCGGTGGCCAGCAGAGAGTTTCAAGTGTTTCCACCTACGTTTTGGGCGAGAGTCGCTCTACTTTCTTTGTTGCATAAATTGCATAAAGCCTCTGAACATTTGATCATTCATCATTTGGTCGGTGTTGTTGTTTTTACGTGAGGATTATCGCCTTCACGATGCACATTATCACGATTATTGATATGTGGTGAATCAACGATCGCTTTGTGCTCCATTCTTATTCTCAACATTCTCGGATGTCATTTTCGAGATCTTGCCACAAAACAAAAGATTAATTGACATGTAACAATTATCTTTATATTACGATGACCAAACCAATAAAATAGCACATAAACTTAGGTAGGTCATACTAGCGAAGGTATTCCCGTCTCTCCCCCTCTAGTACTTTTCTCACATCTTAGCGGGGATCGTATCCTAGCTCGATACCAATTGTGGCGCCCCCCAAAATTAGGTATACATCACCCATCTTGGGTGCGCCACTTACATGGTACAAATTTAAATACAACTTATTAACATAAGCGTAAGTATGCAATCGACATAAAGCGTGAGTTTAAATACAAATATTGTCTACTAGATATTATACAAACTCGAAAAAAGTCCTCATTACAATTATTATCACACTATTTCACGAGAATAGTGAGGGACTACTAATCTTATCTTCGGGACCATCACTCGTTTTCCAGGCTAGTCCCGGCTATATTCTCATTTCACGAAGAAAACGGTGAAAGAAAGGGTGAGCTCAACTAGCCCGATAAAATATTATGACTAAGATAATGCGAGAATAAATTATCAATAGTCTTGAATAATGTTAAGCGATAAAATATAATAAACATCAAGTTTAAGCTGCGGTGAATATAAGCGATCCATTAAAAGAGTCAAGTAGAAAATAAAATCTACTATCTTTTATGATTTAAAAGGTTTTTCATCATTTATTATAGTTGAGACTCGACTTTAATAAATAATCCACATCATCGAATCACCCCACTTTTCTGACGAGGATATTCTTTAGTATCACGACCACAATTATTCACGCTTCGGGCGAGAATAGTTGTGTATTCATTAATAATCATGATCATGCCAACAAGCTCGTCCATCAATGCACTACTGACCCACATCGAGGATTTTTACCACATCATTTGTAACATTACGGTTAAATGATTACATAGAATAATCCTGGTGTATAATCATACCAAGTCCATCCATGCTCTACTGAGCCCACAGATGACTTTAAAAAAAATATAAACATGAGGATGATGACAATGATATAAGAATTGATAAAACAAGTTCAAAATTATTTTATCCGAGAATTATTAACGTCAAATTGTCGACATGATCTTTGCTTTGTAGAGTAAAATTCAAGAATGATCGAGAAGAATATTTCCATGAAAGGATCTTTGGATGAAGCGCAAATATCGAGGATATTCCACTAATTTCATGGAGTATAGAAGTCAAAGTTTTAACTTATTTGGGTATAATAAAGAATGGAATAACAAAAGAAATCACCATGCATGCGATAGCCGCATAGAACGAGTTATTCAACGAATAATAAATAACGGAACGGTCGGTGAAATTCACACAAGCGGGATATTCAACGAGAATAATAATGGAAAGGTGTAAAAACGACGATAGAGTCAGCGGTGTAAAAACACACACCTGAGCGGGATGTTCAAGCAGAATAATAATAAAAGCGGAACCGGTCCGGTGTAAAACACACAGCAGGGATGTTCAAATGAATAATAGAAGAATGTCACCAAGTATAGGGTAGCCAGCGTATCGAGTTATTCCAACGAGAATAATAAGCAATGGAATAACATAAGGATTTCACCAAGTATAGGGTATCACAGCGTATCTGAGGTTATGTATAGGGTATGCCACTTTTACGAGTTATTCAAATGAATAATAATGAATGGAATAACGAAGTTCTCTTCAAGAAGAAAGAATAACACCCTTCTAAGTAAAAAAATAAATATAGAAGTAGTGAAGTAGCGAGAATACTCTTCTTCTTTCTATAACTTTCTCTCTATAACTTCTCTCTATAATTTCTCTCTAGAGTTTGATGAATTAAATAAGAAAATAATGAAGGAATGAGCTTATTTATAGGAAAATGGAATGCATAGTAACTAATCCATGAGCGGTCCAGATTGATTTACTTTAATCGGCGGTCCATATTTAAAAGCAAAATCTTTTAAATAAAATATAATATATTCTATTTATATAAAAACATTTTACTATGCAAACACTATACAAAAACTTTATGCAAAACACTATATAACACTATATCGTAATAAAATATAATATATTTTATTTATAAAATAACTTTAATAAAGTATTACATTTTATATAAAAGATGTTTACATTTTTATTACGTTAATAATACTGAATAAAACAAAAAGTCATTATCGCTATAATAATTAATATTATTAATCGTGATAATGGAATCAAAGCGTGACTTCTCACATAAGCATCAATAATCAATCTGGTGTCTTCTTGTTATGCGACCACATATTCTTGTACTTTTACTACCGAGTAGTTCAACAATGTCAACGGTAAAACTTCCGCCGTTATTTTAATAAAATATTTTTGTTTTTTTCTCGATCAAATGATAATTACATTGTGGGGTCCACCAATGATTGAGTAGTTATGCGAATATTCCTGCTAAACCAGATATTCCCAGACCAATCGAATATAATATAACCACTTGCATACTTTTGCAAAATTTATAAATATTACCCACAACTATAACATTATATCAAATTATTCCATAATATTCAAAATAATATTTATAGAAAATTCATCTTTATTTATAAAAGTTTGGGGTCTTACATCCAACTTTCATGTCATTTCCTCAATTGCATGGTTCCTTCACAAAACCTTAACTTGTGGTATAACCTTTGTTCGTAGGACATGCTCTTTTCTATTCAAGATCTTGACAGGTACCTCCTAGTATGTTAAATCTTCGACTATCTCGTCTGGTTTTAACGTAATAATGTGATTCGGGTCTTTCACATATTTACATAACATCGATACGTGAAAAACGTTATGAACACGCAACATACTTAGCGTTAAGGCGAGTCTATAGGCCACAATTCCTACTCGATCGAGGATTTCAAATAAATCGAAGGTTTGAGCTTTCTTCTCTTCATCGACTCTTACTTCTAGAATAACGCCTTCTTGCACCTTCTTCTATATATTCATCAGCTCCAGGTCTATAGCTTGAGCGACTTTAACGTTATCGATTAAAGTCGATTCTACTCGTATATCATCACGTGGGTCCCTAGAGTCTTTAACTCTATCTCTATCGTTTGTAAATTATATAAAATAGGTCTTTGTGTTCAACAATATCGCACTCGTACTTGCGTACGATCTTCTACTCAACGCGTCAGCTACCACGTTCATTTTTCCAGGATGGTATAGTCAGAACAAGTGCCGAAATGAGTCGCCTCTTGAGCTCTTGTAAAATCTTCTCGCATTCCTCGCTCCATACGAAGTTTGTATCTTTCTGAGTCAGCTAAGTTAACGGAGTAGCGATTCTAGAAAATCCTTCCACGAATCTTCGATAATAACCGGCTAAGCCCAGAAAGTTACGTACTTTGGTCACCGACTTCGGTTGCTCTCAACTGTGATTCATATCCCAATCTTGGACAACACGTCACAATGGTACCTATCATTTTACCACCACACAAATATAGAGTCCCCTACAGAGAGTCTGGCTTTAGTGCATTCCACAAAGGAAGTCACGAGATAGAGGCTCGGGTACCAACTTTTGTACTTGGGTTTTTAACTCCTGAAGTTCAATAGGAGCCATTCGATATGAATTTTTGAAAATGGGTTTTGTACCGGGTTTAAAGTCGATACAAAATTCAATATCACACTCTGGGGGTTGGCCAGGAAATTATTCAGGAAATACGTCAGGAAATTCACTAACAATAGAAATATCATTCAAATCTGACGTTTTTTTTAAAAACCCATTAAATGGCTAAGAAAGCTTGACATCCGTTTTTCAATAAACGAATGGCTTTATGGCTTGATATGAAAGTGTTTGACTTCAATGGTTTGGTTTCTTGAATTCGCATAACAGGTTGGTTAGGAATATGAAAACTAACAACCTTACAAAAATAATTAATTTTGGCATGATGAGTGGTTAACCAATCAATTTCTAAAATCACATCAAAAACAAGTATCTTTAAAGAGATAAGATCAACAGGTAATGTGATAGTGCTAACTTGGATCAAACAAGATTTATAAACAGTGGATATGATAAAAGTTTTTCTTAACGGAGTCTCCACAGATAAGTCAAAGTCTAATTTCTCCGGAGTCAAGTTTAAACGTTGAGCACAAGCAGGAGAGATAAAAGAATGGGTAGAACCGGTATCTAATATGGTATAAATTTTGAAAGAATTTATAATTAACAAACCCGTGATACCTTCGTTCGGGTTCCTCGCGTTTTGGGCAGTCACAACAAACGCTCTTCCAGAAACCGCCGACTTTATTTTGTTCGTATTCGCCTTTGGTGCCACCGTCCCAGCTGGACTTGATTTCGCTACAGGACAAAATTGAGCTATGTGACCTTCATTTCCATAATTATAACATACCTTGGAAGGCTGTAAACAGTTTGTGTGACGCCCCAAAAATTAGGTATACGTCACCCAATTTGGGTCGCCACTTACATGGTACATAAATTCAAATACAACTTACTAATATAACTGTCGTGTACAATACGACATAAACTGTGAGTTTGAATACAAATATTGTCTACTAGATATTATACAAACTCAAAAGGAGTCCTCATTACAACTATTATCACACTATTTCACGTAATAGTGAGGACTACTAATGCTATCCTCTCGGACCATTACTTACGTTCCCCGACTCGTCCAAATTATGTTCTCATTTCAAGAGAACGAAGGAAAAGAAGGGGTGAGCTCAACTAGCCCAAAGAAGAAATATTATGACTAAGATAATGCGTATAAATTATCATTAGCCTTCAACAAAGTGTTAAACCGATAAAATACAATAGACAACCAGGTTTAATGCAGCGGAATAAGCAATCCATTAAAAAAATCAAGTAGAGAATAAAGTCTACTATCTTTTAGGTTTTAAAAGGTTTTCATCAATTTTTATCGCTGAGACTCAGCTTAATAAATAAACCACCACATCTAATCATCCCTGTACCACGATCAAGGATTTTCATCAAATTATCAATGGTCATGACTATACCGAATCACCCCTGGTCATAATCATACCAAAAACTATCCATCACTGCATTACAGGCCACTGAGGACTTTTGTCACATCATTTATATCAAGTCATGATTATACCGAATGATCCCTGGTCATAATCATACTAAGTTCATCTATGCACGTAAGCCAAAGATAACATAATATAACATGAGGATGATGACAATGACATAGTAATTCAATAAAACAAGTTCAAGAATTATTTAATCCATGAATTATTAACGTCCAAATTGTCAACATGATCTTCGTTTCAGAGAGTAAAATTCAAGAATGATCAGAAGAATATTTCCGTGAAAAGATACTGGATGAAACGCAAATATCAAGGATATTCCACTAATTTCATGGAGTATAGAAGTCAAAGTTTTAACCAACTGGGTATAATAAAGAATGGAATAAAAGAAATCACCATGCATGCAGTATTGCGGCATGAATGTGTTATTCCAACGTAATAATAATAACGGAACCAAAGTCGTGAAATTCACATTCGACAGCGATGTTCCAACGAATAATAAAGATGGAACTGGATCCGGTGTAAAAAACACACGAGATAGGATATTCCAATGTAATGATAAAGACGGAACCGGTGTCCTGTAAAACACACGAATAGGATATTCCAACAAAATAATAATAAAGATTTTAACCAGTCCGGTGTAAAACACATGCATGTGGATGTTTCAATGTAATAATAAAGAATGTCACCAAGTATAGGGTAAAATCACATCGGTGTTATTCCAATGTAATAATAAGCAATGGAATAACATAAGGATTTCACCAAGTATAGGGTATCTGCCATATACAGGTTATGTATAGGGTATGCCACTTTTACAAAAGTTATTCCAACAAAATAATAATGAATGGAATAATGTAAGTTCTCTTCAAGAAGAAAGAATAACACCCACTACAGTAAAAGAACCGAATATAGAAGTAGTGAAGTAGCAGAATACTCTTCTTCTTCTTTCTATAATTTTCTCTATAGCTTCTCTCTATAATTTCTCTCTGTAGAGTTTCAATGAATTAAGTAAGAAAATAATGAAGGAATGAGCTTCTATTTATAGGAAAATGGAATGCATAAGTAATTAATCCATGAACTATCCAGATTGATTTACTTTAATCGACGGTCCATATTTAAAGAAAAATCTTTTAAATAAAATATAATATATTCTATTTATATAAAACATTTTACTATGCAAACACTATGTAATACTATGCAAAAACACTATGCAAAAACACTATGCAACACTATGCATAATAAAATATAATATATTCTATTTATGAATAACTTTAATAAAGTATTCTATTTTATATAAAAGATGTTTCGCTTTTATTACGTTAATAATACGAATAAAACAAAACGTCCATTATCGCTATAATAATTCATATTATTAATCAACAATAATGGAATCAAACCGAGTGACTTCTCACATAAACATCAATAATCAATACCGGTGTCTTATATGCAACCACGCCAGACATCGCATTTACTTTACTACCGAGGTAGTTCAACAAGAACCACGGTAAAACTTCCGCCGTTATTTCAATAAAATATTTTTGTCATTTTCTCAATCCGATAATAATTACATTGTGGGGTCCACCAATGATTGAGTCATTGTATTTAATATTCCTGCTAAACCGAATATTCCCCACCAATCGAATATAATATAACCACTGTGCATACTTTGCAAAATTTATAAATACTACCCACAACTATAATATTATCTCAAATTCACACCATAATATTAAAAATTATTTCGACAAAATTTAAATCTTTATTGATAAAATCTGGGTCTCACAATCTCCCTCCGTATGGAATTTCAGCCCCCTGAAATTAGAGTGCGATACTGGTATGATAAAGAGATGAGGATACCTTGAATACCTTTATCGTTTAAAAATATTAAATTCATCTTTGAAATCGCCAAAGCTATTTATTAACAATTCATCTTTTGCATTCTGACAAAGCAAAGATATACAATCAGAAAACCAATAATGTAAGACCTCAAATTTTTTAAATAAAAGGAATTTCCTTTATTTATTATTTTGAAATAGTAAGGGTTGATTTGATTAATGTGGATAGTTAAGGGTTAAATACGCAAATATTTCAAAATAAGCAAGTGGTTATAAAATATTCATTTTGTTAGGGAATATTCGTTTGGTCGTGGAATATTCAGTCGCTTTGTGGGAATATTCGTGCGACGGTACAAGCAACCATGTGTGGGCCCCATAACGGAAAGCGATTGGATGAAGAAAACGACAAATATAAGTTGGTTAAAAATAACGGCGTAGTTGTTACCAATTAAGATCGTTGGAATACCCTTGGGTTAAAATATACGAGAATACGCTGTGTCGCATGCGAGAAGCACACCAGATTGCACGCAGATTTGTTGAATTATTGATCCTTACGTAAGATGGCACTACTCAATAATTTTCACAAAGAGTTATCGCTCAATATTTTATTTTATTGATTCAATAATTGTTTGCGTTGATATTTTATATTATCATTGTTCAATAATTGTCACCGCATTATTTTCCCATTATCGATCAATAATTCATATTATTTGAATAATATTATTAGATAACATTATTGGCAATGTCTAGAAAGTTCTGCATCTAAGGAGAGGTTTGGTCACCTAATTGCGCGCCAAGATGAGAGAGATCCTTATTGAAAGCCCCTCTTCCTCGAACTACCGGGTTTATAATTGTGATTCTCGTAATATTATTTGTGAATAATTAATTATTGATTCATATGATAAAGAAGTATTTATTTTATGTGGATATAAATGATGGATTTATTTATGTGGTTATAAATGAAGAAATTAATGTTGAGGTGTTTTATCAAGATTTTATCTGATTGGAGGTATTAAAATTAAATCGGGGTTTTGAGATATATTATGGGGGTTATAATTTTTAATCCGATAGCTTGGATTGTGGTAATTTTTGGGTATGTTATACATACATAAGTTGAGTATATGTCCACAAATTTTGAACCGTTAAAAATTCACGAATGATTTGTTATGAATTTTAAGAGGTGTCTGATTCGGAAATTAGGTTTATAATTGATTTTGGTGGAAAATTCTAGAATTGAGTGGGCCCCACTTGTGGTTGGTGAAGAAATGTGCTTTTAATTTTATTTCAAATGTGGTGGTGTGGCAATAGTAGCGGTGTAAAGCCATCGTAAAGTGTGTCAAGTCTCGCTTCTACGGCTAACATTTTCCTATAAATAGAGGGCTAAGTTAGAATTGAAAATCACACCGTAAACAAAGTTTTCTCTTTCTCTCTCTATATTATTGAGCGTATTTTGTGAGTATTTAGATACTTTGAGAGTTCATTGTTCAAGACAAGTTTCATTCAAAGATCACTTCCGACCTTTCCTTCCGGTAATCTTGATTCTTTGAGGTAAGGGATATTATTTTTTTTCGTAATGATATTATTTCTTCAATATCATTATGTTGAAATGTCGATCCGAAGTTTTATCAAATTTGGAACTTTTTCATGTCGGGGTTACTATTCATGAGTTACTATTCACGAAGTTACTATTCATGAGTTACTATTCACGAAGTTACTATTCACGAGTACTATTATTCATGAAGCGTGAAGATGTTTTTTTGTGGAATTTCTATCTTTTGGTGTCGGATTTACTATTCATGATATTGGTGATTATTCACGATACTTGACTATTCACGATATAAGACTATTCACCAAAAAATAAAATTTCTTCTTTTGTCCAAAACATCTATTTTGGATACTAGCTTTGATTGTATCCATGTTTTGATCATTCTTGAATTTTACACCACTTTGTGATTATTTTTGGGGTATTGTTGGACATGGATAAAACAAAGTACTAATCCTTAATCCTTAATCTTGTCATTTTGTTTCACCGGATTCGTTCTTTAAAAATATTTTTCATCATCCTCGGTCTTAAATGATGATATTATTGAATATCTTTGGCCCAGTGGCAAAGATGAATGATTTCAAGAATATCTTTGGCCCAGAGTGCAAAGATGAATGTGTTTGAGATGAACATGTGATCGATTAATATCTTTGGCTTTGTAGTGCAAAGATGAACAGTGTTTAAATGAACATGACCAATCGATGAATATCTTTGCCTCAGTAGTGCAAAGATGAATATTTGATTCTGTATGTATATTGATTGTTGTTACAGGATAAAAAGATAGACGATGAACTT
This sequence comes from Panax quinquefolius, assembly GCA_020205615.1. Lineage (NCBI taxonomy): Eukaryota > Viridiplantae > Streptophyta > Magnoliopsida > Apiales > Araliaceae > Panax > Panax quinquefolius. The sequence goes on along the minus strand of CM035153.1, from coordinate 146,471,775 downwards.
TTAAATTCATATATAGAAGATAGTAGTTTGCATTCTCTACTTAACTCTTCTAATGAATTATTATTTCACTGCGAATATTGATTGAAAATTTGTTGTCTATCAGATTCTATTAAATTTTTCCTCGTTGAAGACTAATGATAATTTGTTGTATATTATCTTAGTCATAATATTCTTTATCGAGCTAGTTGAGCTCACCCTTTTCCTTTTTTGTTCCATTCTTCTCAGAGGCGAGAATATATAGCAGTATTTAGCCTGGGGTATGGAATGAAGGTTTTAGAAAGGATTGTTTAGTAGTCCTCACCATTTTGTAAAATAATGTATCAATAAATGTGATGAGGATTTATGTGAGTATAAATATTGTGCTGAAGATAATATTTGTATTTAAACTCACAGCTTTCTTGTTGTAATAATAAAGTTGTAGTTGTTTCGCACCATGTATTGACAACTCGTAATGGGTGATGTATACCTATTTTGGGGCGCCACAATTGGTATCGTAGCTTAGGATATGATCTCTGGCGAGATCGGGGAATAGAACTAGGAGGGAGAGAGATTTAAAATCTTCGCTAGTGTGTCCTACCTAAGCTTATTTGTTAGTTAGTCAAGATATAGGGATATTATGTGATATATTGATTTCTTAATTAACCCTTGTTTTATGACAAAGATTTTGAGAATGTCGATCGAGAATATTAACAATGGAGTAAATGAGACCGTGGAGATGCCTGTCTTTACCAACGAGGAGAACGTGCAACAGTGGGCAATGTTCCTCCCGTGAACAACACCACCGAAAGCGAGATGATGAACGAGGGATGTTTAGAAGCTTTTTGCAGCTCATGCAAAATCGACGAGGAGACTCGTGTTCAAAATACAGAGAGAAATGATAGCAATTCACTGGTTGTCACAAACAAGCAGCTTCAAAGAGTCAGGACCACCAGAATTTAAGGGAAAGCCAGATCCGATCATGGGCGGAAACATGGGTCAAACAAATTACCAAGATATTCGATGTCTTGGGATGCACGGAGAACAGAGAGGTTCCATTCGCCACCTTTTATGTTCCGTGGCGAAGCAGACTCATCGTGGGAGTCTCTGTGAAGCGCACCCATCCAAACTCGCACTCAAAGATGTCTTGGGAGACGCTTTGTAGACTATTTAATGAAAAATACTTTCCCGAAAGTGTTCGTCATATGAAGGAAGTGGAGTTCATCGATTAGAGCAAAACAACACGACGGTGTCTCAAAGACGAGGCAAAGTTTGCAGAGTTATCCAGTTTGCACCTCATTTGGTGGAGAATGAGGAACGTATGACGCGATGTTTCTTAGAGGTTTGAAACCCAAGATACGCCAAGATCTCATTTCTCATAAACTTTCTCTTTATTCGGATGTTGTAAAATGTGCTCAATTATTAGAGCGAGATAACGAGTACGGCCAACTCGAGGACCATAACCAGATCGTACGGAGATAGCGAAATCAATGAATAATGATAACTCATGAGAGAAAGAAACAGATATGACAAAATGGTAACCACTCTGTGGTAATCATGGTCATGAAAAATGTAAGAAGCGAGTCGAGGAGATTTTAAAAAGAGAGATTTAACAACGACTATGTGAAGACGACAAAGGTGGCGGCAGAAGAATCGGTTCTAAGGGAGGAGAACGACCACCCGGTCATATATTCTACAAATGCGAAAAGAGGGACATATCGGTCCAAACCGCCCACAACAGCTTCAAGGTATGCTATAGTTGTGGAAAGGAAGGACATATCGCTTTAGATCAGATGCAGTAGCGAAACCTAGTTCAATGGGGACGGTGACTCAAAAGATCGTCCTGAAAAAGTCAAAGTCAACGATTCCGGAAAGAGCGTTTGTTGTGATCGGTCATAATGCGAGAACCCAAACGAGGTGATCACGGGTAAGCTATTTATAAATTCTTGCAAGTTTATACCTTACTCGACATCTTGGTGCTACCCATTCATTTATCTCTCCCGCCAGTGCTCAACGCTTAAACTTGACTCGGAGAAATTAGACTTTGACCTATCTCGTGGAAACTCCGCTAGAGAAACTTTCATCACATCCACTGCTTATAAATTTTGTTTGATTCAAGTTGGCACCATCACCTTACCGTTGACCTTATCTCTTTAAAGATACTTGCTTTTGATGTGATTTTAGGGATTGATTGGTTAACTACTCATCATGCCAAAATTGATTGTTTTCGTAAGGTTGTTAGTTTTCATATTCCTAACCAACCTTGTTATGCGAATTCAAGCAACTAAACCATTAAAATCAATCACTATCATATCTAATCATAAAGCTATTCGCTTTATTGAAAAACGGATGTCAAGCTTTCTTAGCCCATGTTATGGATTTGAATAAAGACACGCCAAATTTGAATAATATTCCCTGCTTTTTATTGACTTTCCCGACGATTTCAAGAACTTCCTGGCCACCCCGTAACGTGAAGTTGAATTCTTTATTGATCTTGAACCCGGTACAAAGCCCATTTCTAAAACCCCATATCGAATGGCTCCTATTGAACTTCAGAGTTAAAGGTCCAACTACGTGAATTGTTGGACATCGGTTTCATTCGAACTAGTACATCTCCTCGGGGTGCTCTGCTTTATTTGTAAAAAGAAAGACGGAGTATGCGACTTTGTATTGACTATCTGAATCGAACCATGTCACCATCAAGAATAGGTATCCTTTACCTCGTATTGATGACTTGTTTGACCGATTACTGCAAGGCACAATTCTTTTCAAAATCGATCTTCGCTCGGATATCATCAAATGAAGATTAGAATCGAGGATATTCCAAAGACCGCCTTGAACTCCCGGTATAGGCATTATGAATTCTTAGTCATGTCTTTCGGACTAACTAATGCTCCTCGCGGCTTTCATGGATATGATGAACCGAGTATTCAAGGAATATTTGGATCGGTTATTGTTGTTGTCTTTATTGATGACATCCTTATATATTCCAAAAGTCGTGAAGATCATGAGCACCATTTGAAGTTTGTACTCAAAGGCTTCGCGAAAACCAACTATATGCCAAATTGAAGAAATGCGAGTTCGCTTGAGGAAGTAGCCTTTCTTGGGCATGTGGTGTCAAAACATGGAGTATCTGCTGATCCGTGAAGATCAAGCAATACAAAGTTAGAGCAACCAAGTTTGCGATCAAGAAATCGAGCTTTTGGGCTTAATGGGTTATTATCGGAGATTCGTGGAAGGGTTTTCTCGAATCGCTACTCCATTAACTCAATAACTCGAAAGGATACGAAATTCGTTTAGAGCGAAGAATGCGAGAAAAGTTTCAAGAGCTTAAGAGGAGACTTATTTCTAAGACTGTTCTAACAATACCATCCGGTTCGGATGGATTTGTTATCTACGGCCGATGCTTCGAGCAAAGGGTTAGGATGTGTTCTCATGCAACGTGGGAAAGTCATAGCCTATGCCTCATGACAACTTAAAGAGTATGAGAGGAATTATCCTACTCATGATCTAGAGTCAGCGCAAGAAGCGTTTCATGCTTAAAGATATGGAGGCACTATCTATATGGGGAGAAAGTGGAGATATATTCGCACCATAAAAGCCTTAAATATTTCTTCACTCAAAAAGAACTCAACATGCGGCAAATGACGTTGGCTCGAACTATTGAAAGACTACGACCACACTATTCAATACCATCCCGGTAAAGTTTAACGTGGTAAATGACGCATTGAGTAGAAGATCATATGCGGAACGAAAAGTGCGATGATGTCAAGTATAACGATAGAGCCAACTTTAATAGAAAAAGTTAAGGTTGCTCAAGCCACCCAATCTTGAGCGATACGTATGAAGAAGAAAGTACAAGAAGGAGCTATTCCTGAAGCGAGAATTGATGAAGAAGGAATACTTCGAGTCCACTCTAGACTTTGTGTTCCTAACGATTCTGATTTGAAGTACAAGATTATGATGGAGGCATACAATACACCATTTGCAATCCATCCTGGAAGTACTAAAATGTATCGTGATCTTCGACATACATTTTGGTGGAACAATATGAAGAGAGAGATTGCAAAGTTTATCTCAATGTGTTTAACTTGTCAACGTGTAAAGGCGGAGCATCTAGTACCTAAGGGTCCGTTGCAACCACTTGAGATTCCTAATAGAAGTGGGAACACATTACCATGGATTTCGTTCACGGGTCTTCCTACGGTTTCAAGGCATCAATGCTATTTGGGTTATTGTTGATAGATTAACCAAGTCCGCTCATTTCTTGCCGATACGGAGACTTATTCACTTGAACGCTCTTGCTAGTATGTACGTAAATGAGATTGTGAGGTCAGTATGGCATGCCCGTATCCATAGTTTCGGATCGTGACCCAAGATTCACTTCAAGATTTTGGGTTAGCTTGCAAAAAGCTATGGGCACGGATTTGCGATTTAGTTCGGCATACCATCCCCAAACCAGACGGACAATCGAGAGGATTATTCAAACTCTTGAAGATCTATTAAGACTCGTGTCCTAGACTTCAAGGGTAGTTGGGATAAGTATTTACCATTGGTGGAATTCTCCTACAACAACAGCTTATCGTGCAAGTATAGGTGTGGCTCCATTCAAGCATTATATGGACGAAAATGTCGCTTCCAATATGTTGGGATGAGGTGGGTGAAGCAACATTGTTGGGACCCGAAAGTTAAGACGTATTTACTCACCGAAAAGATCCAAATAATTCGACAAACGATACAAAACGGCTCAAGATCGACAAAAGAGTTATGCGGATCTTCATCGAAAGGACGTGGAATTTAATGTAGGGGATCATGTATTTGTTACGAGTTGCTCCATGGAAGGGAGTTACAAGATTTGGGAAGAGAGGAAAGCTCAATCCACGATTTATCGGTCCATTTCAAATTCTTGACCGAGTAGGAAATGTAGCCTATAGACTTGCGTTACCTCCGAGTATGTCTCGTGTTCATAATGTGTTTCACATATCCGTATTTCAGAAATATGTGAAAGACCCGAACCACGTTATCGAAGTTAGAACCGGACGAGATAGCCAAGACTTAACGTATGAGGAGGTACCTATCAAGATCTTGGATAGGAAGGAGCATGTCCTATGCAAGAAAGGTCATACCACAAGTTAAAGTTTTGTGGAGGAATCATGCTATAGAGGAAATGACCGGGAATTGAAAGCGGAAATGAAAGCGAGGTATCCTCACCTTTTCAAACACACCAGTATCGTACGCCAATTTCGAGACTTAAATTTCATAAGGAGGGAGGTTGTAAGACCTCAAAATTTTTTTAAATAAAAAGGAATTTCCTTTATTTATTATTTTGAAATAGTAAGGGTTGATTTGATTAATGTGGATAGTTAAGGGTTAAATACGCAAATATTTCAAAATAAGCAAGTGGTTATAAAATATTCATTTTGTCGGGGAATATTCGTTTGGTCGTGGAATATTCGTACTGTCGGGGAATATTCGTACGACGGCGCAGCCATGTGTGGGCCCCATAACAGAAAGCGATTGGATGAAGAAAACGACAAATATAAGTTGGTTAAAAATAACGGCGTAGTTGTTACCAAGTAAGATCATTGGAATACCCGCTGGTTAAAATACGTGAATACGCTATGGTTGCACAAAGAAAGTACACCAGATTGCATGAAGATTGTTGAATTATTGATCCTTACGTAAGATGGCACTACTCAATAATTTTCACAGAGAATTCTTATCGCTCAATATTTTATTTTATTGATTCAATAATTGTCTTTGCGTTGATATTTTATATTATCATTGTTCAATAATTGTCACCGCATGATTTTCCCATTATCGATCAATAATTCATATTATTTGAATAATATTATTAGATAACATTATTGGCAATGTCTAGAAAGTTCTGTTCAAGGAGAGGTTTGGTCACCTAATTGCTTGCCGCCAAGAAGGAGAGATCCTTATTGAAAGCCCCTCTTTCCTCGAACTACCGTGGTGTCATAATTGTGATTCTCAGAATATTATTTGTGAATAATTAATTATTGATTCATATGATAAAGAAGTATTTATTTTATGTGGATATAAATGATGGATTTATTTATGTGGTTATAAATGAAGAAATTAATGTTGAGGTGTTTTATCGAGATTTTATCGGATTGGAGGTATTAAAAATTAAATCGTGGGTTTTGAGATATATTATGGGGTTATAATTTTTAATCCGACCGTTGATTGTGGTAATTTTTGGGTATGTTATACATACATAAGTTGAGTATATGTCCACAAATTTTGAACCGTTAAAAATTCACGAATGATTTGTTATGAATTTTAAGAGGTGTCTCGATTCGGAAATTAGGTTTATAATTGATTTTGGTGGAAAATTCTAGAATTGAGTGGGCCCCACTTGTGGTTGGTGAAGAAATGTGCTGAATTTTATTTCAAATGTGGTGGGTGGCAATAGTAAGTAGTAAAGCCATCGTGCAAGGTGTCAAGTCTGCCTTGGTAGGGCTAACATTTTCCTATAAATAGAGGGCTAAGTTAGAATTGAAAATCACACCGTAAACAAAGTTTTCTCTTTCTCTCTATATTATTGAGCGTATTTTGTGAGTATTTAGATACTTTGAGAGTTCATTGTTCAAGATAAGTTTCATTCAAAGATCACTTCCGACCTTTCCTTCCGAAGTAATCGATTCTTTGAGGTAAGGGATATTATTTTTTTTTCGAATGATATTATTTCTTCAATATCATTATGTTGAAATGTCGATCCGAAGTTTTTATCAAATTTGGAACTTTTTCATGTCGGGTTACTTATTCATGAGTTACTATTCACGAGTTACTATTCATGAGTTACTATTCACGAAGTTACTATTCACGAGTACTATTCATGAAGCGTGAAGATGTTTTTTTGGAATTTCTATCTTTTGGTGTCGGATTTACTATTCATGATATGCGGATTATTCACGATATCTAAGACTATTCACGATACTAAGACTATTCACCAAAAAAAAATAAAATTTCTTCTTTTTGTCCAAAACATCTATTTTGGATACTAGCTTTGATCAGATCCATGTTTTGATCATTCTTGAATTTTACACCACTGTGATTATTTTTGGGGTATTGTTGGACATGGATAAAACAAAGTACTAATCCTTAATCCTTAATCCTTGTCATTTTGTTTCACCGGATTCGTTCTTTAAAATATTTTTCATCATCCTCGGTCTTAAATGATGATATTATTGAATATCTTTGGCCCAGGTAAAAGATGAATGATTTCAAGAATATCTTTGGCTCAGTAGTGCAAAGATGAACAGTGTTGAGATGAACACGACCGATCGATTAATATCTTTGGCTCAGTAGTGCAAAGATGAACAGTGTTTAAATGAACACTGACCAATCGATGAATATCTTTGGCACAGAGTGCAAAGATGAATATTTGATTCAGTATGTATATTGATTGTTGTTACGGGATAAAAGATAGATTTATGAACTTTTAAATTCATACATAGAAGATAGTAGTTTGCATTCTCTACTTAACTCTTCTAATGAATTATTATTTCACTGCGAATATTGATTGAAAATTTGTTGTCTATCAGTATTCTATTAAATTTTTCCTCATTGAAGACTAACGATAATTTGTTGTATATTATCTTAGTCATAATATTCTTTATCGAGCTAGTTGAGCTCACCCTTTTCCTTTTTGTTCCATTCTTCTCGTGGAGGCGAGAATATAGCGAGTACGAGTCGGGGTATGGAATGAAGGTTTTAGAAAGGATTGTTTAGTAGTCCTCACCATTTTGTAAAATAATGTATCAATAAATGTGATGAGGATTTATGTGAGTATAAATATTGTCTAGAAGATAATATTTGTATTTAAACTCACGCTTTTCTTTGTTGTAATAATAAAGTTATAGTTGTTTACATCACGTGTATTGACAACTCGTAATGGGTGATGTATACCTATTTTGGGGCGCCACAAATAATCTTGAGACGCAACTTAATAGTATCACGACCACGAATTATCCATGCACCAATCGGCCAAGGATATTCGTGTTTTCAATTACTACATGATTATACCGAATAATCCTCGGTCATAATCATACCAAGTCCATCAATGCACTACTACCAAAGATGACTTTTACCACATCCATGAATTAATATTTCATTCTTTGAGACTCAAATTTCAATAATTAATCCATATCATCGAATCATCCTCGCACTACGTGCCAAGGATATTCATTAAGATCACGACCACGAATTATCCATGCACTACTACGGCAAAGATAATCGTGTATTCATTAATATCACGACCACAAATTATCCATGCACTACTACCAAAGATAATCGTGTATTCATTAGTATCACGACCACAAATTATCCATGCACTACTACCAAAGATAATCGTGGTATTCATTAGTATCACGACCACAAATTATCCATGCACTACTACCAAAGATAATTGTGTATTCATTAAGATCACGACCACAAATTATCCATGCACTACTACCAAAGATAATTGTGTATTCATTAAGATCACGACCACAAATTATCCATGCACTACTACCAAAGATAATTGTGTATTCATTAGTATTACGACCACAAATTATCCATGCACTACGGCCAAAGATAATTGTGTATTCATTAAGATCACGACCACAAATTATCCATGCACTACTACCAAAGATAATTGTGTATTCATTAAGATCACGACCACAAATTATCCATGCACTATGGCCAAAGATAATTGTGTATTCATTAAGATCACGACCACAAATTATCCATGCACTACTACTAAAGATAATTGTGTATTCAATTACTGATTATGATTATACCCCAACAATCCTCGTCATAATCATACCAAGTCCATCTATGCACTACAAAATGTATTGACTTTCAACATAATATAAGCATGAGGATAATGATATAAAGAATCAATCAAATGAGATAAAGGATAAATATTAAACCTTTATAATATAATTTATCCGAGATTCAAGAATATCCCCATGTTTTCAATCACTTAATAATCTCATAATCTAACATCATTAATATTATAACAATATTTAAATCACTTCTTAATTTATAAACAATTTATCTCAATTGTTTACGCTTTACCATATAATGCATTTAATCATTCAAAATGTCATACTCATAAGATATCATCACCAATTATGAAATCCTCATCAAAAAATATGCATATACTCTATATAGGATTCTTTAGCCATAAAATCCTATTTTCAACTTTGTTCTTCACATAACATATTTAACTCATATGTTCAGAATTAAACTATTTTCATGAAAATACCAAATCAGTCCCAAAATATTTCTTTTCTGGGATTTAGCATAATATAATCCCATAATGAAAATATATTTTTCCCGGAATTTTTAAAATTCATTTACTATTTTTCAAAAATCAATTTCCACTTAATTCCTTAAGAAATTAGCTACCTCAAGTTTAACTCCAAAAATTACCAAATCTTGGCAAGACCTTACACATGTTAACGTGAGCTTCTAGTTTAAATTTCATGGTCATTGGAGTTATAGAACTCCGGTTATAGCGTTTTTCGTCAGAAAAACCTAAATATTGAAAGAGTCGTAACTTGCTCATTTAAAGTCAGAATGAGCTCATTTTTGGACATGAGGTACTTTATACCATATACCTTCATGTCCCAAAAACCCAGAATTTTTCTCATAATTTAAGTGGCCGAAACAGTCCCTTAAAGTTTCTAGGCGTTAGCATTTTCAAATTTACAGCTTTGGCCTCCTTTGCTAAAATCAGTCCACACAAAATCTACAACACCTTTTCCAGTAATTCCACTTGGATTAGTTAGGTAACTCGTAGATCTAACTCTAGGACTTGACCACATTCAAAATTCAAAATATAATAAGAGATATGGTCAATTGAATTTCATGTTACGCTTTTCACCACAACTGATTTTCAACTCTTTGTGATTTCTAAGAAACTTTCATGTTTTCACATACTAACCAACATAACTCATCATAAAACTTACTAATACTTCATATACCCATGATTTTCATCAGTCCTATGCTTTTATTATGACTTTCATCATAAACCACGTAAACCTGCTTCATTTTAGTTGAAGAAATATTTGAGGGTTTAAGAAATGGGTTTTGTATCGGGGTCAATACATACAAAATTCGATTTCACGCTCTAGGGTAGGCTAGAAAGTCTTCAAGAATACGCCAAGAAATTTATTAATGATAGAAATATCATTCAAAATCATTATTCTCGTCCAAGACTTGGATAGTACGTCACATTGATACCAACTGTGACTTCTATCCCTAACCTAGATAAAGACCTCACAATGATACCTATAAACTTGCCATCTTCATTCACGATGTCGCCTACGTAAAGTCCGCTTCGCAGCATTCCACACAAGGAAGTTAACAATGAAAGGATCGGGGCTCTTTTACTTATGGCTTGATATAACAAAGGATTAACTTTAGGGTTTGGTTACTTTAAATTCAGAAACAAAGTTGGTTATGAATATAAAAGCTAACAACCTTACGAAAAGCATGATGAGTAGTTAACCAATTGATTCCTAAAATCACATCAAAGGCAAGTATTTTCAAAAAGATAAGATCGACAGGTAACGTGAAAGTGTTTATTTGAATCAAACAAGATTTAAAAATAGTAGCGGTAACGAAGGCTCCTACTAACGAAGTTTCAACCAATAAGTCAAAGTCTAACTTCTCCGGAGTCAAATTTAAACGTTGAACGCAACTAGGTGAAATAAAAGAGTGGGTAGAACTGGTATCTAACACGGTATAGACTTCATGAGCTTATGATTACTTACCCGTGATAATCTTATTCGTGTTCCTCGTCACGAGAAAAAAACGCCTCTCTTAAACTACATCTGGCTTGGTTTGGTCGGGACAACCTTTGGTGCCTCCATCCTAGTTGAATTTGTCTTCTGTGAACGACAAAAATCGAGCTAAGTGACCTTCTCTTCCACAATTATAACATGCTTTGACGGCACGGGCAGCTTCGGACCGATGTGTCCCTCTCCTCCGCATTTGAAGCATATAATAGATGGTCCTTCTCCTTCCTTAACAACAGGTCTTTGGTCTTGGCGTCTTTCCATCATTGTTGAATCTCCTTTTCTTGAAATGTCCATTCTTATTGTTTTGGCCTCGATTACCACCACCGAAGTGGTTACCATATCGGGCTTGTTGATTCCTCCACGCTTGTTGTCACCGCTTGATGACTACTCATTTGGTATTATAATTTTGCCGCTACTTTCTTTTAGTTATATGACTCGTTATCGCGCTCCACTAATCGAGCCCTATTTACAACATCCTAATAAAAACACGCTTTATGAGAAATAAGATGTTGACGTATCTCCGCTTCAAACCTCTTAAAAACATTCGCGCCATTCTCTTTTCATTATCCACCAAGTGGGGACGAATCGTGATAACTCCGCAAATTTTGCCTCGTATTTCGACACACGGTCCATATTGTTTTGTTCCAACTTGATAAACTCCACCTCCTTCATGTGGCGAATACTTTCAGAAAGTATTTGTCGTTGAACGACTCTGAACTTCTCCCAAGATATCTTCAAGAGACAAGAGAAGTTGAGTACGCTTTTACCGATTCCCACCAATGAATCCTCTCCGCTGAATATAAAAGCGCAAAAGGAACCTTTTGCTCCTCGAGCATCCCAAGACATCAAATATCTTGTAATCTGCTTTATCCATGCTTCCGCCAAGTGGTTTTGGCTTCCCTTAAACTCCCGGTGGGTCCCAGCTCCTTGAATTATTTAGCGGTGACCGCCGAGAGTTTTCCGTGTTTCCACCTACGTTTTGGACGAGAGTCGCTTTCTTTGATGTTGCATGAATTCTAAAACCTCTTAAACATACCGTCGTTAGTCAATTGATCGGTGTTGTTGTTTACAGAGGATTATCGCCATCCTGTTGCACATTGTCCCGATTATTGATCTGTGGAGAATCAATCACATGCTCCAATGCTTATCTCAACATTTTCTTGATGCCATTTTCAAATATCGCCACAAAACCGGGGTTAATTAACATGTCACATATTATCCCTATACAATCGATCGACCAATTAAATACTAAATAAACTTAGGTAGGTCATACTAGCGAAGGAATTTCCGCCTCCCTCCTAGTTCTATTCTCGACCTCTTAGCCGTGGGATCATATCCCTAAGCTCGATACCAACCGTGACGCCCCAAAATTAGGTATACGCCACCCATCTTGGGTCGCCACTTACATGGTACATAAATTCAAATACAACTTATTAATATAACTGCAGTGTATAATACGACGTAAAAGCCGTGAGTTTGAATACAAATATTGTCTACTAGATATTATACAAACTCAAAAGGAGTCCTCATTACAACTATTATCACACTATTTCACGAATAGTGAGGACTACTAATGCTATCCTCTCGACCATTACTTACGCTCCCCGACTCTAAGTCCCAAATTTATGTTCTCATTTCAAGAGAAACAATGAAAGAAGGGTGAGCTCAACTAGCCCAAGAAGAAATATTATGACTAAGATAATGCGTAGAATAAATTATCATTAGCCTTCAACAAAGATGTTAAACCGATAAAATACAATGAACAACCAGCTTTAAGCTGCAATGAATAAGCAATCCATTAAAAAATCAAGTAGAGAATAAAGTCTACTATCTTTTAGGTTTTAAAAGGTTTTCATCAATTTTTATCACGAGACTCACTTTAATAAATAAACCACCACATCTAATCATCCTGTACTCACTGTCCAAGGATTTTCATCAAATTATCAATGGTCATGACTATACCGAATCACCCCCGGTCATAATCATACCAAAAACTATCCATCATCGCATTACGTGCCACCGAGGACTTTTGTCACATCATTTATATCAAGTCATGATTATACCGAATGATCCTCAGTCATAATCATACTAAGTTCATCTATGCACGTAAGCCAAAGATAACATAATATAACATGAGGATGATGACAATGACATAGTAATTCAATAAAACAAGTTCAAGAATTATTTAATCCATGAATTATTAACGTCCAAATTGTCAATACGATATCGTTTAGTGAGTAAAATTCAAGAATGATCGGGAAGAATATTTCCGTGAAAAGATATCGGATGAAACGCAAATATCAAGGATATTCCACTAATTTCATGGAGTATAGAAGTCAAAGTTTTAATCAACTGGGTATAATAAAGAATAGAATAAAAGAAATCACCATGCATGCGGTGCTTGATGTACAAAGTTATTCCAAGAATAATAATAATTGGAACCAAAGTCGTGTGAAATTCACACCGAAGCGGATGTTCCAATGTAATAATAAAGATGGAACCGCATCCTGTAAAAACACACACGATAGGATATTCCAACGAGAATGATAAAGATTTTAACCAGTCCTGTAAAACACATGCATGTGGATGTTCCAACAGAATAATAATAAAGATTTTAACCAGTCCTGTAAAACACACGACCGTGATGTTCCAATTAATAATAGAAGAATGTCACCAACTATAGGGTAAACATGTATACAAAGTTATTCCAATGTAATAATAAGCAATGGAATAACATAAGGATTTCACCAAGTATAGGGTATCCACAGCGTATACAAAGTTATGTATAGGGTATGCCACTTTTTTACAAAAGTTATTCCAATGCGAATAATAGTGAATGGAATAATGTAAGTTCTCTTCAAGAAGAAAGAATAACACCCTTACGTAAAAAAGAACCTAATATAGAAGTAGTGAAGTAGCGTAATACTCTTCTTCTTCTTTCTATAATTTTCTCTCTATAGCTTCTCTCTATAATTTCTCTCTCTAGAGTTTCAATGAATTCGTAAGAAAATAATGTAGGAATGAGCTTCTATTTATAGGAAAATGGAATGCATAAGAACTAATCCATGAACGGTCCAGATTGATTTACTTTTAATCGGCGGTCCATATTTAAAGCAAAATCTTTTAAATAAAATATAATATATTCTATTTATATAAAAACATTTTACTATGCAAACACTATGCAATACTATGCAAAACACTACGCAACACTATGCATAATAAAATATAATATATTCTATTTATAGAATAACTTTAATAAAGTATTCTATTTTATATAAAAGATGTTTCGCATTTTATTACGTTAATAATACTGAATAAAACAAAACGCCATTATCGCTATAATAATTCATATTATTAATCGACAATAATGGAATCAAACCGAGTGACTTCTCACATAAACATCAATAATCAATACCGCAGTTCTTTATGCAACCAACAGCCAGACATCGTATTTTTACTACCGAGAGTAGTTCAACAAAGAACTACCAGAAAACTTCCGCCGTTATTTCAATAAAATATTTTTGTCGCTTTCAATCCGACAATAATTACGCTTAGGGGTCCACCAATGATTGAGTAGTTGTATTTAATATTCCTCTAAACTAAACCGAATATTCCCCACCAATCGAATATAATATAACCACTGCATACTTTTGCAAAATTTATAAATACTACCCATAACTATAATATTATCTCAAATTCACACCATAATATTAAAAAATTATTTTGACAAAATTTAAATCTTTATTGATAAAATCTGGGGTCTCACAGTTTGGACTTATATGTCCCTCCTCTCCGCATCTGTAACATTTAACTGGCGGTCATTCACCTCCCCTAGAATTTGTTGCTAGTGTTGGTGCTACTGTCGACGTCTTCCCGTCATCGTTAAATCTTCTCTTTTTGAAATTTCCACTTAACTCACCTCTTCTATTATCATGGCCACGATTACCACCCGAGTGGTTACCGCTTTTGTCTATATTTTTCCCTCCTCGCTGGTTATCATCGCTCCGATGACTACTATCACCCAGATGACCAGGTTGTGATCCCCATTTGAGTATACTCATTTTCTCGCCTAATAATTGAGCCTCATTGACAACATCCTAATACTGAGAAAATTTATGAGAGATAAGGTATTGACGAATCTCGGGTTTTAGACCTCTCGAAACATCCACATATCATCGCTCCTCATTTTCTACCAAATGAGGTGCAAACTCGATAACTCCGTGAACTTCGCCGCATCGAGACACCGCCATATTGTTCCGCTCCATTCTAATAAACTCTACCTCCTTCATATATGACGAATACTTTCGTGAAAATACTTGTCATTGAACAGTTTAAAATCTTTCCCAAGACATGTTGAGTGCGGTAATTTGGTGGGTACGCTTCACTGATTCCCACCAAAGAATCGCCTCTCCACGAAAACATAAAGGTGGCGAATGGAACCTTCTATTCCTCCGCATCCCAAGACATCGAATATCTTGGTAATTTGCTTGACCCACGTTTCGCCTTTTAATCGGATCGGCTTTCCCGTAAATCTGGTGGTCCCAAATCCTTGAACTGCTTGGGTCAGGATAGAATCGCTAGCGCCATCATCATTTATACCGTATTTTGTACACGAGTCTCCCTCGTATGATTTTGCATGAACTGCAAAAAGTTCCTAAACATTCCATCATTCATCGTTTGCTCGGTAGTGTTGTTTACAGGAGGTATATTGCCTTCCTGTTGCACGTTCTCCTGGTTTGTGACTAAAGGTTATTCCACAGTTT
The DNA here is from genome assembly GCA_020205615.1 of Panax quinquefolius. Lineage (NCBI taxonomy): Eukaryota > Viridiplantae > Streptophyta > Magnoliopsida > Apiales > Araliaceae > Panax > Panax quinquefolius. The sequence goes on along the minus strand of CM035153.1, from coordinate 146,456,219 downwards.
CATACACTCCATTGTTAACGTTTTCAACAGCCATTCTTAAATACTGCCATAAACAAGGGTTAATTAAACAAATTAACATATCACATAATATCCCTATATTATGACCGACCAACAAATAAGCTTAGGTAGGACACACTAGCGAAAGATTTACTCATCTCTCCCCTCCTAGTTCTATTCCCCGATCTCCGCCAGAGACCATATCCCTAAGCTCTGATACCAACTGTGACGCCCCCAAAATAGGTATACATCACCCATTCTGAGTCGCCAAATACATGGTACAAAAAAAACAACTACAACTTTATTAATACAATTGTCGTGCAAAATACGACAACATATACTGTGAGTTTAAATACAAATATTGTCTTCTAGACAATATCCACACTCAAATAAGTCCTCATTATAATTATTGATGTACTATTTTATAAAAATAGTGAGGACTGCTAAAACAACTGTCTAGGACCATCACTCTATACCCCGACTGGTTCCTGCTATGTTCTCGCTTCCTGAGAAGAAAAATGGAACAAAAAGGAAAAGGGTGAGCTCAACTAGCCCAATAAAGAATATTATGACTAAGATAATATACAACAAATTATCATTAGTCTTCAACAGGGAAAAATCTAATAGAATATAATAGACAACAAGTTTTAGATCAACAAATGCAGCGAAAATAGCAATCCATTAGAAGAGTTAAGTAGAGAATGAATTCTACTATCTTCTATGATTTAAAAGTCCATCATCAATATTTTATCCCTGTAACATCAATCAATATACAACTTTAATCAAATATTCATCTTTGCACTACAGGCCAAAGATATTCATTTATATCACCAGTCGGTCATGTTCATCTCAACACCTATTCATCTTTGCACTACGGGCCAAAGATATTCATCAGTTAATCATTCATCTTTGCACTACAGGCCAAAGATATTCAGTAATATCATCATTTTAGACTGAGGATGATGAAAAATATTTTAAAGAAAATGAATCCAGTGAGACAGAAGGACAAATATTAGGGATTCGTATAACAGTTTATCCAAGATCAATAATACTTCATAATAACCAATTGTGAAGCAGAATTCAAAAATAAATATCAAAACATGGATACAATCAAAGATAGTAACCATAATAGACATCTTGGACAAAAAGGAGAAAATTTCATTTTTCGGTGAATAATGCCGTATTCGTGAATAGTGCCGTATATGTGAATAGTAACCCCGACACAAAAAGTTCTAAATTTGATTAAAAAGTTCAAACCAATATTTCGGCATAATGATATTGAAGAAAATAATATCATTTAAGAAGAAAATAACATCCCTTACCTCAAAGAATCAGTACTTCGGAATGAAAGGTCGGAAGTGATGCTGAATGAAACTTATACTGATCACCAACTCTCAAAGTATCTAAATACTCACAAAATACGCTCGATAATATAGAGAGAGAAAGCTTATGTTTCTGGTGTGATTTTCAATTCTAACTTAGCCCTCTATTTATAGGAAAATGTTAGCACGCCAAAACAGACTTGACCTGCTACCTGATGGCTTTACCTGCTATTATTGCCACCCACCACATTTGAAATAAAATTCAGCATATTTCTTCACCAACCACAAGTGGGGCCCACTCAATTCTAGAATTTTCTACCAAAATCATTTATAACCCTAATTTTTGAATCAGCCACCTCTTAAAATTCATAACAAATCATTCGTTCATTTTTAACGGTTCAAAATTTATGGACATATACTCAACTTATATATGTATAACATATCCAAAAATCACAACGATCCAACGGTCGGATTAAAAATTATAACTCATGTAATATATCGTAAAAATACTGATTTGATTTTTAATACTTCCATTAAGACAAAAATACTGATAAAACACCTCAACATTAATTCCTTCAATTATAACCACATAAAATAAATAAATCCATCATTTATATCCGCATCAAATAAATATTTCATTATCATATAAATCAATAATTATTTATTCACAAATAATATTACAGAATCATAATTATGACAACCAGGCCGTTCCCAGGAAAGTGGGGGCTTTTCAATAAGGATTTCTCCTTACTGGCGCGCAATTAGGTGACCAACCCTCTACTTGACATAACTTTCTAGACATTGCCAATAATGTTATCTAATAATATTATTCAAATAATATGAATTATTGATATGATAATGAGAAATACTGTGCAGTGACAATTATTGAAACAACAATAATATAAAATATCAACGCAACAATTATTGAATCAATAAAATATTAAACAGTAATTACTGTAACAATTATTGAGTAGTGCCTTCTTACGTAGTTAAGAATCAATAATTCAAAATCTTGTCAGCAATCTGAGTAATCTTCTTGTGCAACCACACGTATTATTATATTTTAACCATCGAATTATTCCAACAAAGGCTAATCTTCTTAGAATAACTGCTGCAGTTATTTATAAAAACTCAAACTTGTCATTTTTTCATCCGACAATTATTTCGCGTTCACGAGGCCAACGAATGGTTTGCGCCATCGCATTTAATATTCCCGACAAAATGAATATTCCACGACCCGAAACGAATATTCCCAAATGAAAATGAATATTTTACAACCACTTGCTTATTTTGTAAAATTTTGCACATTTCACCCATAACCAAAACATTATATCAAATTAACTCCTTATTATTTCAAGATAATGAAGAGAGAAAATTCAATTTTATTTATAAAAAGTTGGGGTCTTACAACTAGTTTGTGGATGTATTATTTTTTTAAATAATAAACCCAAGTCATAATAAACCATGTGTGAGAACCCAGATTTTATGAATAAATATTTAATTTTCTCGAAATATTTTTTAATATTATGGTGGGGAATTGATATAATGTTATAGTTGTGGCTAGTATTTATAAATTTTGTAAAGTATGCAAGTTGTCAGATTATATTCGATTGGTCGGGGAATATTCTTTTTGGCGGGAATATCCGTACGATGGCAAAATCATTGGTGAAACCACAACAGAAGTACTGTCGTAGTTAGAAAATGACAAAAATATTTTATGAAAATAACGGCGGAGGTTTTACCGTTAAAACTGTTAAACTACCCGGTAGTAAAAGTACGATGTCTGGCGTGGTTGCATAAGTAGCACCAGTATTGATTATTGATGCTTACGTGATAAGTCACTCGGGTTATAATTTGCATTATTACTACAAAGAATTGCTTTGCATCATATCTCTCATATTATTGATTCAATTATTGTCACAGTATCATGTGCATAATATATTATTTTATTAAATCAATAATTGAGACGACAAAGTTATTCATATTATTAAATTTCAATATTTACAATGTCTAGAAGTTACATCGAGGAGAGGTTTGGTCACCTAATTGCGGCGCCCAATAGGGAGAAATCCTTATTGAAAGCCCTCTTTCTCGGGAACGACACGGTTGTTAAATATTGTGAGTTATGATATTAATGATAGATAAGTTCGTGTTGATTAAAGATGAATTTGACAGTTCTATTGTGTTAAAATTATTTGTGTTAGTGAAAATTGACATTTATTTCGATAATAATTGATGTCTGGAGGTTATATTGTTCAATCGGGTATTTGGGGAACTTTTCGTGTCGGAAGTTATTATTCACGAGTTACTATTCATGAGTTACTATTCACGAGTTACTATTCACGAGTTACTATTCACGAGTTACTATTCATGAGTTACTATTCATGAATTTTAATAGTAACTTGTCTTTTCGGTTTTCCAAGAGTTATTTGTCTCTTCGGTGTTCTAAGAGTTAATTACCCCTTCGCAAATAGTAGTTGCCTCTTCAATATTACCAAGAGTCATTTTGACCCTTCGTTAAGACCAAGAGCCACTCTCATTTTTCTATAAATAGAAGCTCATTCCTTCATTATTTCTTACGAATTCACTGAAACTCTAGAGAGAGAAATTATAGAGAGAAAGAAGAAGAGTATTCTGCTACTTTACTACTTCTATATCCGATTTCTTTTACGGTAAGGGGTGTTATTCTTTCTTATTTATGAAGAGAACTTCTGTTATTCCATTCTTTATTATTCTGTTGGAATAACCTGTATGTGTGGCATACCATATACATAACCTGTATACGCGGCATACCCTATACTTGGTTAAATCCTTATGTTATTCCATTCTTTATTATTCATTGGAATAACTTTGATACGCCAGATACCCTATACTTGGTGAAATCCTTATGTTATTCCATTCTTTATTATTCTGTTGGAATATCCTGTCGGTGTGAATTTCACCGACCGTTCCGTTATTATTATTCTGCTGGAATAACTTTTATACATCTGAAGCACCGCATACCATTATCATTTTGTTGTTATTCCATTCCTTATTATTCTGTTGGAACATCCCGTTGCAGTGTTTTTCACCGACTCGGTTCCATTATTATTATTCTGTTGGAATAACCTGTCTATGCGAAGTACCGCATGCATGGTGATATCTTTTGTTATTCCATTTGGTATTATACTTAGTTGATTAAAATTTTGACTTCTATACTCCATGAAATTAGTGGAATATCCTTGATATTTGCGCTTCATCCAGTATCTTTTTCATGGAAACATTCTTCTGAGCATTCTTCAATTTTACTCTACAAAGAAGTATCATGTTGACAATTTGGACATTATTGAGTTCAGGATAAATTAATTTATAAACCTTTAAAATTTATTCTTGAACTTATTTTATTGAATTATATGTCATTGTCATGATGAGTTATGTTGGTTATTATGTGAAAACATGAAAGTTTCTTAGAAATCACAAAGGGTTGAAAAATCAGATTTTGATAAAAACGGAACATGAAATTCAATTGACCATATCTCCTATTATATTTCGAATTTTTGAGTGTAGTCAAGTCTTAGAGTTAGATCTATGAGTTACCTAACTAATCCAAGTGGAATCACTGAAAAAGGTGTTGTAGATTTTCGTGTGGACTGATGTGAGACCCCAGATTTTATCAATAAAGATTTAAATTTAGTCGAAATAATATTTTAATATTATAGTGTGAATTTGAGATAATATTATAGTTGTGGGTAGTATTTATAAATTTTGCAAAGTATGCAAGTGGTTATATTATATTCGATTGGTCGGGGAATATTCGGTTTAGCGGGAATATTCGTATAACTACCAATCATTGGTGGACCCCACAATGTAATTATTGTTTGATTGAGAAAACGACAAAAATATTTTATTGAAATAACGACGGAAGTTTTACCGTGGTTCTTGTTGAACTACTCGGTAGTAAAAGTACGATGTCGTGTGGTTGCATAGTAGCAGAAGACACTCGGTATTGATTATTGATGCTTATGTGAGAAGTCACTCAGTTTGATTCCATTATTGTCGATTAATAATATGAATTATTATAGCGATAATTGTAACGACCCCAAAATTACCCAATTTTGAGTCGCCAGATATACGATATACATACAAATAAAAACGTAATTATACAGCTGTCGTGTAAAATACGACAAAACATAACTGAGATTTTAAACAGGGTTATTGCCTTCTAGACAATATTCATTCTCAATGAGAGTCCTCGTTACATTTATTGTAACACTATTTAATAGAATAGTGAGGACTACTAGCGAACACTATCATCCGGACCATCACTCCGTTCCCCGACTCATCCCAGCTATATTCTCTTATTACCTGAAAGGAATTGTGAAGTAAAAGGGTGAGCACAACAAGCTCAGTAAAGAATATCATGGTTAAGACAACTACATTATCAATAGCTTTCGTCAATAATAAATCAGAGATTTATAACATATGGTAGATGATAAAACTTTAATTTCAACCATAGTTGCAAAATGAATCAACAATCCATTAGAAGAGTCAAGTAGAACATAACGCTCATCGTATCCTCCAAATTAGAAGTCAATCGTCGAAGATTTCGCTCATGTAAATTTCAACACTTGTCTTCACCTGAACCATTAAAGATGTCAGTTAAATTCACAATTCATATTTATAATAATGTGAATCAACAGTTCCTTCTTGCCACAAAGACTTAATAAAATGTTTACTCAATATCCTTATCCCAAGGCTAAAAATATTCCAATGTAATAACAATGATCATACCAATCAGTTGTCTACCTTTGCACTACGTGCCAAAGATATTCAACTATAAAACCCATCGCTGAGACTCAGCTTAAAAATAATTCCCATCATCGAATCATCCCTGCACTACTGGCCAAGGATATTCGTTAGTATCACCAGTGGTCATGATCATGTTATACACCTGTCCATCTTAGCACTACGGGTCAAGGCTATCAATTAACAATTCATCTTTGCACGTAAGCCAAAGATAGTCAGCCACATATCATCTTTTCACTATAGGTCAAAAACATACAACTGTAAAAACCAATAACCAACAGTATAATAAAAATATATGAAACTGCAAATGGATTTCCACCGCCATGCGGTAATCCACTTTAGACAAGTTATTTTCACAATTTAATAAGGAATGAATACAAAGGATCATTCACCATGCATGTGGTAATCCACATGTATGAGTTATTCCAATGTAATAAATAAAGAATGGAATAATGTAAGGGTTCACCATGCATGCGATAGAAACCGCATGCATAAGGTTATTCTCAACAAAATAATAAATACGTAATAACAAAGATTTTAACCAGTCCTGTTGTAAAACACGCATGGGATATTCCAAATGTAATCGTAAATACTTAATAATAAGCAATGGAACCCGTGTCCAGCGTAAAACGCATGCATGTGATATTCAAACGAGAATATTAAATGCGGCGATAATAAGTAATGGAACCAGTCGTGAAATTCACAATCGATGTGATGTTCCAACGAGAATAATAAGTAATGGAATAACAAAAGAAATCACCGGTATACTGATGTCCGCGTGTATACAAGTTATTCTTTCTACCATAAAATATGATATCCTCTTACCACCGTAATAACCTCCCTTACATTAGCATGTGACTTGATTACTCATTGTCATAAAATTTATCATTTTAATCCGCAATTTCAGTATCCTTTAGATATCCAGCGAACAATACCCATGCTATAAACTACCATGTTTCTAAGCAGAGCATGATAGCAGAGGCGAGGGATAACTTATCGAAATCCAATAAATTTTGAAACGCCTTCCACGTATAACTTATAAGTCATTTATACTTGTAAGTCATTCCGAACAGGCTTTTAGAAAAACCCACCACTATGATACACCATATTCACACCACCTTCTAGTTGCATGAGATTTACCTTGTAGGAAAATGTAATTATCGAACACAAATAATCATTTCCCTTTCCCGACCATATTCTGGGTTGAAGTTCTAGACCGCGCCGAACTAACGAACTTCATCTCCACCGTTCTTGGGTAGTTCGCTGTGCTAGCATTAGTTAACTTGCAAGCAGAAGGTAGCTGAAGCAATTTAGTCTCTTGAATCCCAAAGCTCTTCAACTGGGGGTTTGCACCGGAGTGGATTTGCTGTATGATGTAACACAAGCAAACCAAGCTTGCTTTCTTTTGATGGTCGCCACCGTCGCGATCCTTGCTTACGGCGTCATTTTCTTTTAAGGTGGCGAAAGTCGATTCGCGTCGGCTTTTCTCAAAGTCATGTCAACACTGATCCGTTAATGTATCGGCCGCGCACACACTCCAAAACGCCATCAACACCAAACCAATCAGCAGACACAGCAACTTGACCACCACCGAACGACAACCTCAACTCGGTCGGGAAAATCCATGAAAGCATAAGCAAAAATAGCTCCTTGTCCATCACGGTCAACTGCAGATCCACGGTCGTATTTGTTTACAACTAACAAGCTAGTGAGCCATCTTATACCAAAGACCATGCATCGTGATGGCATGATACTAGAGGTCGGTTGCTCGGTGGTGTGGTAGAATTGTAACCATGAGGCATAGTGACTCTTATTCCTATGACAAACCGGTCAACCATGAAAACCCATACCACTAGTATTACTTAACCCGTTCTCTGTCTTGATGCTTGGAAAATGAAGCTCGTGAGAATGAAAGAAGCGGCGATTTCCAGACGTCATAATTAGAATCATATTAAACAACTACAATAAAAAAAAAAAAAAAAAAAAAGAAACTGTTGTTTTCTTGTTATGAAGAGGGTCTGGGTATTGTTTGGTGAGCAGAAATTAGAGCAGAAATTAATTGTGTAAGAAAAAAAATGAGGACGTTCAATTAATAAAAAGAAGGCGCGGAGAGAAAAACAAAATAAGAAACAGTGTAACTTATTTAAATATGAAGCCAATCAACGAAGAAACCAAAACTTTCTCCCTCCCTGACTAACAATTGGGTGGGATTAAATTATTTCCTTTCCTCTTTTCTTTTCTTATCCCACCCGTGACCAGAATTATTATCCACACGATACTTTAATAACAGTTGATTGAAAGAGGTCTCAACGACTTGTACGCAAATTACGAAATTTATAATCTCATGTGATTTGATATTTTAATATAAAATTCTTATGAACATACCCTAGAGCCAAATATAAATAAATAAAAATTTTCAAAATTTACCTTTAAAGTTAATCCTTTATAAATTTAATTATTCACAAAAATAGAAAATTGAATAATTTTTATTTCATAAAAATTCGGGGTCTCACAATCTCCCCTCCTTATGGAATTTCGCCCTCGAAATTAGGGTACGTACCTGGTAGTTCGAAGAGATGAGAATACCTTGCTTTCTTTTAGGATTGTACCTTCCTGGTTATATCCTCTGTATCATAATTTTTCCTATTGCTCATCTCCTGTATTTCAGATATCATTCTAAAATATACCTTCAAAACAAAGGTTAATTGACATATCATAAATTGTCAACTTATCAAGTAAATAATTTTAGCTTAGGTAAGTCACACCCTAGCGAAGTATATAACTCGTCTCTCCCCTCCTAGTTCTAGACTTTTATCTCCGCCAGCGACCATATCCCTAAGCTCTGATACCAAATGTAACAACCCCAAAATTACCCAATTTTGAGTCGCCAGATATACGATATACATACAAATAAAAACGTAATTATACAGCTGTCGTGTAAAATACGACAAAACATAACTGAGATTTTAAACAGGGTTATTGCCTTCTAGACAATATTCATTCTCAATGAGAGTCCTCGTTACATTTATTGTAACACTATTTAACAGAATAGTGAGGACTACTAGCGAACACTATCATCCGGACCATCACTCCGTTTCCCGACTCATCCCAGCTATATTCTCTTATTACCTGAAAGGAATTGTGAAGTAAAAGGGTGAGCACAACAAGCTCAGTAAAGAATATCATGGTTAAGACAACTACATTATCAATAGCTTTCGTCAATAATAAATCAGAGATTTATAACATATGGTAGATGATAAAACTTTAATTTCAACCATAGTTGCAGCGGAATCAACAATCCATTAGAAGAGTCAAGTAGAACATAACGTCTACTGTCTCCTCCAAATTAGAAGTCAATCGTCAGTATTTCGTTCATGTAAATTTCAACACTTGTCTTCACCTGAACCATTAAAGATGTCAGTTAAATTCACAATTCATATTTATAATAATGTGAATCAACAGTTCCTTCTTGCCACAAAGACTTAATAAAATGTTTACTCAATATCCTTATCCCAAGGCTAAAAATATTCCAATGTAATAACAATGATCATACCAATCGATTTGTCTCACTTTTGCACTACGTGCCAAAGATATTCAACTATAAAACCCATCACCGAGACTCACTTAAAAATAATTCCCATCATCGAATCATCCACCTTCTTCTTGCCAAGGATATTCGTTAGTATCACCAATGGTCATGATCATGTTATACACCGTCCATCTTAGCACTACTGGTCAAGGCTATCAATTAACAATTCATCTTTGCACGTAAGCCAAAAGATAGTCAGCCACATATCATCTTTTCACTATAGGTCAAAACATACAACCTCAGTAAAACCAATAACCAACAAAGATAATAAAAATATATGAAACTGCAAATGGATTTCCACCGCCATGCGGTAATCCACTTTAGACAAGTTATTTTCACAATTTAATAAGGAATGAATACAAAGGATCATTCACCATGCATGTGGTAATCCACATGGCGAGTTATTCCAATGTAATAAATAAAGAATGGAATAATGTAAGGGTTCACCATGCATGCGATAGAAACCGCATGCATAAAAGTTATTCTCAACAAAATAATAAATACGTAATAACAAAGAGGAACCGAACCAGTCCTGTAAAACACACGATGTGATATTCCAAATGTAATCGTAAATACGGAATAATAAGCAATGGAACTGTGTCCGCGTAAAACGCATGCATGTGATATTCCGACGAGAATATTAAATGCAAGATAATAAGTAATGGAACCAGTCGTGTGAAATTCACAATCGACGTGATGTTCCAATGAATAATAAGTAATGGAATAACAAAAGAAATCACCAGGTATACGGTAATCCGCGTATACAGGTTATTCTTTCTACCATAAAAATATGATATCCTCTTACCACCGTAATAACCTCCCTTACATTAGCATGTGACTTGATTCTGCTGTCTGTAAAATTTATCATTTTAATCCGCAATTTCAGTATCCTTTAGATATCCAGCGAACAATACCCATGCTATAAACTACCATGTTTCTAAGCAGAGCATGATAGCAGAGGCGAGGGATAACTTATCGAAATCCAATAAATTTTGAAACGCCTTCCACGTATAACTTATAAGTCATTTATACTTGTAAGTCATTCCAATGAGCTTTTAGAAAAACCCACCACTACGATACACCATATTCACACCACCTTCTAGTTGCATGAGATTTACCTTGTAGGAAAATGTAATTATCGAACACAAATAATCATTTCCTTTCCGACCATATTCTCGGGTTGAAGTTCTGAATCACGGCAGAACTAACGAACTTCATCTCCACCGCTTGGGGTAGTTCATTTGTCTTTAGCATTAGTTAACTTGCAAGCGTAAGGTAGTGAAGCAATTTAGTCTCTTGAATCCCAAAGCTCTTCAACTGGGGGTTTGCACCGAGTGGATTTCTTGTATGATGTAACACAAGCAAACCGGCTGCTTCTCTTTGATGGTCGCCACCGGAAGTCGGCAGATCCTTGGTACCGTCATTTTCCGGTGGCGAAAGTCGACACGTCGGCGACTTCTCAAAGTCAGTCCAGAACACCGATCCGTTAATGTATCGGCCGCGCACACTCCAAAACGCCATCAACACCAAACCAATCGTTGACACAAAGAAACTTGACCACCACCGAACGACAACCTCAACTCGGTCGGGAAAATCCATGAAAGCATAAGCAAAAATAGCTCCTTGTCCATCACGGTCAACTGCAGTATCCACGGCCACGATCACATAACTAACAAGCTAGTGAGCCATCTTATACAAAGACCATGCATCGTGATGTACGTGATACTAGAGGTCGGTTGCTTTGGTGGTGTAGCAGGTGTAACCACGAGGCATAAATGACTCTTATTCCATGACAAACCGGCCAACCATGAAAACCCATACCACTAGTATTACTTAACCCGTTTCTCTGTCTTGATGCTTGGAAAATGAAGCTCCTAAGAAGAATGAAAGAAGCGGCGATTTCCGAGACGTCATGATGAATCAATCAAAGCGAAACAACTAAAAAAAAAAAAAAAAAAAAACTTAAGAAACTGTTGTTTTCTTGTTATGAAGAGGGTCTGGGTATTGTTTGGTGAGCAGAAATTAGAGCAGAAATTAATTGTGTAAGAAAAAAAATGAGGACGTTCAATTAATAAAAAGAAGGCGCGGAGAGAAAAACAAAATAAGAAACAGTGTAACTTATTTAAATATGAAGCCAATCAACGAAGAAACCAAAACTTTATCCCTCCCTGACTAACAATTGGGTGGGATTAAATTATTTCCTTTCCTCTTTTCTTTTCTTATCCCACCCGTGACCAGAATTATTATCCACACGATACTTTAATAACAAATGATTGAAAGAGGTCTCAACGACTTGTATACATAAATTACGAAATTTATAATCTCATGTGATTTGATATTTTAATATAAAATTCTTATGAACATACCCTAGAGCCAAATATAAATAAATAAAAATTTTCAAAATTTACCTTTAAAGTTAATCCTTTATAAATTTAATTATTCACAAAAAAAGAAAATTGAATAATTTTTATTTCATAAAAATTGGGTCTCACAATAATGACGTTTTGTTTTATTCAGATTATTAACGTAATAAAATGAAACATCTTTTATATAAAATAGAATACTTTATTAAAGTTATTCTATAAATAGAATATATTATATTTTATTATGCATAGTGTTGCATAGTGTTTTGCATAGTATTTTGCATAGTATTGCATAGTGTTTGCATAGTAAAATGTTTTTATATAAATAGAATATATTATATTTTATTTAAAAGATTTTTCTTTAAATATGGACCGTCGATTAAAGTAAATCAATCTGGACCGCTTCATGGATTAGTTTCTTATGCATTCCATTTTCCTATAAATAGAAGCTCATTCCTTCATTATTTTCTTACGAATTCATTGAAACTCAGAGAGAAAATTATAGAGAGAAGCTATAGAGAGAAAGTTATAGAAAGAAGAAGAGTATTCTCTTTACTTCACTACTTCTATATTCGGTTCTTTTACGGTAAGGGGTGTTATTCTTTCTTCTTGAAGAGAACTTCATTATTCCATTCACTATTATTCTCGTGGAATAACTTTGTAAAAGTGGCATACCCTATACATAACTTTGTATACTGCCAAGATACCCTATACTTGGTGAAATCCTTATGTTATTCCATTGCTTATTATTACGTGGAATAACTTTTGTATACGCCATTTTACCCTATACTTGGTGACATTCTTCTATTATTACATTGGAACATCCTCGTGCATGTGTTTTTACACCGACCGGTTCCGCCTTTATTATTCTGCTGGAATATCCTATCTGTGTGTTTTACACCGGATCCGGTTCCATCTTTATTATTCTGTTGGAACATCCATTGCGGTGTGAATTTCACCGACACGGTTCCGTTATTATTATTCTGTTGAATAACTCCGTGTCATGCTCAGTATCTGCACATGCGTGGTGATTTCTTTTGTTATTCCATTCTTTATTATACCCAAATTGGTTAAAACTTTGACTTCTATACTCCATGAAATTAGTAGAATATCCTTGATATTTGCGTTTCATCCAAAGATATCTTTTCATGGAAATATTCTTCCGATCATTCTTGAATTTTACTCTACTGAAAGCAATGTCATGTTGATAATTTGGACGTTAATAATTCATGGATTAAATAATTCTTGAACTTGTTTTATTGAATTATTATGTCATTGTCATCATCCTCATGTTATATTATGTTATCTTTGGCTTACGTGCATAGATGAACTTAGTATGATTATGACCGAGGATCATTCGGTATAATCACGACTTGATATAAATGATGTGACAAAAGTCCTCGATGGCTTTATAATGCGATGATGGATAGTTTTTGGTATGATTATGACCGTGGGTGATTCGGTATAGTCATGACCATTGATAATTTGATGAAAATCCTTGACCGTGGTAATGTGGATGATTAGATGTGGTGGTTTATTTATTAAAATTTGAGTCTCAAATGATAAAAATTGATGAAAACCTTTTAAAACCTAAAAGATAGTAGACTTTATTCTCTACTTGACTCTTTTAATGGGTTGCTTATTCCATTGCAGATTAAACCGGTTATCTATTGTATTTTATCGCTTTAACATCGTTGAAGGCTAATGATAATTTATTCGCATTATCTTAGTCATAATATTTCTTCTTGGGCTAGTTGAGCTCACCTTTTCTTTCACCGTTATTCTTCAGAAATGAGAACATACCGGGACGAGTCGGGGAACAAAGTAATGGTCCGAGGAGGATAGCATTAGTAGTCCTCACTATTCTCGTGAAATAGTGTGATAATAGTCAGTAATGAGGACTCCTTTTGAGTTTGTATAATATCTAGTAGATAAAATTTGTATTCAAACTCACGCTTTATGTCGTATTGCATACACAGCAGCTTATATTAGTAAGTTGTATTTGAATTTATGTACCATGTAAGTGGCGACCCAAGATGGGTGACGATACTTAATTTTAGGGGCGTCACGGTTGGTATCGAGCTTAGGGATATGATCCCCAGCTAAGAGGTGAGAATAGAACTAGGAGGGAGAGACAGAAAATTCCTTCGCTAGTATGACCTACCTAAGTTTATTTAGTATTTAATTGGTCGGTCGTGTATATAGGGATAATATGTGACATGTTAATTAACCCCGGTTTTGTGGCGATGTTTGAAAATGGCATCCAAAAATGTTGAGATAAGCATTGGAGCACAGGAGATCGCTGATTCTCCACGGATCAATAATCGGGACAATGTGCAACAGGATGGCGATAATCCTCCTCGTAAACAACAACACCGATCAATTGCTTAACGACGAGACGCGTTTAAGAGGTTTTAAATTCATGCAACATCGGTAAAAGCGACTCCTCGCCAAAAACGTGGGGTGGAAACACGGAAAACTCTCGGGCGGTCGCTAAAACAATTCAAGGAGCCGGGACCACCGGAGTTTAAGGAGAGCCAAAACCACTTCAAGCGGAAGCATGGATAAAGCAGATTACCAAGATATTTGATGTCTTGGGATGCTCCGAGGAGCAAAGGTTCCTTTTGCCGCCTTTATGTTGCTTGCGAGAGGCAGATTAATGGTGGGAATCGGAAAACATACTCAACTTCTTTGATCAAGATATCTTGGGAGAAGTTCCAGAGTCGTTTCAACGACAAATACTTTCCTCGAAAGTATTCGCCATACATGAAGGAGGTGGAGTTTATCAAGTTGAACAAAACAATATGACCGTGTCGCAATACGAGGCAAAGTTTGCGGAGTTATCGCGGTTAAGTCCCACTTGGTAGATAATGAAGAGAGAATGGCGCGAATGTTTTTAAGAGGTATGAAGCCAGAGATACGTCAACATCTTATTTCTCATAAACTGTGTTTTTATTCAGATGTTGTAAATAGGGCTCAATTAGTGGAGCGCGATAACGAGTCAACCCAACTAAAAGAAAGTAGCCGTCAAAATTATAATACCAAATGAGAGTAGTCATCAAGCGGTGACAACAAGCACGGAGGGAATCAACAGGCCGATATGGTAACCACTTCGGTGGTAATCGTACAAAACAATAAGAATGGACATTTCAAGAAAAGGAGATTCAACAATGATGGAAAGACGTCAAGACCAAAGACTGTTGTTAAGGAAGGAGAAGGACCACCTATTATATGCTTCAAATGCGAGGAGAGGGACACATCGGTCCTAACGCACTACGCCGCCCAAAGCATGTTATAATTGTGGAAGAGAAGGTCACTTAGCTCGATTTTGTCGTTTTCAAGACAAATTAAAACTAGGATGGAGGCACCAAAGGTCATCCTGCATAAAACCAAAGCCGTGAGTTTAAGAGAGGCTTTTTTCTCTTGTGACGAGGAACCTGAATAAAATTATCACTGGTAAGTTAATCATAAGCTCTTGCGAAGTCTATACCGTGTTAGATACCAGTTCTACCCACTCTTTTATTTCACCTAGTTGTGTTCAACGTTTAAATTTGATTCCGAAGAAGTTAAACTTTGACTTATTGGTTGAAACTTCATTAGTAGGAACCTTCGTTACCTCCACTGTTTATTAATCTTGTTGTTTCAAATAAACACTTTCACGTTACCTGTCGATATTATCTCTTTGAAAATACTTGCCTTTGATGTGATTTTAGGAATCAATTGGTTAACTACTCATTATTCTTTTTGTAAGGTTGTTAGCTTTCATATTCCTAACCAACCTGTTATACGAATTCAAAGCAACCAAACCACTAAAGTCAATCATTGTCATATCAAGCCATAAGTAAAGAGCCCCGATCCTTTCGTTGTTGACTTCCTTGTGTAGAATGCACCGAATCCGCACTTTCTCGTAAGCGCGACGTCGTGAATGAAGATGGCAAGTTTATAGGTATCATTGTGAGATGCTATCTAGGTTAAGGGATAGAAGTCACAGCTTGGTATCAATGTGACGTCTTATCCAAGTCTTGGACGAGAATAATAGCTTTTGAATGATATTTCTATCATTAATAAATTTCTTAGGCGTATTCTTGAAGACTTCCTAGCCTACCCTAGAGCGTGAAATCGAATTTTGTATTGACCCAAAGATAAAACCCATTTCTTAAACCCTCAAATATTTCTTCAACTAAAATGAACAGCTTCGTGGTTTATGATGAAAGTCATAATAAAAGCATAGGACTGATGAAAATCATGGGTATATGAAGTATTAGTAAGTTTTATGATGAGTTATGTTGGTTAGTATGTGAAAACATGAAAGTTTCTTAGAAATCACAAAGAGTTGAAAATCGATTTTGGTGAAAAAGCGTAACATGAAATTCAATTGACCATATCTCCTATTATATTTTGAATTTTTGAATGTGGTCAAGTCCTAGAGTTAGATCTACGAGTTACCTAACTAATCCAAGTAGAATTACTGGAAAAGGTGTTGTAGATTTTTGTGTGGACTGATTTTAGCAAAGGAGGCCAAAGCTGTAAATTTCAAAATGCTACGCCTAGAAACTTTAAGGGACTGTTTCGGCCACTTAAATTATGAGAAAAAATCTGGGTTTTGGGACATGAAGGTATATGGTATAAAGTACCTCCTGTCCAAAAATGAGCTCATTCTCGACTTAAAATGAGCAAGTTACGACTCTTTTCAATATTTAGGTTTTTCCGATGAAAACGTTATAACCGGAGTTCTATAACTCAGATGACCATGAAATTTAAACTAGAAGCTCACGTTAACATGTGTAAGGTCCTGCCAAGATTTGGGAATTTTGGAGTTAAACTTGAGGTAGCTAATTTCTTAAGAAATTAATTAGAAATTGATTTTGAAAAATAGTAAATGAATTTTAAAAATTCCGAAAAATATATTTTCATCATGAGACTATATTATGCTAAATCCCAGAAAAGAAATATTTTTGGGACTGATTTGGTATTTTTCATGAAAATAGTTTAGTTACTTAACATATGAGTTAAATATGTTATGTGAAGTAACAAAGTTGAAAATAGGATTTTATGGCTAGAGAATCTTATATAGAGTATATGCATATTTTTTGAGAGATTTGATAATTGGTGATGATATCTTATGAGTATGACATTTTGAATGATTAAATGCATTATATGGTAAAAGCGTAAACAATTAAGATAAATTGTTTATAAATTTAAGAAGTGATTAAAATATTGTTATAATATTAATGATATTAGATTATGAGATTATTAAGTGATTGAAAACATGGGGATATTCTTGAATCTCGGATAAATTATATTATAAAGGTTTAATATTTATCCTTTATCTCATTTGATTGATTCTTTATATCATTATCCTCACGCTTATATTATGTTGAAAGTCATCTCGTGGCGTAGAGTGCATAGATGGACTTGGTATGATTATGACCGTGATTGTTCGGTATAATCATAACAGTAATTGAATACACAATTATCTTTGGTAGTAGTGCATGGATAATTTGTGGTCGTGATACTAATGAATACACAATTATCTTTGGCCATAATGTATGGATAATTTGTGGTCGTGATACTAATGAATACACAATTATCTTTGGTAGTAGTGCATGGATAATTTGTGGTCGTGATACTAATGAATACACAATTATCTTTGGTAGTAGTACATGGATAATTTGTGGTCGTGATATTAATGAATACACAATTATCTTTGGTAGTAGTGCATGGATAATTTGTGGTCGTGATATTTAATGAATACACAATTATCTTTGGTAGTAGTGCATGGATAATTTGTGGTCGTGATATTTAATGAATACACAATTATCTTTGGTAGTAGTGTATGGATAATTTGTGGTCGTGATACTAATGAATACACGATTATCTTTAGCCGTAGTGCATGGATAATTTGTGGTCGTGATACTAATGAATACACGATTATCTTTGGTAGTAGTAGTGTATGGATAATTTGTGGTTGTGATACTAATGAATACACGATTATCTTTGGTAGTAGTGCATGGATAATTCGTGGTCGTGATACTAATGAATATCCTTGGCACGTAGTGCGGGGATGATTCGATGATATGGATTAATTATTGAAATGAGTCTCAAAGAATGAAATATTAATTCATGGATGTGGTAAAAGTCATCTTTGGTCGTAGTGCATTGATGGACTTGGTATGATTATGACCGAGGATTATTCGGATAATCATGACCGTAATTGAAAACACGAATATCCTTAGCCAAGAAGGTGCATGGATAATTCGTAATTGTGATACTATTAAGTCGAGTCTCGATATTATTGGTTTTACAGATTATATATATTTGGCCCAGAGTGCAAAGATGAATTGTTAATGAATATCTTTGGCCTGGATTGCAAGATGAATTTAATATTTTTAACGATAAAGGTATTCAAGGTATCCTCATCTCTTTATCATACCGTGTACGTACCTAATTTCGAGGGCAAAATTCCATAAGGAGGGAGATTGTGAGACCTCGATTTTATCAATAAAGATTTAAATTTAGTCGAAATAATTTTTAATATTATAGTGTGAATTTGAGATAATATTATAGTTGTGGGTAGTATTTATAAATTTTGCAAAGTATGCAAGTGGTTATATTATATTCGATTGGTTGGGGAATATTCGGTTTAGCGAGGAATATTCGTACATAACTACTCAATCATTGGTGGACCCCATAATGTAATTATTATTTGATTGAAAAACGACAAAAAATATTTTATTGAAATAACGGCGGAAGTTTTACCGTAGTTACTTGTTGAACTACTCGGTAGTAAAAGTACGATGTCGTGTGGTTGCATAAGTAGCACTTACCAGTATTGATTATTGATGCTTATGTGAGAAGTCACTCGGTTTGATTCCATTATCATTTATTAATAATATGAATTATTATAGCGATAATGACGTTTTGTTTTATTCGTATTATTAACGTAATAAAATGTAAACATCTTTTTATATAAATAGAATACTTTATTAAAGTTATTCATAAATAGAATATATTATATTTTATTATGCATAGTGTTGCATAGTGTTTTTGCATAGTATTTTGCATAGTATTGCATAGTGTTTTGCATAGTAAAATGTTTTTATATAAATAGAATATATTATATTTTATTTAAAAGATTTTTCTTTAAATATGGACCGTCGATTAAAAGTAAATCAATCTGACCGTTCATGGATTAATTACTATGCATTCCATTTTCCTATAAATAAAGCTCATTCCTTCATTATTTTCTTACGAATTCATTGAAACTCTGAGAGAGAAATTATAGAGAGAAGCTAGAGAGAAAGTTATAGAAAGAAGAAGAGTATTCTCGCTACTTCACTACTTCTATATTCATTTCTTTTTACTGTAGGGGTGTTATTCTTTCTTCTTGAAGAGAACTTACATTATTCCATTCACTATTATTCTGTTGAATAACTTTTGTAAAAGTGGCATACCCTATACATAACTCAGATCACGGCATACCCTATACTTGGTGAAATCCTTATGTTATTCCATTGCTTATTATTCATTGGAATAACTTTGTATCTGTGCCATTTACCCTATACTTGGTGACATTCTTCTATTATTACATTGGAACATCCTCGTCTGCATGTGTTTTACACCCACGGTTCCGCCTTTATTATTCTGCTGGAATATCCTATCCGTGTGTTTTACACCGGATCCGGTTCCATCTTTATTATTCTCATTGGAACATCCCGTCTTGTGAATTTCACCGACTTTGGTTCCGTTCCGTTATTATTATTCTCATTGGAATAACTCCGTCTACATCAAGAATCTGCATGCATGGTGATTTCTTTTGTTATTCCATTCTTTATTATACCCAGTTGGTTAAAACTTTGACTTCTATACTCCATGAAATTAGTAGAATATCCTTGATATTTGCGTTTCATCTAAGATCTTTTCATGGAAATATTCTTCCGATCATTCTTGAATTTTACTCTCTGAAAACAAGATCATGTTGATAATTTGGACGTTAATAATTCATGGATTAAATAATTCTTGAACTTGTTTTATTGAATTATTATGTCATTGTCATCATCCTCATGTTATATTATGTTATCTTTGGCTTACGTGCATAGATGAACTTAGTATGATTATGACCGTGGATCATTCGGTATAATCATAACTTGATATAAATGATGTGACAAAAGTCCTCGATGGCTTTTGTAATGCGCGGATGAATAGTTTTTGGTATGATTATGACCGGGGTGATTCGGTATAGTCATGACCATTGATAATTTGATGAAAATCCTTGACCGTGGTATGCAGGATGATTAGATGTGGTGGTTTATTTATTAAAAGTCGAGTCTCAAATGATAAAAATTGATGAAAATCTTTTAAAACCTAAAAGATAGTAGACTTTATTCTCTACTTGACTCTTTTAATGGGTTGCTTATTCCGCTGCAGTTAAACTGGTTGTCTATTGTATTTTATCAGTTTAACACTGTTGAAGACTAATGATAATTTATTCTGCATTATCTTAGTCATAATATTTCTTCTTGGGCTAGTTGAGCTCACCTTTTCTTTCACCGTTCTCTTCGTGAAATGAGAACATAGTTTGGGACGAGTCGGGGACGAAGTAATGGTCCGGAGGATAGCATTAGTAGTCCTCACTATTCGTGAAATAGTGTGATAATAGTGTAAATGAGGACTCCTTTTGAGTTTGTATAATATCTAGTAGACAAAATTTGTATTCAAACTCACGCTTTATGTCGTATTGTACACACGCTTATATTAGTAAGTTGTATTTGAATTTATGTACCATGTAAGTGGCGACCCAAGATGGGTGACGATACTTAATTTTGGGGGCGTCATGGCCGATTTTAAAGAAAGGAGGCGAAACCGAAAATTATGAAAAGTTCTTTGCCACGCTTTTTGTAAGGGTTTTTTCGGCCACTTAATTTGTGAGAAAAATTCTGGCCTCTTGGGACATGAAAGTATATGGTATAAAGTACTCCTGTCCAAAAATGAGCTCATTCCGACTTAAAATGAGCAAGTTATGACCATTTCAATATTTAAGTTTTTTCGACGAAAAACGCTATAATCGGAGTTCTATAACTTCGATGACCATGAAATTTAAACTGGGAGCTCACGTTAACATGTGTAAGATCCTGCCAAGATTTGGGGATTTATGGAGTTAAATTTGAGGTAGCTAATTTCTTAAGGAATTAATTAGAAATTAATTTTGAAAAATAGTAAATGAATTTTAAAAATTCTGAGAAAAATATATTTTCATAATGGGACTATATTATGATAAATCTCAGAAAAGAAATATTTTTGGAACTGATTTGGTATTTTTCATGAAAATGATCTAGTTATGAGTAAATGAGTTAAATATGTTATGTGAAGTAACAAAGTTGGAAAATAGAATTTTATGGCTTGGAAATCCTATGTAAGGTATATGCATATTGTTGATGAGGGATTTGATCATTGGTGATGAAATCTTATGAGTATGGCATTCTTGAATGATTAAATGCATTATTTGGTAAAGTGTAAACAATTGAAATAAATTTGTTTATAAGTTTAAGAAGTGATTAAAACATTGTTATGATATTAACAATATTAGATTATGAATTTTTTATGTGATTGGTAATATTTGGATAAATTTAAAGTCTTAAATATTTATCCTTGTTTTCAGATGATTAATGTTTATATCATTGTCATCATCCTCATGCTTATATGGTGATAAAAGTTATCTTTGGCTTACGTGCGAAATGGACTGTTGATTATTAAATTGTATATCTTTGGCTTACGTGTAAAGATGGATTATTGATTATTGGTTTCATTGTTGTATATATTTGGCTTACGTACAGAGATGGACTGGGTATGATTATGACTAGAGATTATTCGGTATAGTCATGACCATTGATGATTTAATGAATGTCTTTGGCCCGTAGTACAGGGATGATTAGAAGATGTGGTTTATTTATTAAGCTGAGTCTCAACGATAAAAATTGATGAAAACTGTGACGCCCCCAAAATAGGTATACATCACTCATTCTGAGTTGTCAATACATGGTACAGAAACAACTACAACTTTATTATTACAACAGTAAAACTGTGAGTTTGAATACAAATATTATCTTCTGACAATATCTATACTCAAATAAATCCTCATCACATTTATTGATACATTATTTTACAAAATGGTGAGGACTACTAAACAACTCTCTCTAGAACCTTCATTCCATACCCCACTGCATTTTCGCTATATTCTCGCCTCATGAGAAGAAAAATGGAACAAAAAGGAAAAGGGTGAGCTCAACTAGCCCAAGAAAAGAATATTATGACTAAGATAATATACAACAAATTATCGTTAGTCTTCAACAGGAAAAATCTAATAGAATACAATAGACAACAAGTTTTAAATCAATATTCGCAATGAAATAATAATTCATTAGAAGAGTTAAGTAGAGAATGCAAACTACTATCTTCTATGTATGAATTTAAAAGTTCATCGCTCATCTTTTATCCCTCAGAACATCAATCAATATATATCTCGAATCAAATATTCATCTTTGCACTACAAGCCAAAGATATTCATCACTTAATCATGTTCATCTAAACACTGCTCATCTTTTCAAGCTACGGCCAAAGATATTCATCGAAATCATTCATCTTTGCACTACAGTGCCAAAGATTTTCAATAATATCATCATTTAAGATCGAGGATGATGAAAATATTTTTAAAGAAACGAATCCAAAGGAAACAAAATGACAAGGATTAAGGATTAAGGATTCGTACTTTGTTTTATCCATGTCCAACAATACCTCAAAAATAATCATAGTGGTGTAAAATTCAAGAATGATCAAAACATGGATACAATCAAAGCTAGTATCCGTAATAGATATTTTGACGAAAAGGAAAATTTTCATTTTTCGATGAATAATGGTCGTATTCGTGAATAAGATCAGAGTATAACGTGAATAAAGGTCGTATAATGTGAATAGTAATCCCATACACTAAAAGTTCCAAATTTGATTAAAAGTTCAGATCAATACTTGACATAATGATATTAGAATAAATAATATCATTAAAAAAATAATATCCCTTACCTCGAAAGATCAAGATTTCTAATTTAAACACCTGATATAAAGCTATGACTTGAACTTGCACCGTATAACAATACTCAAAATATACTCAAAATACTCACAAGAATACGCCGATAATATAGAGAGAAAAACTTGATTTACGTGTGATTTTCAATTCTAACCTAAGCACCCTATTTATAGGAAAATGCTTAGAACACCAAAGTAGAAAATTTAATATAATATTAATATATAAATTAAATTTTCCTACGCCAACCTTCCAAGAACTGAATTCAGCTCATTCAACACACATGTATAACACACCATAATGAAAAAAACGTTTTTGTTATTTAAAATATTTTAAACTTCCAAAAATCAATTATTTTGAGCTTGAACTTCAATAATTAACAATAAATAGCCCTTTGTCGAAAAATTCAAACTCATGGCTTTTTATAGGAAATTAAATTCTCTACAACTTTACGTAAGAAAGTTTTTCCAAATTCCAAATGAAATTGACCAAATCCACAAACAAGCGATTTTACAAAGTGCTATAATCAAATTTCAATTCAAGAAATGGTGTCCACCGACACATAAAACATGCTTTAAATATTTTTGGTAACAAAATACTCCTCCTCCACATATACTCATATATCCCACATTCATCGTAAAAATATCATCATTATTATATTATTAAAATATAATAATATATTTAAATGAATTATTTTATCAAAAAAAAAAATTCAATTTTCAACAATTGTCACATTAAAAATTTTCTTCATCTATATTCATATAAAATCAATATTTTCCTCATCATATGAATCAATAATTAATTATTCACAAATAATATTACAGAATCACAATATTGACAACCAGACAGTTCCCAGGAAAGATAGGGCTTTCCAATAAGAATTTCTCCTTATTGGCGCGCAATTAGGTGACCAAACCTCTCCTTAGACAGAACTTTCTAGACATTGCCAATAATGTTATCTAATAATATTATTCGGATAATATGAATTATTGCTTCGATAATGAAAAATACTTGTGTAATGACAATTATTGAAACGATGAAGAATATAAAATATCAACGCAAAGAATTATTAAATCAATAAAATATCGAATAAGAATTATCGTAACCATTATTGAGTAAAGGCCTTCGTAAGAATCAATAATTGCAATACCAATACTTGTTTTAACTCTTCCGTGTTTTAACCAATCAGTATATTTTTAACAAGATAATAAAGAATAACTACGCTGTTATTTTTAAACAACTTATATTTGTCGTTTTCTTCATCCAATCGAATATTCCCTGACAACAATAAATATTTTATAACCACTTGCTTATTTTGAAATATTTGCGTATTTTACCCATAACTATCCACATTAATCAAATCAACCCTTACTATTTCAAAATAATAAATAGAGAAAATTAAATTTCATTAATAATAAGTTGGGGTCTTACAACCTCCCTCCTTATGAAATTTCATCCTCGAAATCGACGTCGCGCACTGGTGTTTTCAAAAGGTGAGGATACCTTGCTTTCATTTACGCTTTCCAATTCCTGTGTCATTTCCTCTATAGCATGATTCCTCCACAAAACTTTAACTTATGGCATGACCTTTGCGCGTAGGACATGCTCCTTCCTATCCAAGATCTTGACAGGTACCTCCTCATACGTTAAGTCTTCGGCTATCTCGTCCGGTTCTAACTCTATAACATGGTTCGGGCCTTTCACATATTTACGAAGTACAGATATGTGAAACACATTATGAACACGAGACATACTTTGGAGGTAACACGAGTCTATAGGCTACATTTCCTACTCGGTCAAGAATTTGAAATGGACCAATAAATCGTGGATTAAGCTTTTCTCTTTCCCCAAATCTTGTAACTCCCTTCCACGGAGAGCAACTTCATGACAATACATGATCCCCTATACTAAATTCCACGTCCTTTCGATGAAGATCCGCATAACTCTTTTGTCGATCTTGTGCCGCTTTGTATACGTTATCGAATCATTTGGATCTTTTCCGTAGTCATACGTATTCAACTCGGGTCCCAACAATGTTGCTTCACCCACCTCGTCCCAACATAATCGGGAGAGCGACATTTTCGTCCATATAATGCTTCAATGGAGCCACACCTATACTTGTCTCGATAATCGTTGTTGTAGGAGAATTCCACCAATGGTAAATACTTATCCCAACTTCCTTGAAGTCTAGGACACGTAGTCTTAATAGATCTTCAAGAGTTTGAATAGTCCTCTCGATTGTCCGTCTGCTTTGAGGATGGTATGCCGAAGATCAATCGTAATCCCGCGCTCCATAGATTTTTGCAAGCTAACCCAAAATCTTGAAGTGAATCTTGGGTCACGATCCAAACTATGGATACTTGGCATGCCATGCAACCTCACAATGTCATTTACATATATACTAGCAAGACGTTCAAGGAATAAGTCTCCGTGATCGGCAAGAAATGAGCGAGACTTGGTTAATCTATCAACAATAACCCAAATAGCATTGATGCCTTGAGAAACCGTAGGAAGACCCGTAAACTAAATCCATGGTAATGTGTTCCCACTTCCATTTCGGAATCTCAAGTGGTTGCAACGGACCCTTAGGTACTAGATGCTCGCGCTTTACACGCCGACAAGTTAAACACGTTGAGATAAACTTTGCAATCTCTCTCTTCATATTGTTCCACCAAAATGTATGTCAAGATCACGATACATTTTGGTACTTCCAGATGGATTGCAAATGGTGTATTGTGTGCCTCCATCATAATCTTGTACTTTAAATCGTAGTCGTTAGGGACACAAAGTCCGGAGTGGACTCAAGTATTCCTTCTTCATCAATTCTCGCTTCTAGAATAGCACCTTCTTGTACTTTCTTCTTCATAATGCGATCGACCCGGCCTGGGTGGCTTGAGCAACCTTAACTTTTCTATTAAAGTTGGCTCTCTATCGTATACTTGACATCATCGTACTCATTCCCGCATATGATCTTCTACTCAACGCGTCGTTCTACCACGTTCGCTTTTCGGGATGGTATTGAATAGTGTGGTCGTAGTCTTTCAATAGCTCGAGCCAACATCGCTGCCGCATGTTGAGTTCTTTTTGAGTGAAGAAATATTTAAGGCTTCTATGGTTTAAATATATCTCCACTTTCTCCCCATATAGATAGTGCCTCCATATCTTTAGTGCGAAACGATCGCCGCTAACTCTAGATCATGAGTAGGATAATTCCTCTCATATTCTTTAAGTTGTCGCGAGGCATAAAGGCTATGACTTTCCCACGTTGCATGAGAACACATCCTAACCCTTTGCCCAAGCATCATCAGAGATAACAAATCCATTCGAACCAGTTGGTATTGTTAGAAACAGTGCGAAAATGAGTCTCCTCTTGAGCTCTTGGAAACTCTTCTCGCATTCCTCGTTCCATACGAATTTTATATCTTCCGAGTCAAATTTGAGTTAATGGAGTAGCGATTCGAGAAAATCCTTCCACGAATCTCCAATAATAACCAAATTAAGCCCGTAAAGTTACGTACTTGATCCGCACCGACTTCGCTGCTCCCAACTTTGTATTGCTTCAATCTTCGCGGGTCCACTTGATACTCCATGTTTTGACACTGATGTGCCCAAGAAATGCTACTTCCTCAAGCCGTAACTCGCATTTCTTTAATTTGGCATATAGTTTGTTTTCACGAAGCCTTTGGAGTACCAAATTTTCAAATGGTGCTCATGATCTTCATGACTTTTGGAATATATGAGGATGTCATCAATAAAGACAACAACGAACTCGATCCAAATATTCCTTGAATACTTTGGTTCATCATATCCATGAAAGCAGCAGGAGCATTAGTCAATCCGAAAGACATGACTAAGAATTCATAATGCCCGCATCGAGTTCTAAAGGCGCTTTGAATATCTTCGCCTCTAATCTTCACCGATGATATCCGAATCTAAGATCGATCTTTGAAAAAATTGTGCCCTCAGAATCGGTCAAACAAGTCATCAATACGAGGTAAAGGATACCTATTCTTGATGGTGACATGGTTCAATTCCCGATAGTCAATACAAAAAGTCGCATACTCCCGCTTTTTTTTCTTTACTTAATAAAACAGAGCACCCCAAGGGAGATGTACTTAGTCGAATGAAACCGATGTCCAACAATTCCACGTAGTTGGACCTTTAACTCCCGGGTTCAATAGGAGCCATTCGATATGGGGTTTTAGAAATGGGCTTTGTACCAGGTTCAAGATCAATAAAGAATTCAACTTCACGCTCGGGGTAGGCCGGAAGTTCTTCAGAAATACATCGGAAAGTCAATAACAATAGAATATTATTCAAATTTGACGTGTCTTTATTCAAATCCATAACATGGGCTAAGAAAGCTTGACATCCGCTTTTCAATAAACGAATAACTTTATGATTAGATATGACGGTGATAGATTTTAATGGTTTAGTTGCTTGAATTAATAACAAAGTTGGTTAGGAATATGAAAACTAACAACCTTACGAAAACAATCAATTTTGGCATGATGAGTAGTTAACCAATCAATCCCTAAAATCACATCAAAAGCAAGTATCTTTAAAGAGATAAGGTCAATAGGTAAGGTCATGGTGCCAACTTGAATCAAACAAGATTTATAAACAAAGGATGTGATGAAAGTTTCTCCTAACGGAGTTTCCACAGATAGGTCAAAGTCTAATTTCTCCTGAGTCAAGTTTAAACGCTGAGCACAAGCGGGAGAGATAAATGAATGGATAAAGACAGTATCAAGTAAGGTATAAACTTCGCAAGAATTTATAAATAGCTTACCCGTGATCACCTCGTTTAGGTTCCTCGCATTTTGACTACCACAACAAACGCTCTTCCGTGAACCGTTGACTTTGACTTTTCTCGGATAGTCTTTTGAGTCACCGTCCCGATTGAACTAGGTTTCGCTTATCGCATAATCTCGAGTGATATGTCCTTTCTTTCCATAATTATAGCATACCTTGAACTGCTTGTGGGCGCTTGACCGATATGTCCTCTTTCCCATTTTATAGCATATATGACCGTGGTCGTTTCTCCTCCCTTAGAACCGATTCTTTTAAACACTTTCGCCTTCACATGGTCGTTGTTAAATCTCCTCTTTTTAAAATCTCCTCCCCGACTCGCTTTCTTCTATTTTCATGGCCATGATTACCACCGAGAGTGGTTACCATTTTTGTCCGCCTTTTTCTTTCTCCGCCGTTATCGTTGTTTTGTTGACCGCTATCTCCGGTATGATCCTCGATTGTGGTCCCTATCGACTGGCAGTTACTCGTTATCTCGCTCTAATAATTGAGCCTCATTTACAACATCCGAATAGAGAAAAAATTTATGAGAAATGATATATTGTCGTATCTTGGGGTTTCAAACCTCTCGTAAACATCCGCGTCATCGTTCCTCATTCTCCACCAAATGAGGTGCAAACCTAGATAACTCTCTACAAACTTTGCCTCGTCTTCGAGACACCGCCATGTTATTCTCGCTCCCGTCTAATAAACTCCACTTCCTTAATATAACGAACACTTTCGTGAAAGTATTTGTCATTAAATAGTTTCAAATGTCTCCCAAGACATCTTGAGAGCGCGGTGGATGGGTACACTTCACGCATTCCCACCAAGAGTGCGCCTTCGCCACTGGAACATAAAGGTAGCGAATGGAACCTTCGTTCCTCCGCATCCCAAGACATCGAATATCTTGGTAATTTGCTTGACCCATGTTTCCTCTATGATCGAATCTGGCTTTCCTTAAATTCGGTGGTCCCAACTCTTTGAATCGCTTGCTTGGCATTTGTGACAACCCGTGAATTGCTATCATTTCCTCCTCAGATTTTGAACACGAAGTCTCCTCGTCCGATTTTGCATAAAAACGCAAAAAGCTTCTAAACATCCCTCGTTCATCATCTCGCTTCAAGGTGTTGTTCACGGAGGAACATTGCTAACTTATTGCACGTTTCTCCTCGTTGGTGAGTATAGGCGTCTCCACGGTCTCATTTCCATTGTTAATATTCTCAATCGACATTCTCAAATACTGTCATAAAACAAGGGTTAACTAAGGAAATTAATATATCACATAATATCCCTATATACTGACCAACTAACAAATAAGCTTAGGTAGGACACACTAACGAAGGATTTACTCGTCTCTCCCCTTCTAGTTCTATTCCCCGATCTCCGCCAGAGATCATATCCCTAAGCTCGATACCAACCGCGACGCCCCCCCAATAGGTATACATCACCCATTCCGAGTTGTCAATACATGGTACGTAAACAACTACAACTTTATTATTACAACAAGAAAAGCGTGAGTTTGGATACAAATATTATCTTCTAGACAATATTTATACTCAAATAAATTCTCATCACATTTATTGATACATTATTTTACAAAAATGGTGAGGACTACTAAACAACTCTGTGACGCCCCCAAAATTAGGTATACATCACCCATCTTGGGTCGCCACTTACATGGTACAGAATTTAAATACAACTTATTAACATAACTGTAGGTATACAATACGACATAAATCGTGAGTTTAAATACAAATATCGCCTACTAGATATTATACAAACTCAAACAAAAAGTCCTCATTACAATTATTATCACACTATTTCACGTAATAGTGAGGACTACTAATGCTATCTTCGTGACCATCACTGCTTCCCACTCGTCCCAAATATATTCTCATTTCAAGAGAACAAAGGAAAGAAAGAGTGAGCTCAACTAGCCCAAGAAGAAATATTATGACTAAGATAATGCGTAATAAATTATCAATAGTCTTCAACAATGTTAAACCGATAAAATACAATGATAAACCGGTTTAATCTGCGCTGAATATGCAATCCATTAAAAGAGTCAAATAGAAAATAAAAACTACTATCTTTTATGATTTAAAAGGTTTTTCATCATCATATTATAGTTGAGACTCACTTTTAATAAATAATCCACATCATCGAATCACCCCTCACACTACTACGGCCAAGGATATTCTTTAGTATCACGACCACAATTATTCCCGCACTACGGGCCAAGAATAGTTGTGGTATTCATTAATGGTCATGATCATGCCAACAATCGTCCATCAATGCACTACTACCAATCGAGAATTTTTACTACATCACTTGTAACATTACTATTACCATGATTACAATCCGAATAATCCTCGGTCATAATCATACCAAGTCCATCCATGCTCTACGCACCACGTATGACTTTAAAAAAATATAAACATGAGAGGATGATGACAATGATATAAGAATTCAATAAAACAAGTTCAAGAATTATTTTATCCAGAATTATTAACGCCCAAATCATCAACACGACATCGCTTTGTAGAGTAAAATTCAAGAATCTTGAGAAGAATATTTCCATGAAAGGATACTTTGGATGAAGCGCAAATGTCAAGGATGTTCCACTAATTTCATGGAGTATAAAGTCAAAGTTTTAACCAACTGGGTATAATAAAGAATGTAATAACAAAAGAAATCACCATGCATGCGATAGATCAAGACAGCAAAGTATTATTCCAATGTAATAATAAATAATCGGAATTGTGGTCCCAAGGTAGAAAAGCATGCATGTGATATTCCAATGTAATAATAATAAAGAGAACGAACCGTGTCCTGTAAAACACACACAAACAGGATGTTCCAACAGAATAATAATAAGATTTTAACTAGGTCCGTGTAAAACACATGCATGTGATGTTCCAAATGTAATAATAGAAGAATGTCACCAAGTATAGGGTGAATCACATGATACAAAAGTTATTCCAATGTAATAATAAGCAATGGAATAACATAAGGATTTCACCAAGTATAGGGTATGCCACAGATACAAAGTTATGTATAGTAGTATGCCACTTTTACAAAGTTATTCCAACGATATAATAGTGAATGGAATAATGTAAGTTCTCTTCAAGAAAAAAATAATAACACCCTCTACCGTAAAAAGAACCTAATATATAAGTAGCAAAATACTCTTCTTCTTTCTATAACTTTCTCTCTATAGCTTCTCTCTATAATTTCTCTCTCTAGAGTTTCAATGAATTCGTAAGAAAATAATGAAGGAATGAGCTTCTATTTATAGGAAAATGGAATGCATAAGAATTCAATCCATGAAACGGTCCAGATTGATTTACTTTAATCGACGGTCCATATTTAAAGCAAAATCTTTTAAATAAAATATAATATATTCTATTTTTATAAAAACATTTTAGTATGCAAACACTATGCAAAACACTATGCAACACTATGCATAATAAAATATAATATATTTTATTTATAAAATAACTTTAATAAAGTATTCTATTTTATATAAAAAGATGTTTCGCTTTTATTACGTTAATAATACGAATAAAACAAAATGTCATTATCGCTATAATAATTCATGATAATGGAATCAAACCGAGTGACTTCTCACATAAGCATCAATAATCAATACCGCAAGTATATTACTTAACCAACCACGTGACATCGTATTTTTTTACTACCGAAGTAGTTCAACAAGATCAACCAGAAAACTTCCGCCGTTATTTTAATAAAATATTTTTGTCTTTTCTCAATCCGACAATAATTTACATTGTAGGGTCCACCAATGATTGAGTAGTTATTTAATATTCCCTCGCTAAACCGAATATTCCCCACCAATCGAATATAATATAACCACTGCATACTTTGCAAAATTTATAAATATTACCCACAACTATAACATTATATCAAATTATTCCATAATATTCAAAATAATATTTATAGAAAATTCATCTTTATTTATAAAAGCTGGGGTCTTACAACCTCCCTTCTTATGAAATTTCGCCCTCGAAATTAGGGTACGTGCGATACTGGTATGTCAAAGAGGTAAGGATACCTTGATTTCATTTCGATTCTAACTCCCAAGTCATTTCCTCAACATCGTGGTTCCTCCACAAAACTTTGACTTGAGGTATAACCTCGAGCGTAGAATATGTTCCTTCTTATCCAAAATTTGAACAGAACTTCTTCATACGCCAAATCTTCCGCTATTTCGTCCGGTTCTAACTCAATAATATGGTTCGGGTCTTTCACATATTTACGTAACATGGATATGTGAAAAACGTTATGAACACGAGACACATTTTCACGGAAAAGCGAGTCTATAGGCCACGCCTCCTACTCGATCGAGGATTAAAATGGACCGATGAATCGAGGATTAAGTTTTCCTCTCTTTCCAAATCTTGTAACTCCTTTCCATGGAGCAACTCTTAACAACACATGATCTCCTATATCGAATTCCACGTTTTTTCGATGAAGATTAGCATAACACTTTTGTCGATTTTGTGAGGTTTTTATACGTTGTCGGATCGTTTGAATCTTTTCCGTAGTCATACGTACCAACTCCGGTCCCAACAACGTTGCTTCACCCACCTCATCCCAGCATACTGGAGAACGACACTTTCTTCCATACAACTCTTCGAATGGAGCCATGCCAATACTTGCTTGATAACTGTTGTTGTAGGAAAACTCCACCAATGGTAAGAACTTGTCCCAACTCCCCTTGAAATCAAGAACACAGAGTCTTAATAGATCTTCAAGAGTTTGAATAGTCCTCTCCGACTGTCCGTCCGTCTGAGGATGAAATGCCGAGCTAAATCGTAAGTCTGTGCCCATAGCTTTTTGCAAACTAACCCAAAATCGTGAAGTGAATCTTGGGTCTCGATCAGAAACTATGGATACCGCAGCGATACCATGCAGCCTTACAATCTCGCTTATGTACATACTGAAGCAAGACGTTCAAGTGTATAAGTTTCTCGATTTCGGTAAGAAATGAGCGGACTTGGTCAATCTATCAACAATGACCCAAATCGCATCAATGCCTTGAGAAACCTTAGGAAGACCCCAGAACGAAATCCATGGTAATGTGCTCCCACTTCCATTCCGAATTTCAAGTGGTTGCAATGGACCTTTTGGTACTTGATGCTCCGCTTTAACTCGTTGACAAGTTAGACACCTTGAGATAAACAAATATTTATCTCTCTCTTTCATATTGCTCCACCAAAATGTATGACGAATATCATGATACATTTTGGTACTCCTGTGATGAATTGCAAATGGTGTGTTGTGCGCCCATCATGATATTATACTTTAAATCGTGGTCGTTAGAACACAAAGTCCGGAGTTGACTCAAGTATTCCTTCTTCATCGATTCTTGCTTCCTAAGATAGCACCCTCTTGCACTTTCTTCTTCATACGCATCGGTTCCGTGTCCGTAGCTTGAAAGCAGCTTTAACTTTATCGATTAAAGTCGGTTCTACTCAGTATATTCGCTATCATCACATGCGTCCCCTCGAGTCTTTAACTCTATCTCCATCCTTTGCAAGTCACACAAAATGGGCCTCAGGTACGACAATAACGCACTCGTGCTTGCATACGATCTTCTACTCAATGCGTCGCCTACCACGCTCGCTTTTCGTGATGGTATCGATGGTATGATCATAATCTTTTAATGACTTTCAAGCCAACGTCGTTGTCGCATGTTGAGTTCCTTTTGAGTGAAGAAATATTTGAGGCTTTTATGATCCGTAAAGATCTCCACTTTCTCCCCATACAAGTAATGCCTCCAAATTTTAAGTGCAAAGATAACAACCGCTAACTCCGGATCATGAGTAGTAGGATAATTCCTCTCATATTCTTTGAGTTGTCATGAGGCATAGGCTATAACTTTTCCATGTTGCATGAGAACACATCCCAACCCTTTGCTCAAGCATCACCAGAGATGACAAATCCTTCGAGCGATGGTATTGTCGTAACAAGTCTTTGAAATAAGTCTCCTCTTGAGTTCTTGAAAACTCTTCTCACATTCTTCGCCTCCAACCGAACTTTGTATCTTTTCGAGTCACCGAGTCAATGGAGTAGCGATTCGAGAAAATCCTTCCACGAATCTCCGATAATAACCAAATTTAAACCGAGAAAGCTACGTGCATTTCTATCATCGATTTAGGTTGTTCCCACTTTGAATAGCTTCAATCTTTCTTTGGGTCAATGATATTCCATGACTTGATACCACGTGCCCAAGGAATGCTACTTCTTCAAGCCGTAACTCGCATTTCTTCAACTTGGCATAAAGCTTATATTCACGAAGCTTTTGGAGTGTCACCTCAAGTGTTGCTCATGATCTTCACGGCTTTTGGAATAAATAAGGATGTCATCAATAAAGACGACCACAAAGTGATCTAAATATTCCTTGAATACTCGGCTCATCATATCCATGAAGGCAAAGAGGAGCATTAGTCAACCCAAAGGACATGACTAGGAATTCATAATGCCCGTCTCGAGTTCCGGAAGCCGCCTTTGGAATGTCACGGTTCTAATCTTCAATTGGTGATATCCTAACGAAGATCAATCTTTGAAAAGAATTTGGCTCCTTGCAACCGGGTCAAACAGTCATCAATACGTGGCAATGGATACCTATTTTTGATGGTGACATGATTCAACTCCCGATAATCAATACAAAGTCGCATACTCCCATCTTTCTTCTTCACGAATAGAACAGAGCACCCCAAGGAGAAGTACTAGGACGAATAAAGCCAATGTCTAACAATTCCTCGCATTGGGTCTTTAACTCCTCGAAGTTCAATAGAGCCATTCGATATGGGGCTTTGGAAATAGGTTTTGTACCGTGTTCAAGGTCGATACAAAATTCAATTTCACGCCTGGGGTAGGCCAGAAGTTCTTCTGGAATACGTCAGAAATTTATTAACAATAGAAATATCGCTCAAAACCGACGATTTTTGTTTAAATCTGTGATATGAGCTAAGAAAGCTTGACATCCATTTTTCAATAAACGAATAGCTTTATGGCTTGAGATGACCGTGATTGATTTTAATGGTTTGGTCGTTTGAATTCGCATAATAGGTTGATTAGGAATATGAAAGCTAACAACCTTACGAAAAACAATCAATTTTTGCATGATAAGTAGTTAACCAATCAATCCCTAGAATCACGCCAAATGCAAGTATTTTTAATGAAATAAGATCGACAGTAAATGTGAGGGTACCGATTTGAACCAAACAAGACTTATAAACAAAGGGATGCAATGAAGGTTTCTCCCAACGGAGTTTCCACAGATAAGTCAAAGTCTAATTTCTCCTGAGTCAAATTTAATCGATGAGCGCAAGTAGGAGAAATAAAAGAATGGGTAGAACCCCAGATCAAATAAAGTGTAGACTTCATTAGAGTTTATGATAAGCTTACCCGTGATGACCTCATTCGGGTTCCTTGCTCTCCGGGAGGTCACAACAAACGCCTCCCTTGCACTACACGGTTTTGACTTTTCTCGGGATGGCCTTTGGTGCCTCCATCCTAGTTGAATTTGTCTTCTGAAACGCACAAAATCGAGCTAAGTGACCTTCTTCTTCCACAATTATAACATGCTTTGACTACATGTACACAGTTGAATCGATGTGTCCCTCTTCTCCGCATTTGAAGCATATGATAGTGGTCTTTCTCCTTCCTTAACAACGGGTCTTTGGTCTTGACGCTTTTCCATCATTGTTGAATCTCCGCTTTCTTGAAATGTCCATTTTATTGTTTTGGCCCGATTACCACCAAGTGGTTACCATATCCGCCCGTTGATTCCTCCACGCTTGTTGTCACCGCTCGATGACTACTCACCGGTATTATAACTTTGCTTACCGCTTCTTTTTTAGTTGCGGCTGACTCGTTATCGCGCCCACTAATCGAGCCCTATTTACAACATCCAATACAAACACGCTTTATGAGAAATAAGATGTTGACGTATTCCGACTTCAAACCTCTTAAAAACATTCGCGCCATTCTCTCTTCATTATCCACCAAGTGGGACGAAACCGTGATAACTCCGCAAATTTTGCTTCGTATCATGACACACCTGGCCATATTGTTTTGTTCCAACTTGATAAACTCCACCTCCTTCATGTGGCGAATACTTTCGTGAAAGTATTTGTCTTTGAACAGCCTCTGAACTTCTCCCAAGATATCTTCAAGACAAAGAAGTTGAGTACGCTTTCCGATTCCCACCAAGAATCATTTCCTCTCCACGCAACATAAAGCGGCGTGAAGGGAACCTTTTGCTCCTCTGAGCATCCCAAGACATCAAATATCTTGTAATCTGCTTTATCCATGCTTCCGCCAAGTGGTTTTGCTTCTCCTTAAACTCCGGTGGTCCCAGCTCCTTGAATTGTTTAGCGGTGACCGCCTCGAGAGTTTTTCGTGTTTCCACCTACGCTTACGGGCGTGAGTCGCTCTCGCCTCATTGTTGCATAAATTGCATAAAGCCTCCGAACATTTGATCATTCATCATTTGGTCGGTGTTGTTGTTGTTTGCATGAGGATTGTCGCCTTCGATGCACATTATCCTCGATTATTGATATGTGGTGAATCAACGATCGCTTTGTGCTCCATTCTATTCTCAACATTCTCGGATGTCATTTTCAGATATCGCCACAAAACAAAAAATTAATTGACACGTAACAATTATCTTTATATTCCGAATCGACCAATAAAATAAAGACATAAACTTAGGTAGGTCATACTAACAAGGTATTCCCCTGCCTCCCCTCCTAGTACTTTTCTCACATCTTAGCCAGGATCATATCCCTTAGCTCGATACTTAACCGTGACGCCCCCAAAATTAGGTATACATCACCCATCTTGGGTCACCACTTACATGGTACGTAATTTAAATACAACTTATTAACATAACTGTCGTGTATATAATACGACATAAATCGTGAGTTTAAATACAAATATTGTCTACTAGATATTATACAAACTCAAACAAAAAGTCCTCATTACAATTATTATCACACTATTTCACGTAATAGTGAGGACTACTAATGCTATCTTCGTGACCATCACTCGCTTCCCGACTCGTCCCAAATATATTCTCATTTCAAAGAGAATGAAGAAAGAAAGGGTGAGCTCAACTAGCCCAAAGAAGAAATATTATGACTAAGATAATGCGTAATAAATTATCAATAGTCTTCAACAATGTTAAACCGATAAAATACAATAGATAACCAGCTTTAATCTGCAGCTGAATATGCAATCCATTAAAAGAGTCAAGTAGAAAATAAAAACTACTATCTTTTATGATTTAAAAGGTTTTTCATCATCATTATAAATGAGACTCACTTTAATAAATAATTCACATCATCGAATCACCCCGCGCTACTACTACCAAGGATATTCTTTAGTATCACGACCACAATTATTCCTCGCACTACGGGCCAAGAATAGTCAGGTATTCATTAATGGTCATGATCATGCCAACAATCATCCATCAATGCACTACTACCAATCGAGAATTTTACCACATCACTTGTAACATTACGGCCATGATTACAATCAATAATCCTCATCATAATCATACCAAGTCCATCCATGCTCTACAAAACATGTATGACTTTAAAAAAATATAAACATGAGGATGATGACAATGATATAAGAATTCAATAAAACAAGTTCAAGAATTATTTTATCCGTGAATTATTAACGTCCAAACTCACAACACGACATCGCTTTGTAGAGTAAAATTCAAGAATATCGAGAAGAATATTTCCATGAAAGGATATCGATGGAAGAAGCGCTTGATGTCAAGGATGTTCCACTAATTTCATGGAGTATAAGTCAAAGTTTTAACTAAATGGGTATAATAAAGAATGTAATAACAAAAGAAATCACCATGCATGCGATAGATCAAGACAGCGAGTTATTCCAATGAATAATAAATAACGGAACCAGTCGTGTAAAAACGCACAATGATGTGATATTCCAATAATAATAAAAAGATTTTAACCAGTCCCATGTAAAAAACACATGCATGTGATGTTCCAATGTATAATAATAAGATTTTAACCAGTCCTGTAAAACACACGCATGTGATGTTCCAACAGTAATAATAAAAAGATTTTAACCAGTCCTGTAAAACACACGCATGTGATGTTCCAACAAGATAATAGAAGAATGTCACCAAGTATAGGGTAGATCACAGATACAAAGTTATTCCAATGTAATAATAAGCAATGGAATAACATAAGGATTTCACCAAGTATAGGTATCTGCCATGATCAAAGTTATGTATAGGGTATGCCACTTTTACAAAAGTTATTCCAATGTAATAATAGTGAATGGAATAATGTAAGTTCTCTTCAAGAAAAAAAGAATAACACCCTCACCGTAAAAGAACTCAATATAGAAGTAGCGAATAATCTCTTCTTCTTTCTATAACTTTCTCTATATAAACTCTCTATAATTTCTCTCTCTGAGTTTCAATGAATTCGTAAGAAAATAATGAAGGAATGAGCTTCTATTTATAGGAAAATGGAATGCATAAGAATTAATCCATGAAACTGTTCAGATTAATTTACTTTAATCTCGATCATCCATATTTAAAGCAAAATCTTTTAAATAAAATATAATATATTCTATTTTTATAAAAACATTTTACTATGCAAACACTATGCAAAAAAACACTATGCAAAACACTATGCAATACTATGCATAATAAAATATAATATATTTTATTTATAAAATAACTTTAATAAAGTATTCTATTTTATATAAAAAGATATTTCGCTTTTATTACGTTAATAATACTGAATAAAACAAAAAGTCATTATCGCTATAATAATTCATATTATTAATGATAATGGAATCAAACCGAGTGACTTCTCACATAAAGATCAATAATCAATACCGCTACTTACTATGCAACCCACACGGACATCGTATTTTTACTACCGAGTAGTTCAACAAAGATTAACAGCAGAAAACTTCCGCCGTTATTTTAATAAAATGTTTTTGTCTTTTTCTCAATCCGACAATAATTACATTTGTGGGGTCCACCAATGATTGAGCCATTGTATTAATATTCCCTCGCTAAACCGAATATTCCCCACCAATCGAATATAATATAACCACTTGCATACTTTGCAAAATTTATAAATATTACCCACAACTATAACATTATATCAAATTATTCCATAATATTCAAAAAATAATATTTATAAAAATTCATCTTTATTTATAAAAGCCGGGTCTTACAAACTCTCTCTAGAACCTTCATTCCATACCCAGATTACGTCATCGCGCTATTCTCGCCTCCCGAGAAGAAAAAATGGAACAAAAAGGAAAAGGGTGAGCTCAACTAGCCCAAGAAAGAATATTATGACTAAGATAATATATAACAAATTATCGTTAGTCTTCAACAGGAAAAATCTAATAGAATACAATAGACAACAAGTTTTAAATCAATATTCGCAGTGAAATAATAATTCATTAGAAGAGTTAAGAGAGAATGCAAACTACTATCTTCTATGTATGAATTTAAAAGTTCATCGCTCATCTTTTATCCCCGTAACATCAATCAATATATATCCGAATCAAATATTCATCTTTGCACTACTGAGCCAAAGATATTCATCATTAATCATGTTCATCTAAACACTGCTCATCTTTGCACTACGGGCCAAAGATATTCATCAGAAATCATTCATCTTTGCACTACAAGCCAAAGATTTTCAATAATATCATCATTTAAGACTGAGGATGATGAAAAATATTTTTAAAGAAACGAATCCAGTGAAACAAAATGACAAGGATTAAGGATTAAGGATTCGTACTTTGTTTTATCCATGTCCAACAATACCTCAAAAATAATTATAGTGGTGTAAAATTCAAGAATGATCAAAACATGGATACAATCAAAGCTAGTATCCAGAATAGATATTTTGGACGAAAAGAAAAATTTTCATTTTCGATGAATAATCTTCAGATTAAGTGAATAAGATCAGATATCGTGAATAATTAATCGTATCGTGAATAAGAAACCCCACACACTAAAAGTTCCAAATTTAATTAAAAGTTCAGATCAATTCTTCTAAGATAATGATATTAGAATAAATAATATCATTAAAAAAATAATATCCTTACCTCGAAAGATCAAGATTTCTAAATTTGAAACACCTGATATAAAGCATGACTTGAACTTGCATCAGATATAGCAATACTCAAAATATACTCAAAATACTCACAAGAATACGCTTCGATAATATAGAGAGTGAAAACTTCATTTCGGTGTGATTTTCAATTCTAACCCAAGCACCCTATTTATAGGAAAATGCTTAGAACACCAAAGCAGAAAATTTAATATAATATTAATATATAAATTAAATTTTCCTACGCCAACCTTCCAAGAACTGAATTCAGCTCATTCAACACACATGTGTAACACACCATAATGAAAAAAACGTTTTTGTTATTTAAAATATTTTAAACTTCCAAAAATCAATTATTTCGGAGCTTCGGAACTTCAATAATTAACAATAAATAGCCATTTTGTCAGAAAATTCTAAACTCGCGACTTTTTATAGGAAATTAAATTCTCTACAACTTTACAGATGAAAGTTTTTCCAAATTCCAAATGTAAATTGACCAAAAATCCACAAACCAAGCGATTTTACAGGCTATAATCAAATTTCAGTCAAGAAATGGTGTCCACCGACACATAAAACATGCTTTAAATATTTTTGGTAACAAAAATACTCCTCCTCCACATATACTCATATATCCCACATTCATCGTAAAAATATCATCATTATTATATTAATAAAATATAATAATATATTTAAATGAATTATTTTATCAAAAAATAAATAAAATTTCAATTTTTAACAATTGTCACATTAAAAATTTTCTCCATCTATATCCATATAAAATCAATATTTTCCTCATCATATGAATCAATAATTAATTATTCACAAATAATATTACGAATCACAATATCGACAATCGTGCGCTTCAGAAGAAAGAGGGGCTTTCCAATAAGAATTTCTCCTTACTTGCGCAAGCAATTAGGTGACCAAACCTCTCCTTAAGCGTAACTTTCTAGACATTGCCAATAATGTTATCTAATAATATTGTTCGGATAATATGAATTATTGCTTCGATAATGAAAAATATCGTAATGACAATTATTGAAACGACAACAATATAAAATATCAACGCAAAGAATTATTAAATCAATAAAATCTTGAATAAAGAATTATCAGTAACCATTATTGGGTAGTGCCTTCGTAAGAATCAATAATTGGTGCAATACCGTTTTCTACCGTGTTTTAACCACCGAGTATTTTTAATAAAGATTAATCTTGAGAATAACTACGCCTGTTATTTTTTTAAACAACTTATATTTGTCGCTTTCTTCATCCAATCGCTTTCAGTTATGGGGCCCATAAAAAGATCATGCATGTCGCATTTAATATTCCCCGAAAGCAAAAGAATATTCCATTTACCAAACGAATATTCCCCACAACAATGAATATTTTATAACCACTTGCTTATTTTGAAATATTTGCGTATTTTACCCATAACTATCCACATTAATCAAATCAACCCTTACTATTTCAAAATAATAAATAGAGAAAATTAAATTTCATTAATAATAAGTTGGGGTCTTACAAAAACCTTTTAAACCCCAAAAGAGAGTAGACTTTATTCTCTACTTGACTCTTTTAATGGATTGCACATTCCGCTGCAGTTAAACTTGACGTCTATTGTATATTATCAGTTTAACATTGTTGAAGACTAATGATAATTTATTTTGTATTTTCTTAGTCATAATATTTTTTATTTGGGCTAGTTGAGCTCACCCTTTCTTTCACTTTTTCTCTTCGTGAAATGAGAATATAATTTGGAACTAGCCTCGGAAACGGAGTGATGGTCCGGATGATAAGCATTAGTAGTCCTCACTATTCTCATTAAATAGTGTGACAATAAATATAACGAGGATCTGAATTTGAGTTTGTATATCTTTGTCATGAGGACTCCATTGAGAATGGATATTGTCAGAAAGCGATATTCTTGTTTAAACTCTCGCTTTATGTTTTGTCGTATTTTACACGACAACTGTATAGTTAAATTTGTATTTGTATTGTGTACCATGTATTTGGCGACTCAAGATGGGTGATAAATACCTAATTTTTGGGGCGTCACACCATGTATTTGCTTAGTATACATTGATGTATTATTTTTGTAAATTCCTTCAAATATATTCTACAAGGGTTATGCTCTTCTAGAAAATTCATTAGAAAAGTTATGGTTAAATGTACATGTGAGAGTATACATGGGTTGCCTAAACTTGGTTGGATATACAGGTTGTTTCTGTTTTGGTTACCATTAAAACATGTTCTGGTTACTTTCATATAACTATTTGGTTACTTTTTTATTATGTTTTGCCATCTTTGTTACCTTATGGTTTGGCTACTATTATTGTGTCCTCAATGTGGGATTTCAGATACTTTTATTTTTTATTCTGGTTAATATGTAATTGTTTAGTATACATGGATTGTCTAAACTGGGTTTCATTATATGATGTTTCAATTTTGGTTACCATTAAAACTTGTTCTAGTTACTATCATATAATTATGTGGTTACTGTTTTATTATGTTACATTATGGTTACTGTTATTAGTAACCAGATAGTTACAAGCTTAAATCAGGACAAACATCAATTGTTAAATGTACATGTGTGAGTGTCCTATTTATCTACAAGCTTGTTAGTAACCAGATAATTATCATAGATAGTTACAAGCTTGTTAAGAACAGATAATTATAAACTTGTATCAAGATGTTATAAAATGTTAAAGGTATATGTTTTATTTATACTCTGTCATCAAGATAGAATAAGAAACTCCAATTAAGAGTTCTCATTTATATATATGATGGTCACTTATAGATCTCATATTAAAATAAAAATGGCTTAAGAGGTGAAGTTGGTAATCAAACCTGCATATAAGGGTAACTATTTTAGTTTTTGTTAGTAACCAAATAATTAAAAACTTATATCAAAATAATTATTAAGTGCTTAATGTACATATGAGGGTTTTCATTTATCTAGCTGATCATGGATACTTTTAAATTACGTAGTTATAAAAGTTATTTGGAAATGGTCCATGCCAGTTGGTAACTAAAT
This sequence comes from Panax quinquefolius, assembly GCA_020205615.1. Lineage (NCBI taxonomy): Eukaryota > Viridiplantae > Streptophyta > Magnoliopsida > Apiales > Araliaceae > Panax > Panax quinquefolius. The sequence continues at coordinate 146,413,097 of CM035153.1, read as the reverse complement.
ATGAATATAGAGGTAACCATTTTATTTTAGATGGGTAGCCAAATTTACATAAAAATATTCCAGAACAGTTACCAATTGTTCAATGTATATGTTTACTTTATATTGATAACTCATGATGGAATCAAAAATTAAAATATTAATCAACATCAATTTTGGTTCATCACACACCATCAAAAATGTTACCAACCATGTGGTTAATGGTTACTAACAGTAAACAATTATATATTCCTGTAAACAATTAAATTTGTTGTATTGGTTATTGTCAGTCTCCATTGTCTAACAACTGAATAAATATTATAAAGTAACCAAATCAATATTAGACAGTAACCAAATTATATAATCTTAGTAACCAAAATATAAACCACATTTTTACATGCAATTTTGAAGGCCTAAATGATGGAATTTGACCAAAAAACCCTGCAGTTCACCAGCAAAACTAGTGACTTTTGATCGTTGACCCGTTTCCAATGAAATTAGACTCCGAAAATACCAAAATCTGACACTCCAAACTTGACAGAAATTGCCAAATTATCACTGGATCAAATCTTTCCATAAACTGGATCAAATGTAGTTAATCAATGTCACTGGATCAAATGTCACTTGATTAAAGACTAACAAGTGTATGAAGGTAACCAATGTAGTTAATCAGTAACCATCAATATAAAAAAAATCAGTATAAAACTCAGTAATATTATGTAGTAACCATGTTAATATTACACAGTAAACAAGTCAGCATTATATACTAACCAAATCCAGATTAGACAGTAACCAACATATATTTTCTTAGTATCCATAACATAAAATATATTTGACATGCATTTTACAGCAAAAACAAACAATATAAAAAACATCAATATGTACTTAAAGATTTAACAGTTGCAGGAATGTAACTAATGTATTTAATAAGTAACCATCAATATAAAAAACATCAGTAGAATATACATTTAAAGTGTACAAAGAACCAAATAAACATTATACAAGAACTCAAATCAATAATAAACAAAGAACCAATTTCTATGTACTTAGTAAACTGAATATAAAACATATTTTTACATGCATTTTGCAATCAAAACAACAAGATAATCGACTTTGTGACCAATTAAAGAGCGAAAAACTTAAGAAAGGTAACCAATATACGAGTATATAGTAACCACGGGGTAACCAAATAAACATTATATAGTAACCAAATCAATAATAAACAGTAACCAATTTATATGTACTTAGTAACCGGAATATAAAACATATTTTTACATGCATTTTGAAATCAAAATAGTCAGTATACTGACTTTGTGACCAATTAAAGAGCGAAAAACTTAAGAAAAGTAACCAATATACTAGTATATAATAACCACGGGGTAACCAAATAAACATTATACAGTAACCAAATCAATAATAAACAGTAACCAATTTATATGTACTTAGTAACCAGAATATATGACATATTTTTACATGCATTTTGAAATCAAAACAGTCAGTATACTGACTTTGTTACCAATTAAAGAGCGAAAAACATAAGAAAGGTAACCAATATACGAGTATATAGTAATCACGGGGTAACCAAATAAACATTATACAGTAACCAAATCAATAATAAACAGTAACCAATTTATATGTACTTAGTAACCAGAATATAAAACATATTTTTTGTAAGACCCCAGCTTTTTATAAATAAAATTGAATTTTCTCTATTCATTATCTTGAAATAATAAGGAGTTAATTTGATATAATGTTTTGGTTATGGGTGAAATGTGCAAATTTTACAAAATAAGCAAGTGGTTGTAAAATATTCATTTCTGTCGGGGAATATTCGTTTGGTCGTGGAATATTCTTTTTGTCGGGAATATCCGCACGACGGCGTAGCCATTCGTGGGCCTCGTAACGGAATAATTGTCGGATGAAGAAAATGACAAGTTTGATTTTTATAAATAACTACAGCTTGTTATTCATAAGTAATCGTTGGAATACCCTATGGTTAAAATATAAGTAATACGTGTGGTTGCATAAAGAAAGCAGACACCAGATATTACAACGATTTTTTGAATTATTGATTCTTACGTAAGAAGGCACTACTCAATAATTGTTACAAGAATTACTGCTTTAATATTTTATTGATTCAATAATTGTTGCGTTTATATTTTATATATTATTGTTGTTTCAATAATTATCAACGCATGAAGATTTCTCATTATCATATCAATAATTCATATTATTTGAATAATATTATTAGATAACATTATTGGCAATGTCTAGAAAGTTATGTCAAGGAGAGGGTTGGTCACCTAATCATGCGTGCAAGAAGAAGAAATCCTTATTGAAAGCCCCTTTCCTGAGGAGCTACCGTCATTATAATTGTGATTCGTAATATTATTTATGAATAATTAATTATTGATTTATATGATAAGGAAATATTTATTTGATGCGGATATAAATGATGGATTTATTTATTTTATGTGGTTATAATTGAAGAAATTAATGTTGAGGTGTATTATCAGTATTTTTGTCTGAATGGAGGTATTAAAAATCAAATCAGTATTTTTACGATATATTGCGTGAGTTATAATTTTTAATCCGACCGTTAGATCGTTGTGATTTTTGGATATGTTATACATATATAAGTTGAGTATATGTCCATAAATTTTGAACCGTTAAAAATGAACGAATGATTTGTTATGAATTTTAAGAGGTGGCTGATTCAGAAATTAGGGTTATAAATGATTTTGGTAGAAAATTCTAGAATTGAGTGGGCCCCACTTGTGGTTGGTGAAGAAATATGCTGAATTTTATTTCAAATGTGGTGGGTGGCAATAATAGCAGGTAAAGCCATCAGGTAGCAGGTCAAGTCTGTTTCGGCGTGCTAACATTTTCCTATAAATAGAGGGTTAAGTTAGAATTGAAAATAACACCAGAAACATAAGCTTTCTCTCTCTATATTATCGAGCGTATTTTGTGAGTATTTAGATACTTTGAGAGTTGCTGTTCAGTACAAGTTTCATTCAGCATCACTTCCGACCTTTCATTCCGAAGTACTGATTCTTTGAGGTAAGGGATGCTATTTTCTTCTTAAATGATATTATTTTCTTCAATATCATTATGCCGAAAATTGGTTTGAACTTTTTAATCAAATTTGGAACTTTTTATGTCGGGATTACTATTCACGATACTTTTAAGACTATTCACGAATACGACACTATTCACCAAAAATAAAATTTTCTCTTTTTGTCCAAGATGTCTATTATGGTTACTATCTTTAATCAGATCCATGTTTTGATCTTTATTTTTGAATTCGCTTCACAATTGGTTATTATGAAGTATTATTGATCTTGGATAAACCGTTATACTGAATCCCTAATATTTATCCTTCCGTCTCACCGGATTCGCTTTTCTTAAAATATTTTTCATCATCCTCGATCTAAAATGATGATATTATCAATATCTTCGCCTCAGTAGTGCAAAGATGAATGATTAATCGATGAATATCTTTGGCCCGTAGTCTGAAGATGAACAGTGTTGAGATGAACATTAATCGATCGGTGATATAAATGAATATCTTTGGCCCAGAAGTGCAAAGATGAATATTTGATTAAAGTTGTATATTGATTGATATTACACAGGATAAAATATTGATGATGGACTTTTAAATCATGTAAGATAGTAGAATTCATTCTCTACTTAACTCTTCTAATGGATTGTTTGCTTTACCGCATTTGTTGATCTAAAACTTGTTGTCTATTATATTCTATCAGATTTTTCCCTGTTGAAGACTAATAATAATTTGTTGTATATTATCTTAGTCATAATATTCTTTATTGGGCTAGTTGAGCTCACCCTTTTCCTTTTGTTCCATTTTTCTTCTCGTGAGTTTAGAACATAGCAGCAGAAACCAATCGGGTATAGAGTGATGGTCCTAGACAGTTGTTTTAGCAGTCCTCACTATTTTTATAAAATAGTACATCAATAATTGTAATGAGGACTTATTTGAGTGTGGATATTATCTAGAAGACATTATTTGTATTTAAACTCACAGTATATGTTGTCGTATTTTGCACGACAATTGTATTAATAAAATTGTAGTTATTTTTTCTATACCATGTATTTGGTGACTCAGAATGGGTGATGTATACCTATTTTGGGGGCGTCACACTAATGATGCCTTAAACCTGACTTGGGTTCAATTTCTTGGTAATAATGCTGAGGACTTTCATGTCACACCAATATATAACTTTTTCAGTGAATTTTCTGTTGCATTCCTCATAGTAAAGATCCCATAACTGCAAATAAACAAAATCAGATTTACACAGTCATTAGTAATCAGATATAAATAATATTTATAACATAAACAGTTACGTAGTGACCAACAAATAACAACATATTAACTAAAACATAATATAACAATTACACAAAGAGCTAAAACAAACTATAACAAATAACCAACATCCCACATCGACCGCATAATAATAATAGTTATCATATCATAATATAACATTAATCATACCATAATAAAGCAAAAGAATCTCAAAAGTTATATTATATAATTTAATGGTGACCAAAATATAAACAACATATAAGACAGATCATTTTATGTAGTAAACAAACAGCTTATATATAATATTAACCAAAACATAATTTAAAGGTCACCAAAATAAAAACATGTATACCAAAAATATACTAAAGAAGTAACCAAACAAATTACATGATAAGAACTAAACCATGTTTTAATTGTAACTAACACATAAACAACGTGTATACCAAACCTAGTTTAATCAACCAATGTATACTAAGCAAATACATTGAACCAAAACAACATATAAAAGTAACCAAAATCTCAATTGAGGGGAAAAATGGTATCCAAATCATAAGCCAACAACAACAAAAAATATACTAATGAAGTAACCAAACTCATTATATATTAGTAACCAAAACATATATTAATGGTAACCAATACATAAACAACATATGTACCAAACACGCTTTAGTCAACCCATATATACTAAGTAAATACATGGTAACCGTAATAACAAAAACAAAGAACTAAAATCCCAACTCAAGGAAACAAAATAGAATCCAAATCGAAACTAACAATAACCAAAAACATACTAAAGAAGTAACCAAATATTTATATGATAGTAACCAAAACATGTTTTAATGGTAACCAATACATAAACAACATGTACACCAAAATCATTTTAGTCAACCATGTATACTAAGCAAATACATGGTAACCATAACAACATAAAAAAGTAACCAAAATACCAAATCAAGGTAACAAAAATGGTATTCGAATCACAAATAATAGTAACCAAAACATAATGCAGAAGTAACCAAACAGTTATATGATAGTAACAATAACAAAATTTAAATTATCACACCTTTAAAAAATTTTGAGTTGGAAATATCTTCTGGCTATGAACTTGAGCTTCTGTCTTAACTATAGGAACATCAAAATCAGAATCCAACTACACAAACCCAAATAAATTTCTTCAAATCCTTAATAAAATCACCCTCTGTGATTCTTTTCCTCTTTCCATCCTTCTTCCTTGTATCAATCATTCTATACAAAACATAAAAACAACACAAACCCAAACAATCAATACTCCATTCTGTTAGAAACATAACGTATATATATGATCATATTGACAATTAATTAGTAGATTGAAAATTAACAGAAATTAGAAGCAGACCTTAGAGAGAGAAACCAAAATCCTTTCAACAGAGAGAGAGTTGGAGAGAAAGTCGCGTGATTCGATCGCAGTGATTTGTTGATTAACAAGTGCAAAGAAAAGTAAATTAAAAAATAATTAATTTACACCACCAATTAGTTAATTAGTCTAACAACTGTGATGAAGAAGAAGAAGAAGAAGAGAGAGAAATACGAGTACAAAAGTTATGGAGAAGAAGAAGAAGATTTTAGAGAGAGAAATACCAGTACAAAAATTATAGGAGTTGAGAGAAAAAGAAGGGTTAACAATGATATTCACGCTGTTTGAAATAAAAACCACCGGATAATGATCCCCAAATTAAGAATCCTAATTGCACTAATATTGTAAATAAATATAGAAAAGTGTATTATTTTGTAATTATTTTATCTATGCACCATTATTGTAATTATTTTTAAAAATGTACTAGTATGTGTAATTTATCCTTTTTTATTTCTCATTTTCTGCTTTAAAAGCATATAGAAAAAATAAATCAAATCAATTTAATGTGTTTAGTCAAAGTTAATGAGACCTGATCCAATTATAAATTTATAATTAGTTTAATGTGGTAATTTAAAAAATAAAAGTACAGTAATATATTAAATAAAATTTGTCAACAACAATGACTAAATCATTAGTTTTGACCTAAATTTTGGAATTATTTTTAAAATTGAAGAAGTTTTTTTATATTATTTATTTATTTATAAATCTGGTTAAATGTGAAAAACGCGTTTGAGGTGGTGGAATATGATTTTGGGATAGGTAGAGATGGACCAGATGGTTATGAAATACTATGGAGTAAGATTTTCTCCGTTTCAAGTAAATGGAGACTACATTTTATGAAAATATCATTATTGACCAACAGTGATGAAGGCTAATTGGCAAACCCTCAAAAGTCAAAACTACCCCCTCGCTAATCTGGGCTCCGGTGTAATGATCTGAAGTAAAATAAAAATTTGTCATATTTATTTGTAAAAAATATATTTGAAATTGAGTTACTTATCTTAATATAATATTACTTTAAACTATTTAATTATTGGATGATGAAAATTATTAATCTCTTAATGTAGAAATATTAGTTTCATAAGTTAATTTGATAGTTTAAGGGATTATTAATTCTACATTCTATGATTATATAATCTATCATAAATAGTCTTAGGAATCATAAAAAAATAATTTAAAATTATTAATTCCTCGTCATTAAATAAAATAGTTTGAAATAGTGTTAAATTAAGATTAATAGTTCAATCTAAAACACATTTTTTCTGTGAACAAACATAGTCTTGATTAAATAAAAAATAAAAGAAATTAATCTAAAAAAAGATAAAATAATATAATTAAAGTTATAGGGGCAAAACAGGAAAATAATATTACACCACCGACGTAAGCGGCTACAGAGAGCCGAGATAAATAACTAAATTCAATTTGCATCTGTAACTTCTTCTCGCCGGTGGCAATTACCGCCGGTTCTCCTACGTCCAGCACTTTCTCAGGGAAGAAAAGGGAAGAGAGAGAGAAAGAGAGATAATATCCCATGAGTCACCAGAGACTCCCTCAAGGCCCATACCACCAGTACCCTCCCCCAGGTATTCATTCATTTCTTTTTTGTGTTTTAAATTTCACTAATTCTTGTCTTCTTTTCCTCTTGATTTCATATTCTGGGTTTTAATTTTGCTATATTTTTATTATATTTTCAATTTTCAATTTGACTGATTGTTGACTTTCAACGTCTAAACTTTAGCACTTCAATTTTGTGGTGGTTGTTAATTTTGAAGGGTATGGTGGGCCTCCTTCTTCTCCTCCACCAACAGGATACCCATCTCCACCGCCGCCGCCGCCGCCCTATGAAGCGTACCCGCGGCCACCACATCCGCCACCCCCAGGTCAAGGGTATCAAGGGTATTTCAGTGGAGGAGGGTATCCTCCACCTCCTCCTCCATCACAGCAGGTTTATCATGTCCACCATGAGCATCACGAATACAATGATCAGGGTGGTTGTTGCTCTTTTTTCAAAGGCTGGTATGTATATGCATCCCCTCTTTATGTGTAAAAACACACACGTGTGTGTTAATTTGTACTAAGGTTCTTTCATTGGTAGATAAAATTGTTGTTTGTTGTGTTTGTTTTTGATCTCTTTGTTGAAAATTGATTTAGCTGATATTTGTGCTTCTATGAGCTCTGAATTTCCGTATTCTGTTTACTCTACGTGGGAATTTAGACCATAACTAGATAATCTTCTATGTATTAAAACTGGATGACTTGGATATGATTGGTTCATTGCTGCCTAGTCAGTCCGTTTTTGTTTTCTAAGAACTTGGATTTGTAGTAAGCTAAGAATCACTGTCAGTTCTTTGAAATGGTGTTGGTCCATTTGCTTGGCTTGTCAGTTTTTAATAAATAGGTGTTTGATCTAGTTGACCTAAATATTGGTAGCTATCTATCTGTACTAGTTACATAAGCTCAGCCTTAACCTATAATTTCCTTTGTAAGAATTGAATTGTTCCTTTTCAGTTTCATTAAAACCATTATCCTAGCATGTGAACTATAACACTCTCATATACTCCTACTGAATATTGTCTTCATGGTTAAATAGGTTGACTACTATTATTTTTCTTTTCGCATTTCTTCCTTTCTGCCTTTTAGAGGGTTAGGAAAGCAGGTTTTATGAGGTTGTCAAATATAAAGTTACTGTATCGTCTAGTTGGTGAATATAAAAAATCAATACATTTGAGTATGTTTCTATTTGCGACTCTTATGGGTATATATCAAGATATAAGAGCTATATTGATGCTTATAGACCTGAAAGATGAGAGACTGTCCAACTTATCTGTAAACAATTTTTAAGTAAATGAAAATTCTAGTTTTCTACTTTCTCTTAGTTAACAGTATAACCTGCTCCTGGAGGATCTGGACATTTATTGATTTATGTACTCAAGGATAATATAAGTATATATATTAAATGAGCTGCGATTAGTATGGGAGCTGTTCTTTACACCATGTTCTGAACTGAACTAGAAATCTAGAACTATCTCGTTGCATTTGATCGGGTTTTGGACCATAGTTTCATATTAGAGCTTTCCGTCTTGCACTGCTATGTACATGCTAGTAAGACACGTAATTGGGTGTTGCTTGTAAGAGTTCATATAAAAGTATTGAGGGAGCTTTCGGGATTTTATGTCAAAAAAAAAAAATTGGTTGTGGCAGGACCATGTTTGGGTGTCTGACATTATTATCGATCAATATTGAGCTAAGGTTTGCAATTTGCACCAAGACATCTGTATTTTAGTCCTCTTTTTCTCAGAATCTAAAGCACATCATGCTGGGAGTACGATGCAAATTGTCTTCTTTAAGCAGTTGTACAATTCCCGTTCAAGGCACTTATCCCAACTAGAACTACCGCCCAATTTTTGTTCTGCATTGCATATGATTTCTGCAAATGCCATGGAGTTTGCGTTGTTTATTATATATGTTCAAAAATTTGTTCAGTGAAAAGGAATAATGTCATGGCCATGTTACATGATAGTAATACTAATGGGATCTCTCTGACTGGTGAAAACTGGGCGTGTATATTTGTATTTGCTTCTGAAATGTTTGACGAATTGGGTGTAGCTTGCTCCTTTTTGTCTTGTGAACACTTTTTAGTTTCTAACACTGGTAAATGCAGCAGCATGACTTATTTCATGGCTAACAAATCTATGTTGAAATTTATATCTCAATATGAATTGTTAAATTTATCATCTTTTGTATTTTGTTCCAGTCTTAATACTGACGGACTTTGTAGGATTAGTACCATAATAACTTTCTGAATATATTTTGTTTCTACATATTAGTTACTTAGTATGCTTTTAATCTACATATGCTGGAAATATATGGTGAAGGCACTGTGATTAAACTTTTCGTGTGGCTTTACATGTGCAGTTTGGCTGTGCTTTGTTGCTGCTGTTTGCTGGAAGAATGCTGCTGCTGCTTCTAAACTACAATGGAAGTTACAAAATATATGCGGAACTGAATAATTTCTATCTAGGTGTTGTGGATAAATATAGTCTTCATATCCTTTGTGCCAGGATTAAACCTCTATCTGTCAGTTCTGTCGCGGGGGATTCGTTGTAGTGTGCATAGCGGATATGGTTTGACTTTGTCAGTATTATTCATAAACATGAACAAGTGACATTGTTATTAGAGCTTTGTGTACTTGTATTGTATGGATTATTGTGAAAAAAAATACTTAAATCAGTATTCAAGGTTAGTGCCATAACACTCTTAGCATGTTAGATCAACTATAAGTTCAACCCCCAATAATTATTCTCTTAAATAAACACCCTTACATCAAGATTTAACTTTGAACTTGAACAGTTGAACCTCTTAAAGTAGTAGTTGGCACAGCAGTAGTTAACAAGGATGTTTGCAGATATTTTCTAGTGAGTAGATAGTTTCTGCTTGTTATTTTTTGAAAAATAAAGGTAGTACAAATTTTCATCATCCATAAAAAGATATTTTAAAATAAAATAAAATTGCGTGGATCCATTTTTGTAGCATCTTACATCAAACCAATTAGAATTAGTGTTGGGTGGTTGCTTAGGAATTAGGATCCTTTCCATTTTAAAAGAATTAGAGTGTTTTCATTTTATGATCCAGATTTAAAATGTGTTAGAATATAAAAGATGATGATGTTTTTCTCGTTTCTTATTCCCGTGGCATTATGAATATAGTGCAAAAGTTGCTCTATCATACAATTTGTTTTTAATCCATTCATAATTATAAAATGACATAATCTTCTTAATTTGTCTTTACTTTTTTAACAACTTACCCAACTTAACCGGTCTACTGCCTATGCAATCAAATCCTCTACTTTCTCTTTTGCTCAAAATAAACCTCTTATATGCCAAAAAAACTACTTTTACCCCCAGTTTCTACTGATGAAAAGTGATGGATTAAAACTCCATTAGAGAAAATTGTGTAAAGAAGGGGCAGGACAGCCCGCTAATTAATCATTAGAGTCAAGAACACAGTTTAGTTCATCTAAGCAAAATAGAGATACTACACCTGATGAAATTTTGGGCAGGAGAAACACAAATTTACAATGGACATATACATCTATAATGTCCACACAAAATCTGGTGCGTCACTTCTTGGCCCAACCAAGGTCCGATACAGGTACATCTTCTCTACTTTTTGCCTATCATCAGAACTAGCATCCATATGTGCACTTTCATTAATAAGTTCCACATTTAGGGTTGGCATCTCCTTGGCAAGTGCCTTGCAGGCTCCAAGAGTTACTTCACAGGACGACATCCAAAGGGATCGCATTGTTTCATACTTTCCCACGTCCGCTAGAAGTGCCACGTTCCCAAAAGGGCTATCCATGATTTCTAGCTTTTTAAGCTTCTTGCAGCCATTCAACACATAAAGCATTCCCTTGTCACTCCCGCCAGCAAACGCAACTGACAGCATTTCAAGCTGCTCTGCATACATTCCTATATAAAGGAAAACCTGGTCAGTTAGGAGGCCAGAGAGTGACAACCGCTTGAGACCCTTGCATGACTGAACAATTGCACCGAAACCTTCATCCAGTGGCTGCATTGTCACTGGATCTGGTATAGTTGGATTAAGTGTGCATAGTCTGAACCGAATGAAGTTTGGGCAGTTTTTGGCAACTGTTATGAGTGCAGCGTTTGTCATCTGCTGGCAGAAATAGAGTAAGGAATTCAGCTTGGGGCAACCAGCTGATATAGCCACCAAACCTTCCTCAGTTACAGCAGCGTTACCAACACCATAAAGATCAGAAGGGAAAACTCTAAGTTCCTGCAGTTCCTTACAAGTAGAAGCTACAACACCTAGCCCTTTATCTCCAATATAATCTAATATCTGTAGAAAAAATATAGAACGTTATTTTATCTTACAGTAAAGTGGGGGAGTGGGGGAGTGGGGGGGTGGGAGGGGGGGGAGGGAGCACAAATTTCAAAAGTGTGAGGGTTAAAATTCAAACCCATAGGCGTTGCAGTTTCCTGCAATGACGGATTAGCTTTCTAAGATCGCTGCTGTAGATCCCTGGTGCATAACTCAAGTTCAAGGAGGTCAAGTTCACACAAATCGGATAAACAGCAGGCAAGCAGCAAGGAGCAACCTCCAAGAATCCCGATAAGCTCCTAATTGATGTACATTTCTGGATCACGTTCTTTAGATTGCTGTATGTCTCTGAATCTGGATCATGGACATAGGACCCTACCCCCAAGTCCACCAACTGAGGTGCTTGCACAAAAATCTTCTGAAGAGCATCATCAGGAACTGAATGGTTCAACCTGAGACTTCTAAGATTACGACACCTTGCCACCAGTCTCTCAAGAGCAGAGAGATTAACTTCTCCTTTCAGGCATGCAAAATTCAAGGAGACAAGCGAGGTGCAGCTGTCGGGAAAGCAGCTAAGCCACTGCCCTCTATGATCTTCAACTTCATTTTCTTGCAAGTCCAGCTCCCTAAGAAACCTGAATGTAGAAATCAAAGATAATGAATACCAAAACTAGGGTTAGTTTCAAATAAATGTCTAAATAAGCAGCTATTACTATCCAACTAACTAATTGAGCTCCTTTTCTAAAGGCCGTTGCAGTGGCACTCACCAGCAAATTAGCATGTAAAATAGTAAATAATGTGAGGGCAGGGAACTGTCAAAAGCAGATTATCTACTACTGATAATAATTAAGAGACGGTGTGATCATAACTTGCAAACCCTGGACATTAGACTTTATATATTGACATATTACATGGAAGTCTGCTGCAAAATAGGTAAACTCCACCATTGAAGAAACAAGAAGCCAGTCACACATGCACATACACGGAAAAGGAAGGGAGATCATGTAACCTATATTTAACATTCTAGAATTTAACAATTCATTTATCCCAATGTAGGAGCAGCAATCTAACAAGTTCACAAATTAGCAATTCAAAAAAATACTTCAGCAAAATAGATCAACATTTGTCCCAACACAACATCAATAGCTTTTATTATTTGATCAAGTTATAGCCAATAAACTATCTCAAGGCTGTATTTTAAATTCCAAATGAACCAATTTAATGGTCACCGTAGCAGATTATTTTTGTCAGCTAAAGAAAATGTATACACACCAATACCCAGGAAAGAGCCAAATAAAACATCAACAAGAAATCAAGAACAGATAACTTCAGAAATCATATGCAATTTATATAAAAATAAAGAAATATACCTGCAATTGGAAGCAATAGCTGCAAGGCCATCAGTAGAGAATCCTTCACAGCTAACCAAAACCAAAGATTTAAAATTTACAAAAGACCGGAAAGAAGCTCAAGGCTATCATCAGAAACCACCATTCTCTTCAACTTAAGCTCCTCCAAATTAACACCACTCTTTGCCATAGCTTTAATCCATGGATAAACAAATCCTCCCCAATCCGGTGGCACCAAATTGAAATCAGCAAAATGGGGTTTCCCTTTCAAAGTGAGAGACCTAATCCTAGGAAATCTCCCAATCAATCTCTCCGGACTAATTGCATAACAATTCCCAATAAAAACCCTCTCCCTGCTATATCTCTCCACCCTGTGCCATGATTTGCATACCAAAGACACCGCATTTCGGTCTCGATGTGATGTCAAGTAATTAAAGACGTGTTCTAACACCTCTTCGGGAAAGTAATTCATCATGTAATACTCAGCAAAACACATTAAAGCTTCGATTTTGCAACCACCAAAGCAAAAAAAAATATTAATAAATTTGACTGAGATCTAACAACAGATGTTGATGAAACCACTTAAAAATCCCAGTAGATCTGAAGATTTGGTGAAAAGTGTTAAATTCTTATATGGTTTGACTTCAAATTAGATCTAAAACACTACTAAATTGTAAGAAAGAACTCTAGGCAGAAAAGGGGAAAGTTATTGGAAAAGAAAAATCTTGAGCTTGGGCTTAAATCATCACATCATATGCTAAAAATCAAAAAGTGATGATTATAAAGTGGACAACAAAAAAGAAAAAGACAGTAGTAGTGGAAATCTAAAGCAGCTAATAAATTGAAAAAGGAAGGACCTTTGAAGGGATGATCATCAGAGAGTTGGAGTTGGAGTTGTACTTGGACTCGGATTTTTGGAGGATTGAGATGAGTGAAAATAAAGCTTGCCCTCTTCTTTTTCTAGCTCTGTTATTTTCTCTCTCTATATCTATCACTCATCTCTCGTAAGAATATGAGAATGCTGTTACCATTAAGTTGGTCAATTAATTTTGTACCGTATGTATCAACACTGTATTATTGATTAATTAACCAAAATATTATCTTTTTTTTAAAAGATTGATGTACCCAATATTTGATGTAGCTTATCATTAGAGGAGAGATTATCATTTACTAAATAAAATTTATTTGAAATTTTATCACTATCCCTTTATAAAAAATTAAAAATTAAATAAAATTTTTGAAACAAATTTTTTCTTCTAAAACGATAATTTTTTAGCAACGTAGCCAGTATTAATCACTCCAAAAATCTGATGTACCCCAAAATCTGATGTAGCTTATCATTAGAGGAGAGAGAAGAAAGAAGCTCTGAGCTAAACTGAACCATGGTTAAGGACTATACTCTCCTTGCTACAAAAAAAACATAAAGGCCTCTGTCGGAGTAGGTTTATTTTTTTTATGTTAGTATATTCCACTCAATCACATATTTATCATCTATTTTATGTATTTTTATTTATATTTTTTCGAATAAAAAAATTGTATAATTTAATATTCTTTGAGGATGAAAGGAGTAATTTTTTGAGTCCCCACATACAATTGCGACGTACATTAATATTGTAATATTGTGTTTGTGAGTTTAAGAAGAGAAGAAAATAAAAGAAATATAAAATTTGGAGAGAAAAAAGATAGAGAATGAAAGAAAATTTATTTTCTATCGTTTGTGTTTATGAGTTTTTCGAAATGAAATTTTAACTTAATTTGTGTAGTAAAATTATCAAGGCTGATATTTTAATACATAAAATTTGATAAATTTATAATATTGACCTATTGTATTACATATATTTTAAAATATTATTAAAAATAGTTTTCACGTAACTTAATAACAAACAAAATTAATGCATAAAATCACAAGATATCTCATTTTTTCTTTATTTTTATTAAATATTAATAGTTTATTATTTAAGACATTTTTTATTTTATATCATTAAACTTTTTTTTATTTGATGGATGAAGTACTAAATATTACAAGATTCATGTGTAATCTTAAGGACACACTCCTATATATTCTCTCTGTTTTTATTTTATTGTCATTTTAAGGTTATTAAAAATTAAAGTAAGTATAATTTATATTTTATTCGATTGATTAAATTGAGTATAAAATTTCAATATCAACTTTTAAAATTTATTGAAAAGATGAGAGAGAAATTTATTAGCCTTTAATCATAAAGAATAATATGAAGAATTAAGCATTTAATGCTTTATTAAAATCTATAAATGATAAATAAAAAGGATAAAATCCGATAAATAAAATAAAAAAAATCCCTAAAAGGACCCCCAAAAAAAAAAATACAAAAGGAATAAGTTTTAGGAGATTTTTTTTGAATGCTGCCTCCAAGAATCGAACTTAGAAATCCAAGTAAGGAAAGAACATCCTGCCAACCTCCTGGCTACTGAAAAATTAGTTTCAGAATTGCCCAGGTTCGGCCAATTAATTACGGAAAATGCCATGCTCTCGATAAGGCCATCTTCTGCACTCCTTTTGTACTCGAGAGAGTATGATCTTGTGTACTCGAGGGAGTATGAGATACTAGCGTCTTGTTATTAGGACTCAGGGTTGTTTGATAAAAAATAAATAAATTTGAATTTGAATCTAAATGAGTTTTAAATTATTTTTTTATATAAATATTTCAAGAATATTATGCACTCATTCATTAAATTATTCAAAATAAAAAAATTTTACCCTTTAAAATTTACCATTCAGAGACAACTTTTTTTGTTATTAACGATTCACTATTCGCACTCAAACCAAAAAACGAATTTATTAAGACATCATGTCATTCGATTTTAATTTTCAAATTCAATATATTCATTCAAATAAATAAACACCCCTATTATTGACATCCCTTAACATGGGGCATCTAAGCGCCACACTAGGTCAATTTTGTAACGTCTTGCGCGAGTAGAATTTTACTGCACTCTAGATATATTGTAGATTTATTTTCTAAAAGTATAATTAAAAATGTATATTTTAAGCAGAGCTCTTTTTATGAAAATTACAATTTTATACATTGATACTCGGACGTCGGACCGAGACCGACTGTGTTAGACATAACACATTATTACTAAAATAATTATACAAATAACATTAATTTTAGAGTAATTCTATGTGAACCGGGAAGTGGCGACCGGTATAGCAACACGTGTAATTTTTTATATTTTTTTTTACACCCAAAATGCTAAATTTAAAATATTAAATACTAAATCCTAAATCTTAAATAATAAACTCTAAACTTTATTTTTTACATGTATTTAAAATTTTAAATATATATAGACTGTACAATTCTTTTTTTTTTGACTCCCAAAACACTAAACTCTTAAATTTTATTTTTACATATATCCAAATTATAAATATATACAATCTGTGCAATCCTATTTTTTATATGTATTTAAATTACACTAAAATTACTGAATTTTATACAAATTTCAGTTAAAAAAATATTATTAATTTTTTGAGAATAAAAAAAATTGGATCGGTTGCTTAAACCGGTTGTCACTTCCCGGTCCCCTAGAATTTTTCTTAATTTTAGTTTAATAACGTGTTGTTATAATTTATTTAAAGAGTAATTGCGGTATGTGAATGTCTAAGTCTTAGTAAAGTTATTTGCTTTGCCACTATTTGTGCGTCCGTCAATGAATTAAATTAAATTTTATTAATTTATAATAATGGTGGATTTCATGATTAGGAGGAAAGAAATGAAACTACTACTATAAGAAAAAATGATTTTGACAAAATTAATAGCGATATAAATGTACAGAAGTACTCTCTACGTTCTTTAATATATATCGTTTTAGATAAAAAAAATTTAATTATTTATTGATTTATATAACTATAATATTTCAAAAATTAGTCTTTATAAAAAGATATTATATAATAAATATAATAATTATAAAATTTAAATATATTATAAATAATTAATATTATATTTAATGGTATAGAAAGAGAATGAGGAAGTAGAATTTTTTGGGTAGGGATAAAATTATGGCGTTTTGGGTACAGCGTAAACAAGCAATTTTCGTGCAATGTGTCATGCAAAATATATTCAGACGGCGCAGAATGATTCAACACTTGTAGTTTAGGGAGACATTTACTGCATGCGGTAGAAACAGGTTGGTTAGACAGTAGAATCTGATGGGTAAATATTTACCCCAAAACAAATCTGATGGGTAATTATGGGGATGGGAGGGCAACAAAATCCTCCTTGGGATAGCCAACTTTTGATTGCAAATTAATGCCGGTTGAATTTTCAAATATTTTTTAATAAAAAAATATATTAGTACATGTTTCGTTTATGACCTAAAAGTCAATTAATTCTCTTAAAAAATTCATATTATGAATTATTTTAATTTTAAATAATATAATTATAAGTTATGTTAAAATTATTAATATTACAAAATTTATGTGAACTACATTTATAAATTGTTAAGTTTCACAAAAATTGGTTTGTTTTTCCTTTGAATGGCCAGAAATATATTTGTCCGAAATCTGAATAATAGGAGTATCATACCAAGCATTTGACCCCGATCAACATAAACGAAGGTTTTAATGTTATTATGTATTACCTCCGTTTTTTAATATAAATTATTTTAAAATTGTGTATAAATATTAAAAAAAAAATTGTATAATATTAAATATAATATTAATTGTCTATATTATCCTTATATTAGAAGAAAAGAATGTTATTTATTGAGCAAAAAATAGTGAAAAACCTAAAGTTATATTTATTACTTAGGGTAATATTGGAAACTAAACAATTAATGTTTATTTGAAATTCTCAAATGACTTATATTAAAGAACAAAAATAATTTTTTAAAATGACTTATATTAAGTAACGGAGAGAGTGTGTCCTAACCAACAACATATGAACTATAACGGAAAATCACTAATATTAGAACAAAAAAAGTAAATCAAATCATAATAATCCAATCAAAAAGCATGTTTGTTTAAAAAGAAAAAGAAAAAAAAGGGTCCCATTTTCTTTAATATGGGTATAAAATGTCACAATTGCATCAAATTTACTACACTTCTATTATATTGTCAGGATTACACAACCAAATACTCAAAGCATAAAAATACCATCAAAAATAGAAATTTAATGATTAATATGAAAATACAATTAAAAAAATTAAAAAATTTCGCAAATAAAAATCTATTTTGTAAAATATAGATGTTTACCATGAAATGCAAAGAGTAAAAATGGGGTTTATTTAATATCTAAGTCGATATTAATATTAAAAAATAATATATATTACAAATTTACTAGACAATTTTTTTTTATTAGGAGTTACATGGATAAATCTAATTAGTAATACTTTTACGATATAATTGATACATTGAACTAATTTTATAATTATATCCAATCTCATACACGTCACAGTTATAATTCGACAAGAATCTTTTACAATATATAACGGGTCTCATCAAAATTTTACTATTATTTCTTTCCATTTTCATTCTTCCACTTCCTTTTTTTCCATTCACCTCCAACTTTTATAAATGGTTTATCCGGTTTGACATATTTCATGATAACCAACTTATATATATATATATATATATATATATATATATATATATATATATATACATGCTGGTTTGGATCTTAAATTTCACTCCTTATCTAACTCACCCGATAACCAACAACCGTCGTCTATATTTTTAATGACGACAACATATTGCGTTGTTAAAAGTATAGATTTATGGTTGTATGATTAAAACCGTCGTCAAATCCGTCATCGCTAAAAAAGTGTGAAGCGATACTATATATATATATATATATATATATATAGAATCTTAAACTTCACCCTTTATCTAACTCACCCAATCTTAAGATCCGACTCTCTCTCTCTCTCTCTCTCTATATATATATATATATATATATATATATATATATATATATATATATATATAGTCCAAGCTCACCCTTTTTATTGATTTTAATTGCCCAATTTTGGCTTCGGTTATATAATCGTCGTTTATATTTTTAACAACGCTTATATGTTGTTAAATCACTAAAAGTATAGATTTACGATTGTATTTAATTAAATATGTTTTAATCTTGGGAGGGTAATTCATTGATGATGGATAAAGGATGAACTTAAGATCCGAACCGGTATATATATATATATATATATATATATATATATATATATATAATTCCATTCTCTGATATTAATTCCATTATTTGCCTACCTGTGGTCCAATGGATATGTTTTTAAACTTGGTTCATTCCCTCTAAAGTCTAAACCTAACAAAACTACCCTCGCCGTCCCAATTTAAGAATTCTTTTTTTTTTTGGTGACATTAATTTAATAGTTTTAATCATGTTTATGTTTGTAAGAATGACATTAATAACTGCTAAAACATAATAATCTTTTATAATATCATCCCTTCGATTCCTTACCCAAATTTGGGCCATGAACCTTGCTGACTATTCATTCAAATTTCATTCATCCACGAGCTGCTTTGCCTAGCCCTAGCTTGGGCTTGGCTATGGCATTTTTGTTACCCTATAATTAAGCTTGTCTTCCTCAATAGGTTGGGGGTGTCTAGTGCTTGAATAAATCTGTGAAATTCTAAACTGGCGAGAATTCGTTTGAGTTTTGAAGGGGATGCAATGCAATGCATGCAGCAGGCAACACATGATGATAGCGCATGGAGCTTTGTTTGTGGTCCTCTGTTGTAAGTTGTCACCTTCAACTGTGGTCATCCCGCCAATACAGAGCAACAGGAAGAAAGAATCAAAGCAAGCTTCATGCGCTAATACATCCTGGTCCCAGACTCCTGCTTAAATTCCATCACTCATCATCTCTGCTTCTTTAGAGACTCTCTTTAGAAACACAAAACACACACGCACTTAACTTATTCTACTGCACAGTTGTGCAATTATCTCACACAAGTATCCATGCATTCCTAAGAATTAATGAGTATTTTTATTTAAAAAACATGGTCCACAAACAATGTGATTCAAGTACCAAATGCATGCGATAAACTTCTATTTTTGTTTTTGTTTTTATATAAGCAAGAAACTCACAACCGTTACTCTTTTGGTGTGATATGGAACAAATCACACACTGAGAAAGATCATAGTAAACTATGTCTGGATAGTCCCAAAAAATATGATCCTTTCCTTATGCAAGTTATTGATCCCATGAATAATACAATACAACCTTGATTATCACTTAAACTAAACCTTTTCTATTTCAAATGTACTTAGCTTTGTTAATTCCAACTTGCAAGTAATTTCTAAAACGTTAAAGAAGCGCCGAAAATAAGAAAGAAAGAAAAACAGCTCAGGAAAGGCCCTAAAGGCCCAAACGTATACTAAACTAGTAAATCTCTAGAAAAATTGAGTGATGCCAAGTGTCTCTAACTTTTTTTCTCAAATGACATGACATTGAATATTTTAATAATTATTTATGGCATAGCCAATCACATGAGATCTACCTAACCAAAAAATTTTTGACACACTTTTTAATAATTTTTAATAATTATTTTTGACACACTTTTTGAGACAAAATTTTTTAAACCCCTAGCATTACTCAAGAGAATTTGGGTAGTGTTTGGGACAAAGTCCCAGAATTAGGAAAAATGCAAGCCCGGGATCTATCTTAGTTGGGCCGCTATAGCAGACACCTTCTGACCACATGTTATTTACTTTTTTCAGAAACGGATGGAAGACACTCATAAAAGGCTAAGCTAAGTTAACAACTTCAAAAAGAAAACTATTTTAAGATCCACCATAAGTTTAGCAAATTCCATATCCCCGAATAAATATAACGTTACACAAAAGTAATAGACTACAAATCAGCAATGAACAATATAATATGGTAAAATTATATTTAAAAGTTCTTATGGCAGTCAAACTTGTTAAAATTGTGGGTTCTCTAACCAGTATTACTTTGAAAATAATCAAACCGTATGTGCTTAAAGTTGATTCTTGTGAAAACAAGAGGCATTCAGTATGAGTTAGAATCTGAAGAAGCAAAGATCTCGCAAGACTATGGATGTTCACAAGCAGAAAATAGGAAAAGGCGAAAGGAGTTGATAGAAGAACCAGAGGTGGGTGAAATGGTAGAGGCCTTGAGGAATGACCTCAAGGTCAATGATTCCATTGCAAAAATTATCTATAAAAGAGAAAAGGAGAAAAAAAGGGGGAAGGTGGGGGGAGATAACCCTTGTTCGAATTCAGAGTACAAAGTTCCTTTTGCTAAATTGATGGTCACCCTTTTTTACTTCTTTTTTTTTTTTTGGGGGGGTGGGGAAGATACAAAGTGTTTGCGAAGCAAAAAAAGTAAAAAGGTAACCCTGCCTGAGCTAACCAAGCAGGAGCCAAGGTGGATCAATACCGCAGCACAAACAGTCTTCTAGCCAGAGTTGATATCATGTGGCCCAAGTTTGTAAATGTATTGCAATCAAGTGTGGAATAGTTAAAGACTAGGGTAGTCTTTGTACAGGGCTGCAGCCCAGCTATAGAATTTTAATAAATTATGTAACAAAACGAAATATATAGATATTGAATCCATTTTGAAATTTAAAGTTTGACTATTGCAATCCAGCACACATTTGAAAAGAAAGACAACTGAAAATAGGTTAAGAAAAAATTCACTCAAAATCCAACCACATTTGTCTTCCCCAATATCTAATCCCGTACACAAATTGACTTTTTATATATAAAAAATCAACAAATAATAATCCTAAAAGTACTGCATCCAAATAATATAACATGGCAACACCTTAGCTAACTTGAACAATGCAGATAGCTTTCATAACGCATTGCTACTATCTATTGGATTTATATGCGGATAGAAGATACCAAAGCTCAAATTAATAGAAGGCACATACATATGTCTAAGATGTTTTATCATACCGCATTGTAACTGAAAATGAAATAAGCATCATAATACCACATATACCTCATCAAACTAGCAAACTACCATCACCTCAATTGAACTACAGTTTTGCGGAAATATCATTTTGGTTCTATTTTAAACTAACCTCCTCGAATTAAGCATTAGTATCATCGCTATCCTTGGGAACAAGATCATCAGCAATAGAGATACCAGGGCGAGTAACACGGCGGCGAGTCCTGGACGGAAGAATGTTACTCAAATCGACCTCAGCGAGCGGATCATCAGATAAATCACTATCAATATCCTCAGATTCACTCTCACCAGCATCACTCGATTCGTCTGATTCTTCAATTAATTTCCCTTTCCCTTTATCCTCCTTCATAATTCCTTTGCCCTTTCTGTCAATTTGAGCTTCTCCATTTGAATGTTCTCCATCTTCACTCTCCTCCTCCTCCTCCTCCTCCTCCTCATCATCATCATCATCATCATCATCATCTTCTCCTCCGAAATCCTCTTCGTCCTCTTCATCCTCTACGTCTTCATCGATGACTTTCTTCTCTTCGGCAACTGAAGAATTGTTTTCTTCTTCTTCAGATTTTTGCTTCTTTGTTGTTGATTCGCTTCCGTCAATGTCTTTACCTTCTACTAGGAGATCCGGTTTTCGCTTCGCAGGCAATGCGTGTTCTTCTTCTTCTTTCTTCAACTCTGCCATCAATTTTAGGGTTTCAAATGATCAGTAGCAGCAAAACAGTACCTTTTAGATACTCTCACAGTCCCGCTACCAAAAACCTGTTCAAGCCTATATTGGGCTCGTTTACTACAACTATTATTAAATTGTTGGGCCAGGTTGTGTTCGGACAGTAGAAGTAGAACCTATAGAATAATAGGATGATATATGTTTGAATGGTTTGGGCAAAGGCCTTTTTTGGTTTGGATGTAGTTTTAATTTTAAATAAATTGAATCGTATAATCCACAAGACAATTATAGGTTGGGCTAAAATTTATAAAAAGTGTACTATTGTGATTTCCTTGTCATTAAATCACCTGTTTTGAGGGAACAGCAAGCACATGTATCAGTGATATCTGTAAAAAAAAATTACTACTTCCGTTTCTAAAAGATTGTTGTTTAAGGTTTTAGCACATAGATTAAGAAAGTATCATTTACCAAATAAAATTTGTTTGAAATTTCATCACTACCCCTTTATGGGAAGTTGAAAACTATTAATACAAGAAAGATAATTTCTATTAAATGATAGAGAAGAGTAAGAATATAGAAAAGTAAATAATTTATTCTCCTTCAAAGTTGTAAACGACAAACTTTTTAGAACAAATTTTTTCTTTTAAAACGACAATTTTTTAGGAACGGATGGAATATTCGCTAACGCATAACGGGTGAACATACTACTATTAGATTAGTGTGCAAAGCCATCAGATTTAACTACGAAGGAAGGAACTCGAAGTAAAATGACACCGACGTCTTATGCAACACAACGACAGTTGGTCCAATTTATAATATTAAATTTTGTTTAGAATACACCCTTAGGCCTTAAGCATATATTTGCTTTCTAGACTAATATTATCTAAAACACCCTTTACCATATAGGACCACAAACTCTAGTATATCGAACATCAAAGTCGGCATAAAAACTTCTTAAGAAAAGTAAGTTTTGTTCTTCATAATTCTCCTCTTGACGCCACCTCTCGTGTTTTCACTGAACTCCTAAAATTGAGATGTTATATACTTAATAGTATAAATTCTTCAAAAAAGTATGTCTTCTATAGCAATGTTTTTAGGCATGGACCGATTATCAAATCAAAAAAGTTAGATAAGTCATTGGTTTAACCAAACATAAATATATATTATTAATAATTAATAAAATTTTAAAAAAATCTCATTTTTTATGAATTAAAATATAATAAAAAGTTGAGTTACAATACTACTAAAAGTAATTAATTTTAATATTAAAAAAATTGGAACAAAAAAATATTTAAAAAAATAAAATAAAAAACCAGTTCATAGAGTATATTTAATCAGTTTTATTAGTTGAATTCGGGTTTTGACCAAACTGATTTAATCGGAGAACTGAGCTAGTTTCCGGTTCAACAGGCCGAATTTTAAAACACTGTTCTATAGTCTTAAATTTTGATATAATTGAACGCCATAATTGAAACGGACGAATAAGGTATTTTTAAGAAATCGTTATATGTGGAATAAAAATAAGCATACGGGGCTCGACGGATCCCTTGAGTAAAAAACAAAACTTAGAAATTGTGTACATTGATACATAGTTAGAAGAGCAGATTCTCTGTCCCCAATTTCTCTGTCTCCTTGTGTCTTTCCACTAAAATTTTGACACCTAGTCTCTTATTTAACACTAATTAATTCTAAAATTAAATAAAAGGACATGTGTCAAAATTTAAGTGGGGTGATAGAGAATTTGAAGACAGAGGATCTGCTCTCCATAGTTAGTATGGAAAATACGAAAAAGTACCATTGAAATATAACCTATAAATCAGAACTTGTGAACATTTTAGGCGAAAATTACTGAGCTACCCTCGAACCTTAAAAATACAAGAAAATTTCAAACAATATGTAACCAAAATTTTTATATTAGTGATAAAAAGGATTAAGGCATAAATCAATGGACCGAGTATCAGAGATATATGGGAAAACGTAAATAATTAGAGAGACCAAGATTTGAGTTATGTGTTCAACCTGATTTAAGTTAATTGGGGGGCGGTCCCGTGCAGTTATGATCGGTACCGTCCGGTGCACCCCCTTTTTCTTTTATTTATTATTATTTTTTTTATCACAATTATGAGAATAATAAATAAAAAATAATAGAGCAAGTTTGAACAAAAAACTGTAAAAAAAAGAAAAAAAAAGAGTGCACCGAATGGTACCGGTCATAAACTGCACCGGACCGCCCCCACCGCCCCCAACCCGATTTAAGTTGGGAAATTTTAACATTCTAGGCTTATAGTCCCTCCATTCCATAATAATTAGACCTGACAAATAGATTGAGCTGGCCCATGGCTAGGCTGGGCTAATAATGTGTTGGGCTAAAAACGATCAAATATTATTGGGTTACAAAAGTGATGCTATACCCCAATGTACAATGGGTTCGGCCGAACCAATGGGCTTTTCATATGTTTTTTAAAAAATTCTTTAATTTAAAAAAGGAACAATTACATTTTCTATTACATTTAAAAAAATAATTACATAAAAAGAGTACAAACAAGATAATTACAAAAAGAGTGATATGCAATATTTAATTACAAAAAAGAGTGCAATCTTATCCCTTTAATTATCATTACGATTACCATCTCTCCCACGATTTTCTCCCACTCCATTTCTGCTTCCTTCTTCTCCTCCTCCTCCTCCTCCTCCTCTCTCATCCTCCTCCTCCTCCTCCGTCCAACCCCTCCCCACCCCACCCCACCCTCCTCCGCCTCCCCCTCCCCCGCCTCCCATCCTCCCTCCTCCCTCCCTCCCTCCCCACCCTCCCTCTCCTCCCGCCTTTCTCCTCCCACTGCCCCCCGCCTCCACCTCCCTCCTCCTCTGCCTCCCTTCCTCCCGCATCCCCTCCTCACGCCTCCTTTCTCCTCCCCTTTTTCCACCCCCTTTCTCCTCCACCTCCTCTCCCCCCCCCCCACCCCCCCCCCTCCTCCTCCCGCCTCCTCTCTCTCGATCCCTCCGCCATCTGGTCCATTCTTTATTTTCACCGTGAATGAAATCTTCCGATAAGGTAACCAATTCATTTTATTAGATTACTAATTTATTTTGAATGTGATGCATTTATTAATCAAACTTCATGTATTGGTTACCAAATCATTTGATAAGGTAACTTTCAGTTTTATTAAACTATTTTGAATGTTCCGCGATTGGTTACTAAACCTTCCATGAGGTAACCAATTTAGTTTTATTAGCTTACTAATTTATTTTGAATGTGATGCGGTTTGGTAACCAAATTTCATATAGTTGGTTACTAAACCATTTGATAAGGTAACCAATTCAGGTTTTATTTGATTACCAATTTTATTTTAAATGTGATGCGATTCTTAGTCAAAATTAAGTATAAAGGTAACCATTTCAATTTTTGTGGGTAACCAAATCGTCAAAAGAAATTTAGAATAGCAATTCGTGCACGGCGATGATGTGGCTAAGCAAGGCGGATGGCGAGAGAGGAGGAGGATGATGAACATTAGCTCCTTCATAATTTTTATTTTAATTTTCTCATTTTGATTTGAATTTTGAAATATGGATTTAAAATTGTTGTTAGAGACAAGATTTGAATTTGAAATTATGGCATTTATTTTCCTTGATTTTAGGTTTCTTTATTAATGTGAATTGTACTATTTTTATAATAATTACATTCTTTTGTAATTATTTAGTTGATGCACTTTTCTTGTAATTACTTTTTATTTGTTGTATACTTATGTAAAGGACCCAAAAAAAATAAGCATATTAATATAAATGAATTAGTGACTTTAAGTAATAGCCATTTGAAAAAAAGTGTGAACAAGAGTGCTAACAATTTTTGATACTAATCTTTTTTTAACTAGAGTTAACGAGCAAGAAGTTTCAAATTAGTACATCGATAATAAAAATCAATTTTGACTAATTCTTTAATTATTATTTACTTTTATATTTTTTCTTGTTACATATCATGTTTACTCGTACACAATTTAAACATTATTTATATTTTTTTATTAACAAAATAATATCAAATAACCCGTCATTTCATTATACATAATCAAATAACAAAAACTCCTACACTTTATTATATATTCGTCATTTCCATTAATTTATTTTAAAGTAGAGTAGTACTACTCATTTTAATGAATAAATCAGTAGGAAAATCCACTTTCCACTGGGCGAACTTCATTGATGGGCCAAATACATTTCCCAAATCCAGTAGAGTAGTTATTTTAATGAATAAATAACATTATTTATTTATAAATATTGTATAATAAATTTGTTCTTAACAGGTGAGAAGATTAAAATAGAAATACGCGTATTTAGATATTTTAGATATTCATTTTATTTTGTATTCAGATATTTTACTTTATTCATCTCATTTAGATTTTTTTATACATTCAAAATTTTTCATTGAATTTTATTAAGGAACCCTTTAGATAGCCTTTGTTTGTGTCAGAATGCATTTGTCTACCATAGCCTCTTTTTCGATAAGAGCATAATTTTGCATTCAAAATTTTTGATGGCTCTCAATGATTTTTTCCCCCTATTTTTTGGTTAGACTTCACCTAAATTTAAGGGAGTATTTGATAAAAAATGAATGAATTTGAATTAGCAGAATCTGAATGAAAAAAATTGTTTGATAATTAACATATCTGAAACATTTGAATGACAAAATTTTATTATTTTACCCCTCTGAAAAAAAATTAAAGTTGTTGTAAATTTATTTAATATTACTTAATATAATAGTTAATATTTTTTTAAATTTTTAATTTTTTTTTTTACTTTATTCATTTGCTCATTCAACCATTTAGCCAAAAAAATCTGACTTAACAATTCAGCTCAATTATCTGACCGATTCAACCATTCAGACGATTTTTTTTTCAAAATAAACGCATTTAATGGTTGACCGATTCAGCCATTCAGATGTATTCAGTCCTAAACAAATAGTCCCTAAGTTGTTAAGAGATCACAAGCATATATGCTTTTATTTAAGGGTGTAAACGAACCAAACAGTTCGAGATTGATTAGAAAAATACGAGCGAGACTCGGATTTATTAATAATAAAATTCAAATTTGAGCATAAAAAATAGCTCGAAAAAATATGAATAGAATCTAAGTAAGGTTATACTCGACTTGTTTAAGATTTAAACTACTCGAATTCTTGAGTGTGAATCAATACATACTCGATTGATACAGATTCGATCAGATACTTGATACATTTTTTTTATAATATATACAAAATTAAATTAAATTAGGATAATTAATTATTATTATTTTATTTTTATTTATAATTGTGATTTTATATTTGTAAAGTGTAATAGTAAATATATTTTTTCATTTCTAAGTAAAATAACAAATTCAATTTATAATATATTTATTATAAAGCTAATTATTATGTGAAGACTCAAATTCAAATTCGAACTTGAATTTAAAGCTCGCGAATAATTTGAATATAATTCGATCGAGTCGGATCGAATTCGAGTAATATATATTCGAATCGAGTTGAATCTAAATATAATTTTTTAAATACAATATTTAAATTTAAGTCAAATTTGAGTATAAATTTAACATTTGAATCAGTTAAATTCAAGCATTTTTTTGTCCGCTTGAATTTGACTCATTTACATTCTTGCGTACTTTTATTGTCATTCACATCTCCACCCGATACACATATACAATAGTATAAAATGAAAGATCGGATGATTTAATTTACTCTTTTAAAATTTTGGAAATTGTACTCTTGTAGTATTTTTTGGCTAGTTTTATTTTATTAACATAAAGTATTTTTTGTACCACATTAATAATTTTTACTCCATTTGAACGGGTCTATTAACTTCAAATAAATGAAAGGTGTACTTTCAAATAAATAAATTGCCTCATCCCACATAAAAGAATTTATTTCATAAAATTGTTAATAAACACATAACAATAATTAGTTAATTAAATATAAAAAAAATAATGTTAAAAAAATATGTATATATAGAATTCTTAAACCGAGTGAAATACTTTGATAGTGCATATTATATTATTTTTTTAGCATTAATTATGTTTAAATTATTCAAAAAGGTTTTAAATTGAGATCAATTATCAAATAAAATTTTCATTTAATATCTATTTAAAAAAAATACTCTATTTTATACATACGTCTTAATTAGTCATACTCCACATCTTATTTTATCAGACGTCACCTTAATTAAGGTGGGGTCCAAAAGTGAGTTGACGGTAAGAGTGGCGCCGCGACAAAAATCCAAAAAGAAAACTGATTTTTAAGTTATACCACTGGTTTCAATTTTTTCTGAAACCGCTTTAATCTTATTTTTCTTTCGGTCTTTCCAAGAATCACCCGCGATTGTTTCCGCAAAGAAATTAAAGAGAAGAAAGATTTAGAGAGAGAAATTTTTTTAAAGATTTAGAGAGAGAATGAATTTAAGTAGCTTGATGAATATATGTAAAGAGATGAAATTAATTTAATTATATATATATATATATATATATATATGCATGCAGAAAATAATCAGAGGTTTTTCAACACATGTACTGTTAACGCCAAGATCTTTCGTCACGTCCCAATCACCTAAAACGTCACGATCCTCGCAAACGTAAACACAATAAACACTACAAGTTACGAGTTCCACGGATATATTTCGGCGCGTGAAGTCGATGAATTCAATTCGCGGTTTATCGAAAACTGGAGCTTATATCACAATGTATTGATATCCGGAGATAATAATAATTCTGCAATAATATATGATTCTAAATGAATAAGTGTATGAGAACGCATCTCTTGGTGGAGACTTCGCCGCGATACCCTCCTCTCAATTGCATATTCGCATGCTTGGCCACTACTACTACATTTCCCTTTAATTGGATGGGTCCCGCCGATCGCGTGTAGTTTATCCAACGCTTTTGATCATTCTATCTGGCCAAATCGATTAGGATCCCATCCACATTAATGCATGGCGGGTTCTTTAGTCAAAACATGCTTTTTTCATCATTACTGGTCAAAGATTGCAGATATTTAAAATGTCTAAAGGATTGATCCAATCGACCAATCTTGGTCTTATAAGTTTGAAATGAAAATAATATGATGATTGAACTTAATGATTTTCAAATTCAATAATAAAGGCTATAGAATAAAAAAAATAAATCCAATACACTCTACCAAAGAGATAAAATATATCAATGGCCCAACACGTATAAAATTCTCTGATCCTCTCCCCAACTCATCTTTTCCTATTCTTCATTTTTAATTAATCCCCCAACCACCTCTAAATCCCAAAACCATAAATTAACAAAATACTACTACTAGTAATGTTGAACAAATATATATATATATATATACACACACTGCTAGCTGCTAGCTTAGCTGCGAGTATTAATTAATTAGTAGTATATATAATCTTTAATTCTTCTTAATTACTACTACTATTATATAACCCTAGCTTATGCAGTAATGTGATGTGATTACACGCGCATGCATAAGAAAAAACAAAACAAAAAAAACCCACACACGTAACTAGGTTTAACGGATGAATGAACATTGCACAAATGGCATCCCCTTTGCTAAATTTAGCAAAACTATATACCTCCGGCCCCCACTATCACTACCACCACTTCCTCTCCCATTTCCCAATTTGCAGAGCTTTAACACTCTCGAGAAAGAAAGAAAGAAAGAAAGAAAGAAAGAGAAAGACTAGTCCAAAAACTTAAAACCCTAATCTTCTACTACTCCTCCACTAGCCAGCCAGCCAGCCAGCCTAGCGACTTAATTAGTGGAGATCAAAGCTAGAAAATGGAGCAAAACGAGGCGTTTGATTTCGGGGCAGGTGTTCCAACCCAACAACCCACGGGTGATAGCACCGGAATCCAAGAGGTCGTCTCCAGTACCTGTTTTCAAGGAAACATTACTAATCAGTACTGCACCAACCCTACAACTTTTCAACTTCTTGAGCTTTCAACCACAGCCACAGCCACAGCCACAGCCAACGGTGTGTCGGGTCGGGATCATGGCCCGGGTCGTAAGGGTATGTCCCTTATCGCTGCCTCTGCAATCACTACTGTTAATGGTACTGGTGTTCAAAGGAAGAAACGGAATGGTAGCAGACAAAAGCGACGATCTTTCCTTCCTTTCCCAGCATTCACCTCCTACGCGCACGTGCCTCTTCCTTTCCCCGCACGTGTAAGCCCTCTCCCTCTCCCACTCCCACTCCCACTCCCTTTCTATTTTTATTTTTTATGTATTATTTTGCAGGGAAGAAGGAAAAAAAAGATATATAAAAACTTTTGTGATATATATATATATATATATATATATATATATATATATCGGTAATTTTTTTTCCTGATTCATGATCAGTACTTATTAGGTGGCAGGTGATATCAGATTTGAGAGAACCAAGTGGATTCTGGATCCTGTACCAGATTCTTGTTGCACCCCTAAATATTTTTATTTTCTTTTTTCCTGTAAATCAAGTAATTAATTGATCGATCACTTAATTGTATTCTTAATGTTCTTTATTTAATTCACGTTCTTGATGATTTTTTACTCTTCATATCCACTCTGAAGGCTAATTACACCCAGATCATCCCATTATAGACTTACTCATAGTTATTAATTATGTTTGGATCCTCAAATTGTGTTTAAGTTTATAGCTAGGGTTTTCCTGATATTTGGTTTACATCAACATAATTAAAAATTTCTCTTTGGGATAAATTCATATCTAGGATTCTAGATTTATCTCGATCCTTTAATTCCAGTTGTCATATATTTTGGACTCAAGTAAATGGGAAAAAATATAAGCAAACTTAATTTATAGGTTAATTAATTATTATAACATCTAAAATTCCCATTCCCATTACTATTTATTATTTATCATATCTATTATATATGTTGTAGGGTAATCGAGAGGGTGCATTTTGTCAAATCTGTAAATTATTTTGTATCAAACTAGCAACGGTATAATTTATGTGTACTAGGTTAACTATGAACGATTATTGGGGACAGATTGAGAATGCGTGTGTGATGCTTGCCTATATTTTCCAACTTAGTTAATTTTTGAATGTGTCGTGTTATTGATATTTATAATTAATACAAATGTGTCGTGTTATTGATATTGATTATAAATGTGTCATGTTATTGATATTGATCATAATGTTGTGATCAATTGGAAATTAATTTTCACAAGTAAATGACATAAAATTTTGCACTTGATTAAGTGAGAGTTCTCCTCAAGTACGTGTAAACAAGCAGATCGGTTGCTAAATTCTAAAGCAGCACCAACAAAAACGGCAGATCGATCATCATGGGGAGAGTTTGTTGTAAAACCATGACTCCTGTAATGCAACATATTGTGAATGGGGAAAACCTTATTCGTTTTAATCTCGAATATGTACCCAACCTAAATGTACAATGTAATTTATGTATGGGGGAAACAACCCAAAACTAAAGTTTCACTCATGATCTGCCTAAGTTTGAGTGCCACTTTTAAACTTTAACATGTGTATATATGTATATGCATGTATTTCTCGGACATATATATATATATATATATATATATATATATTAATGTGGGCAGTTGTGTAGGTTCATTTTGTGTGCATATGATCACTAATACCAGCTAGAAAGGTTTATGTTATAGTAGTTGTTTAATTTCTTCACAAACTGAAGGGATTCACAGGGAGTAGTCATTATGCTCACGATAGACATAGAGGTTTGTTAGTGTCTTTATATAGTATTATTTCTGTTCATTTAAATCACGTGTGTGTGTG
Source organism: Panax quinquefolius (assembly GCA_020205615.1). Classification (NCBI taxonomy): domain Eukaryota; kingdom Viridiplantae; phylum Streptophyta; class Magnoliopsida; order Apiales; family Araliaceae; genus Panax; species Panax quinquefolius. Next base: position 146,380,833 of record CM035153.1, on the reverse strand, counting down.
TGTATTGCCATATAGTAGTATTCATGAGCACTACACTCTAAGATTTGTTTTCTCTTATATTTCTGTTGTTTGAAGTCTAAAGTTTATCATAGTTCAGTAGGTTTCCTATGATGAAGTTTTCTGCAGGGTCCATCGTTTTGTTCACCATAGGACTCATTGGAATAGTTTTGGCAAATTCTTGGCTAGATATTGCTCTACATGATACTTATTATGTGGTTGCACATTAACATTTCTTTGGAACAAAAACTTTTGTTCTTGAAACAGAAACTTGACTGCTTTAAAACACTACATGTTATGACCATTTGTACTGTTGGTCTTACTTCATCAGAATTTTAGGACTTTTTTTATATAATGAATTGAATAATGGAATAGGAACACTAGAAACATCTATCGGTATCAGTTCAATTCACTAGGATGTAGAAATTTGAGGCTGAATCCAAGGCCAATTAAATGAAAGTGGAGATACATATTAATTAATTAGCCCGCATTGTTTTACTTTCCCATGCAACAAACACAATGACCTAGCGCAAGGTATAAATATACCGAGTCTGAGCCTAGTATATTGAGTTGCTCAGATTTGGTTCACAAAATTTAGGTTCGTTTAGCTACCGAGTCCAGCGTGATCTTGAATTGAACCCGAGCAGTTTGAACTTTTCGAACGAATATAATCTAAAAATCAATAGAAAATTTCAATTTGAGGAGAACGATTCGAGTAATTTATTTAACTTTAAAATTTACTCATATTTATATTTCGAGTACAGCTCGGATCGAACTTTTAATTGAGCGAGCACAAATCAAGCTCGAACTGTTTGCTCATTTTATCACTTTATTGTTGGTTGTTCATTTTTTCCAAACAAAAATCGCTGTGTAGTAACTTCTAGCGGCGGTCAATAGCAACCGCCGGATCAAGTAAGTAATTAGTGGTGATTAGGCAGAGACCGCTGCTAGATGTATTTATAGCGGTTTTACTTTTACTTTTTTAGAACACGACAAATTTTCCTATTAGAACACGATATACATATATATATATATATATATATATATATATATATATATTAACTTTGAGTGTTAAAGGTCTCTAATTATGTTTGGAAGTATATATCGGCCTAATTAACTTTGAGTGCTAACTGTCATAGTGCAGAATCTGTCTAGGGAATTCCTTTAAATGTCATTATACCTAATTCGTTGTTCACTTATGTCATTACGCGCATATTTCTCTTTTAGTTGCGTAATTCAGTTAAATTGTGTTGTCAGCCTTGATATGAAGAATATAAAGGCGCTTATAGTGATAAAAATTATGAGAACACGACAGAACTATATATATATATATATATATATATATATATATATTGTAGGTGTCTAATTAATTATGTTTGGAAGTATCGGCCTAACTTTGAGTGCTGTCTGTCATAGTGCAGAATCTTTGTCCAAAGGAATTCTGTTAGATGTCATTACCTAATTCATTGTTCACTTATGACGTTACGCTCATATTTCTCTTTTAATTGCGTACGTAATTCATCCTCGATATAAAGAATTTAAAGGCACTTATAGTGATAAATTTTTTGACATCTCTTGGACTTCACTTTTTAGGTTATCAATCGATCGAGGTTGATGTTTCTTTTCCAAAAGAAGCTTCAGAACAGTGATGTGAGCCATCTAAAGAGAACTATAATACCTAAGGTTTGCATTTGAACTTATGTACTTAAAATACATGCATAATTAATTGATTTGTTTGACTTTGTGCTTCAGCAGATAAATTTACTTCCATTTGTAAATATAATTGACACTTGATTTGAATGGCAATTTCATCAGTGTGGCATTTTGCAATGCTCATTTGGACTTTATCTAATTTCAGAAAGCTGCTGAGACTTACCTTCCTCGGCTTGAAAATAAGGAAGGATTTGCTATCACCATGGATGACATGGATGGGACACGAGTTTGGAAATTCCAGTACAGGTTTGAGTTCCTTTGGTTCAAAAGTATACTGAATATCATAATTAAGCTAGCGTATTAATTCTATGAATGTGAAATATATCTTAGTTGGAGTTGGTTGCATATGCATGCCCTCAACGTATTATATGCTATTTTGATATTTTGTTCATTTTGTTGTACAGATTTTGGCCTAACAACAACAAATTATGACCCTAACAACAATATGATCTTCGTAACTTTCTTTTTTCTTTTTCAATAATCAAGGGTGTGATCTTCAGAACTTTGTTTTTTCTTTTTCATCTATAATAATATGTTATTTATGTAAGTTAGTTTCTAAATTTCAATATATTTTTGAATTTCCTTAGGAGAGTTTGTTAAAGCACACAGCTTAGGAACTGGTGATGATATCATGCTTTACCAAGACAGTCAGAGCAATACCTTCGTACGTATATACTCCTGTCCATCTCTACAGTCTTGAGAAGTGTATATGTTTATTATTATTATTATTATAATATCAAAAAAACTTTACATTGTTTTAGCAAATATTTTATGCTAATATATAGCAAGTCTTTATTTGCCAGGTCATTGAGGCAAAGAAACAAGCTTTTACAAATGTTGTAAATACTACATATAAAGCTAAACGGTCTAGAGGTCGTGCTTGCAAAGCTGCTGCTGCTGCTGCTGCTATTGAAGCTAGTTGTGTTGTAAATGTCGCCATTAAACCTGAAAATGCAGTTTATGCTGTTAACGAAGCTCAAGTACTTATTGATACTGATCATACTGTTTATGCGGCTCAAGACCATGTATATTATACTGATGATAAAGAGCAGCAATTGATAAATGGCGTGGAGGCGAATTATGTATCTGGTTATGACCCTGTGCTAGACTTTCCTGCTCTTGAAAACATCACCGCGCCACTCATCTATGACGACAAAACTTTCTCAAATGACTATCCGTTCAATTTTTGGGGCGGATCCACGAGCAACTACCCGAGTTTTGAACAAACAGCGCCGTTTGAGAACCTGTCTATTGATGAAGATATCTGGAAAAGCTTGTAGCTGCTGCAGTACTTTCATAATGTGCTGCATGTAATATTATGTTGTGCCATGCTTATATAGGTAATAAGATCAAAACTACTAAGCCATAAACTTTTTAGTCATGAAGTTTGACTGGAAACAAATCTCAATTATGGCATGTGCATGTTTTTGGTATATAAGTTAGTTAGTGTTCGATGTGAAAATGAATTCTGAGAATGCATATTAATTTTGGGCATCTCGTAATAACATTATTCGTTGACTTGTACTGTGTATTTCCATCTCCATAACCCATAAGGCCTTGTTCTTGTTAGTTTTTAATGTGATGTTTTTCTGTGAAAAGTTACTAACTGCTTCAGAAATATCTGCATTGTTGGTTATTTAACATTTCTTCCCCTATACTATATCTGTTCCACAAAATGAGTCTCACTTGTAAAACAAAATAATTTTACAAAAAAAAAGTTTATTTTTTTTGCTAAATTGAGAGCATATTAAAAAAATAACATAAGAACAGAATAAGAGGGATCCGGTTAGCATGAAGTTATTTTTTTGGAGGGGCCATACCCCGCGAAGTCACTATACCAGGCACATCAAAGACAAATTTTATAATTCTAATACAATCTCAAGCAATGACAGAATCAACAGTGTGATGTTCTCCATGGAATCTTTGATTTCGTTCATTCTATATTTTGTAAACCAAAGTAGTAAAGTGTCATGATGCTGGATGTCATGTACTCCGTCCGAGTAAATTGAACATGATTAATCAGTTGATCCCCATTGTCACAGTCAAAATAGAGGTGACCAAAGGTTTCATTTGCTTGTTGCAAAGGCAGGAGACATCAAGAGGCTATAATACAAATCTATTATGAAAAAACAACCAAGGAAAGGAAAAAGGAGTAACATGGGACCTGTGCCAAACCAAGTAAAACCAATTGACAGTAGACCCAACATTGCGAATGGCAGACCATACAGTGGATGCTTTGACACTAGTGTCCCGCCCAAAAGATTCGGTCCTGGCTATTAGAAATTGTCTTTATTAATTATGATAATATAACTCTACAATCTCTTGTCACTACTATTTAACTAATTAAATATTCATTACATTTAAGAATAAGCATAAAATTAAAATATGGAGTACGTGAAGATAACTTTTCTTCTTCAGAAATCAACAATCACATGTATATTTATACTTTCAAAAGTCATTTTGCTCCTCCAGAGCAGATGTCCAACTAAAGAAATTCAGAATTCATGAAAAGAGGAAGTCTTGACTAAGCAGCAGCTCAAAAAATGAAACAAGCGCCTATTAACAAAATATGAGAATCAATAGATAAACTGACATCAATGTAAATGAATAAAACTAATTTTAACCCTCAACCTGTCCATTATTACTCGTCATTGGGGGAGAGCATGATCTTAATATCAAAACGGGAATCTCTATCTATTCTACAAAAAATCTTTCCAAGGACTTGAAGGATGAGATTAGGACCCTTCAATATTAGTCACAAAAACTGGCACAAAGTCTCAAATGCAAGGACAAAATAAAATCTCTAACCACCAAAGCACCATCCAAGCAAACATAACCTATGCTATATTTATTAAAGAGAAATGCTTCAGTTCCGTAATTGAGAAACTACGCTTTTGCAAGCTCAGAACCATCAGCAGGGGAAGCAACAGGGGCAGCACCACCAGTAGTTGGCCTGTACATCAGAAGAACCCCATCAGCATTCAATTTTGCTAACATGAATAACGGAGTCGGTTTCGCAGCACACAGACAAATACAGAAACGGATATAAGATGTAACTAAAATATTTGACAGATGGGAAAGAAACTTACAGCCCAACAAAAACTTTGAAAGCATCATAAATCCCCCACTGGGCTCCTGTGAGAGTTCCAATCATGACAATACGAAGAGGAAGTCCACGGGTGAAGAGGCCCACCAGCCCAATTTTCTTCACAGCCTGACAACACAAAGGACATATATTGTAATATATAAAGCGAAGCACACACTGCAAAGATGAATCAAACAAGAAATTCCAGCAAACGATAACGTCAAACAAGAACACTCACGTCACCAACAGTTGCACCCTTGGCATTGTTGAGGAAGGAGACAAGATTATCAGCAGGATGAGACACAATAGCACAGAAGACACCAGCCACATATCCACCAGCAAAGCTTACACCAAGCTGCAATTCTTTGCTGCACTCGTTTTTGGGTGTAGGGATTGCATACTTGTATAGCATCTCCACAATCGTCTCAAATGATGCAAACTTCATCATTGTATCTGCACATTAATCATTTCAATCTATAAACATCCAAATAAACACTATATATATATATATATATATATATATATATATATATGTGTGTGTGTGTGTGTGTGTGTGTGTGTGTGTGTGTGTGCGCGTGTGTATGTATGTGTGTGTCAGATGGAGAAAACGTGATACTCTCATAACCAATATGAAAGTTTAACTTCGAAAGAAAGCATGGATAATTACAAAATCAATACAATAATTTTATTTTGATAAGCTCCGTAACCAAAATTTTATTATTAATCAATGTGTAATATAATCCTTTCTACCAAAATCATCTCGTTAAGATGCCCCCCAGAAATATTAACAATTCTACTTGATTTCATATATTGCTTCAAGTAGTTGGTAGTTTGACGTCTCACATGTGATACTAAGGGTGTTTACTTAATGGCTTAAGGTGGTCATTCATTATTACTAATTAGGAATTCATCATATACCTGGGCCAAAATTGTAAAAACAATTGGACCAAACACCGTACACTATAAGTTGGTACCTCTTACATCTGATACTAGGGGAACTTCCTTAATGTATTAAGGTGGTCTCAAGCTCATCAGGTGTGCATCAGATATTTGGGTCACATAAATAAGAACAATTGGGCACAAACTCCATATCCTATCGGTGGATCAATTAAAGGTTGCCTGCCACATGCATTGAATTTACTCAGACATGTAACCTAGCTTTCTGCAATAGCTATTCTATACTAAAATAATCAAATTCTTAGTCAACAAAATGAAACCATAAAACTAAGGTTGGCTATTGGTGAGGTTCCAGTTTGTCAAGCAGCTATAGTAACACTATATGTTCATTCCAAAACTAAACTTTTCAATGAATCTCAACTAACCATGCACATCATACATACACAAACACAACTATTTCTCAAGGTTGCCTTCATTTCAAGTTAATTCTCACTATTTAATTTTCAAACTATCAAGAAGTAAGCTATTATTACTCTACCTTGACACCAAGGAGAGACGACTTAACTCCATGGTAATAGGGTATGAAACTATCATGCAGTAATCAAACTATGCAATCAAGTAAATTCAGCAGATTAAATTCTCAACTCAAAAACAAGTTAGGGAGCCTAACCTAACCTGAAGCCATCCTATGAAAAACAAGTTACGGAGGTTATCCTAAACCTGACCCTTTCATTTAACAGGTTATATCAACCCGACACTTGAGAATATCAGATATTAGAGATAGGTTTTTCTGGGCACAGGTCAAAGCTCCACCTCTACATAAGATGAATTGATGGGAAGATAAAATAAATTTTGATATATATGACTACATCACATCCACAAAAATAAATATAAGTACATCAACACATCGTGCATGATACAATTGTATGTGAGTTCAAAGAACTGGAGCATTGTTCATATATGCACATAGATCCAAACATGAATGTGAACATGCATATGCAAACATTCGTGTTCATTTTGTCAATGGCATATTAAGAAAGTTGTGTAAAAGACAGAAAGAAAAAGAAAACAAAATAGGTTGGCAAGCATCATAAGCATCCACAGATCCAAAAGTTAGACACTAAAAATTGAACATTAATTCTAGGAGCTCGCTAACAATACAAGAGGAATGAATTGTAGAAACACCAAACAGCTTAAGATATCAAGTGGAAACGGAAAGTAGTAGAAGGATTTCAGAATGTCATAAATGTCATCCAATAAAAATTTAAACTTTTGTTCATCACAGGAAGAGAAGTAGAACAACAAGACCCATACTGTAGATGTTTAAACTTACATGGAATCTGACGGCCCCACAGAGGAACCAGGCCCTTGTACAACCTGCACAATTTTAACAAATTTTATAACCCGTATTTCCTAAACAAACAAGCAAAACTAGCTCAGTATAAAGCAAAATATAAGTATCTGATATACCCAAGAGCCCCTTCAGATCTGACAAACTTAGGAAGTCCATCACTCAAACCCCTAGCAAAACCAGGTTGAGTCTGCACACGGACCTTCACAGCCTCAAAGGGGCATAGAGCAATATCAGCAATCACCTCTGCAGATGCAGAGCCAGCAAGGTAGATCAGAGTCTTGTATTTGGTTGCATACTCTGGGCCTGCGATATCAGAGTAATACTTCTTGAAGAATTCATAAAATCCAAACTTGCAGGCACCCTGAGCACTGTAACCAAGAAGGGTAGGTACCCATCCCCTGAAAAATCCCCTGACTCCCTGCTCCTTGAGCAATACTCCAAAACCAGATGTGATGCTCTTGTACTTTGCAGGGTCAATCTAGTTAGACAAACATGCTAATATTAATTTACATGCTCCATAAAAGGAAAAGTAGTAGCCAAAAGTCGCATATAAACCTCAATAAAATACAAAACAAGATACCATTGATTTACCAAAATGTTGTCTACAGAATGTCATAATAGGCATCACGTACTTGAGGTCCAAAATAAAAAATACCCCACCTTGGTATGGCCTAGTAGAAACCAGATAATCACGTCTACTAGATAGGTTATAATTCATAAAGTATTCAGCACATAAAAGAGCAACAAGATGAACAAATAACTTACATGACTAAGTAACAACACTAAAGCTTGATAGTTGGTCCAAACTTAAAAGGGAAAAAACACCAACAGAACCCAAAGAAGGAAAAAAAAGAGTAAGGCTGCATTTGGGATCATGGAATTAACCCCTCAGATAGAATTGGAGTTGGAAGTAATTCAAATATTAAACCAGCCAATTCTGAATTTCAAAGGAAAGGATTCCATTATAATGCAAGGGAAATATTGTAGTCTAGTTCAAAATCAAAATATTTTGAAGTACTTCTGTAACATCCTAATCATAAAATTGGCTAAAACTTATTATGTAAAAGCAATAAACCTAACAACATATAATAGTACTCCTCAGTTACAAAGTATAAGAGCAACTTAGTAAAAATGTAAAAATTAAGAAGAGAGCTTCTGCTCTTGAGAAATGAGGCACTCTAGTATATTTATACTTATAGAAATCAATTGTAATTTTCCTCTTATAAGTTTGGAACGAACTCAATATAAAAATTTTAAAAAAAACTTGAACTTGAACCATAAAAAAAATGTGAAACAAAAATCATTAAAAAATAGAACAGTTATAAAACAGTAGAGCAGATCGAGTCCAGTACATAACCGACATCCGAAGGAGCACAATAACCAACAACTAGGAATAGATCTAGTCACTTATTTCACGAAGATATCAACGTATCAATACAAATAACAATGAAACAACTGAAAAACGAAATCAACAATTAAATCGACGAAATTGAAGCAGATTAAAATCGAAAAAAATTAACTAAATGAAACCGAGTTTATACCTGCATATTACATTTGACAAGATCAAGAGGAGTAACGGCCATGTGAGTAAGTCCACAGCTCAGGATTCCACCAGCGGTACAGGCGGCATAGAACTCTGGCGAGTACATCTGGATCTTGCCTGCAGGCTCGTTCGGAGCTTGAATCAAAAAGCTCTTCTTAACCGGTGAGAGTTCTCCAGTTCCATTTGCAGATGGTAAGCTAGGGTTTGACGAGGAGCCGGTGAGTTTATCGAGGAGCAGGGTTTTAGATGAAGTATAGAGGAAGCTTGGAATGAGTGATTGCCTGGAAGAAGAGTTATCGGAGAACGCCATCTGAACTGTAGGGACACGGCCGAGTCAGAAATGGATCGGAAAAAGAAAGAAAAAGAAAGGAGTCTCCGCTTTCGAAAAAGCAGTCTCCACCCTCCTGATTTCTCTCTTGTCCTGAGCTGCTAGCAGAAAGCGGAAGTATATATATATATATGAATAATAAACACAAACTATTCTATAAACTATTCTCCTATTATTGTTTAGCTGGCCAATGACCAACTCTCTGCGTCGTTTATACGAAGCCCAATGAATGAAACCGCCCTCTGAACAAAAGCCAGCTTATACTAGGTAAGCCCAACTTCCCAAAGAACAACGGAAATTTTTAAGAAAAGATTAACATTGATATTCTTAGTAAACCTAAGATATTTTATATTTAAAATTGATATAAAAAAAATTTGATTTAGTAAATACAACAATAAATATTTAAACTGAAAAATATTACATATTACAAGACTTATTTTTTATTCCATAATTATAATTTTAATTACTCAAAGTTTAACTAAAAATATTTTAATTTGACCTTTAAAAGTCATCTCACAAATAATAGAAATAAAACGGAAGGGTAAATATTAAATGGGTACCACGAACGGATGATATTTAATAAAATATAAATGAATCTATTATCTATTATTATATATAATAAAACAAAACTAACATCTTAGTTGATCGATTATTAAATTGATCGAGTTATTTTAGTTTGTCACGAGTTAATTCGGAATTCATGTTATATAATGCATGTCATGCTTATAATTATACCAAAATTTTCTTATCATGCGTTATATTATTATATATATATAAAGTATTAGAAAATATATACAATGAAGCATAAAATACCCAATTTTAAATAAAAAACAATTCGTTTTTGGTTTCCTTAGATTTGCTGAAAAGAGTTGGCGTATATATATATATATATATATATATATATATATATATATATATATAAAGAGTCGAAAAATTATGTTTCAATGTATTATAACCATCCATAATATACTATTAATACTCAAATTATAACACAAATCACACACCATATTTTTAAACACACTAGGACCAAGAGCTTTAAATGCCTAGCAGAAGAGTCAACTTAACGATACAACATAATTTTAGAATGTTTCTTTGATAAAGAGATGAATGGCTCCACAACAAGGTTGGGATTGGTTAAACGGTGGTGCCTGTAACAGTTGGTATTAAAAACTAAACGCATCATTGCAGCTTTCGAATTTGAAACCTTCACATATTTGCTTCCTATCTCCACCAAACCTGAATAACTTGATTTAAGAAGCTAATTAGTTACAAGACATAAATAAATAAATTAATTAAAATTTTGGGGAAAGAAACACGAGTTTGAGCCAAGTAAATTCATTTTCTGCACCAGTTATGAAACCACTTGTCAAGAACACAGCCGTCTTTCTAATGGTAACAAATTAAAGAGAAGAAATAAAGAAATAGATTTCCAAACCAAACAATGAATTACTATATAATAACAAGAATGCTTGATGCCATAACTCAAAGAATCACCTGGAACCAAGATTCAACTCCACAACATCATTTCATATTTTCTCCTTTGGAGATGGGTAAACTTGAAATAAATAAGCAAAAGCTACAAGTGGGAAAAATGCATCACCGCCTAAATATGAAGTTGCAGGAAAATTTCGAATACATATATGCCAAACCCCACTTTCCAGGCAACAATTAATTCCTCATTCTCTCATATGTAGTATCCACAGTGGTTCTGTTTTGTTAGCTTAGAGAAGCCTAAGGTGGGCTGTGTCATTCAATCTCTTTATCTGCCAACCCATTTTCCACGAATGTTGTAAAACTGTAACAGAAGAATCATCTATGCAGATCTTATTTGACATCACTGGACTGCAACCTAGGAGGCCTGTGATAAGACATTTAATCGGCACCGAATGCGTGAAAACACCAATAGAAGAAGAGGCGAAAGAAGGAGAGCTCAAGGTAAAAGGAGATGACCGGACACTTATTTCATGAAGGGCGCTTTGGTGGTTATTAGGTTCTCGAGGGGTCATCTCGTCGTCAGCCTCGTTATCTCCGGTTGTGGTTACAATTTGTAGCCTGCTCTTACCAGACTTTTTCCGAGGCCCTTGCCGGTGTTTGTGAAGCAAATCCCAGTGGGGTGGTGGGAGAGAAGGCCCATCTCGATCATGAATCAAATTAGTAGATGGGTGAGAATTGAGGTGTGAAAACCCATGGTTCTCACTTGGATCTGGTGGAGAGAAATCAGATCTCAGTTTTTCAGGCAACCCCACAATTGTTCCATTTAGGAACTGGATCATTCTGAATTCCACTTGCCTAAGTGATTCTCCAGAAGGCGCAGAGAAATCAGGCTGGAATCTATCCATTAGGCTCAACATTTCGGGGGTGTATATATCTGACCTCTGACAACCCTCCCAATGTCCTTGACTCATTTCAAGAAGTGCATCCGAAGATTGTATATGTTGCTCCAAAATATTCATCTCCTACAAGGTTGAATGAGCAGAAATCTCATTTATATATAGCACTTGAAAAGACTAGCTAGTAAAGTGGTCAAGGCACATCAAGTAACATTTGTTTATCATCTTTATCCTTTACATTACTCAATCAAATGACAAAATTGAAAGATGAAGTAAATCAATGCCAGTAGTTGTCAGTGTAATTACCAACTAAATATCTAACTAGTTTTGTCATATGATATCCACAGTTATTACAGTGTGACCCTAATGCAGCACATGCCTGGCGGAAGAAAAAACATTAACATGCTACAAACTTGTTCCAAAGGCAAGAAGTCAGAGGTGAGTCCAAAAGCCTAGTCTAGCTATAGACCTTTTTGATTTTCTCCTTAAAAATCAAAGGAACTTATCAAAATTATCTCGTGCAGGGACACAAAATGGTGCATTATATATCACTTTTGATGGAGTGGGTGTCTGGGAAGCTCGTATGCATGTGCGGACAAATTCCTAACCCTTCTATGCCCTAAAGAATTTTGAGAGTGCCAATAGATTATCATCATGAGATTTTAAGCACAAAGTCACAATCTTGGATAAGAGGAGAGTAAATACACTCCTCATCACGAGATCAAGTCTTTTAAGCACAAAGTTACAATATTTGATAGGAGGAGAGTAAATACACTCCTCACCAAATCAGAAAATATCATTATCCTAATTAATTTTCTCCTTTAAAATTGGTTTCTGAAATTAAAAAATATATATATTATATGAAGATGGTAGGAGAGCTGATTCATTGCTACTAAGAGCATGAATCCAATTCTAATCATCATTCTGACTATGAATGAGTTAGCATTCACTAGACAACAAATTCATTCTTCATGAGTGGATTATAAACATAACTACTATGTAAACCAGAGTTTACCGTTCTGCATATGTTTACAAACATAAATTGGAGAGGTCCAAGGTTCAATCTTTATTGAGGTTTGTCTTTGTCAGTGTTAACTATCACCAATTTATAGGCTAGCAGTGTAATACGTGCCAAGGATGGTTGTAGGCTGACAATAAATTTTAACACAATTTGTTTGGTGATGCAGAAAAAAACATTACTTATCATTACATTCATTTCAGGGCTACATTTTAAGGCAATTCAACCACTAATTGGTTCAAATACAAGAATGGGAATTGAATGACAAAGATCACAACAGCATTAACACTTAATCAACCAAAGTTGAGCAAATTTATATCAGGTTAATAGTCAGTGTATCAAAATATATAGCTATGTTTACTGAATCAATCAAAAGAGCTAAATAATTTATCAAAATGAACTACTACTACATAAGGGCAATGCTACAACCAATTCAAATCAAGAGACTACCTGGCATACTGAAAGAGCAGTGCCTCGGGCCCGATCCAACGGCGACGTATAAACAGCATTGAACCTCACTCCCTGAGATTTCAAAAACACCGCCAAAGCTCTCGCTTGCCTCTTCCCATTCGGCGTCAACGCCGCCTCAGGGCACCTACCGGCAACCAAATCCGGGCGTAAATTCATACGACACTCCCCATGACTGATCAAGAACACCGTAACCGTCCGATCATCTTCCACCACATCCGCCGCCGAGAAGCTCCGGGAGAATTGCGGAGGAGGCGGCAAGGGCGGTGGCGGAGCCAGAACATTGTAAGGGTCCCACACTTTGATCGACGGCCCCATTCGTGGTGTCCCGAATGACGAGAGCTGAGGGGACAACGGCGATGCGGACGCGTGACAGGGTAACATTTCTGGCTCTTGCTCTAGAACCTTTTTTACCAAATTACCATCGCCTGGTAATTCTCTTCTACCATCATTGTCGCCATTATCATCTTCCTCTGGTTCTTCGTCATCCTCTTCTTCTTCGTCGTCATCTTCGGCTACTTGTACGGATTGAGAGGAGCCCATCTGAGCCGAGTGTATTTAGATCTACCCAATTTATTCAAAATTCAATCTTTAATGTTCCAACATGATAACTAGTGTAGAGAGCGAAATTTGTAAGGGAAATTGTGAAGGAAAATAAAGGAGATCTGAGGAGTATCGGAATCTAGATCTATCTTGTCGGTGTACTCTCTCCCCTTTTGCTGTCTGGCCAATCTAACCAAATTTGGAAAAGGAGAATATGAGAGTAACAACATATGCCCATGACTGAAAAGTATGGTACTGGTTTACTATAATTAACTAAATTAATCTCAAGTTCAAATATATATATATATATTGAACAGACTTGCATTATACTTTTTCAAAGTTTTTAAAATAAAATAATAAAAATCTTGAACCATTTCTCAATTTGGACAAAAAAAATGTTAAAAAATTACTATTTTATGTTAATACCATGATTTCAATACCTTAATATACTTTGTTAATTTTGTGTTGTTGGTAAAATATACACGAGTAGAGAATTATATTTATTGTTAAAAAAAAAAATTTAAGGAGAGGAGAATTTTAATATGAACAAAAAAAGTGAAGCTTTTTATAATTTTTGAAAATGTGCTTTGACTTTTAAAAATTTTCTATTTTGTTCTTTATTATTAATTTTTTTTATTTTGTATTTACACCTTTAAATTTTATAAAATGGAAAGGTTTAGAAAAGTGTTTTTCATTTGGAAGATTTCAAATTGAACGAACACCTCAATAATCATAATGTGGTGATTAGATATGACAACCTTCTCCTTGGATTTGATGGGCATCTGATTCTGATTCTGATTCTGATTCTGATTCAAACAAATAGTTGAGTTCTCAAGCCCTCTGCATTGATTTAACCATTGACATTAATATTCAACCATATTTGGCTGAATCACATAATATAACCCCAGAAGTTAATCACACCCCCATAAATTTCTTCCGAGAAAATTATAATTTCATAATCAGAATCAACATCCACGGTCACTAAATCACCTTTCAATTGCATTGATTATGATGTCTTTGGGAAAGTGTGGTTAATGGTGATTATTCTATTATAATATTTAAATTTAAAAACAACCAATTGCGCTGATATATTTTTTAGACATTTGAGCAGCAGCGATAATGGCTATTAATTATGATGAATTTCATATTTACTACCAAGTCCGGTCTCTTCATGCATAAACTATAACTAAATATTGTCAGTACAAATTCAATGATCTCTAGTTCGTCCCCCTGTCTTTCTGATTTTCTTGGAGCTGAAATTGGTTATTGGACTATTATTTATATTATAATGTAATTGAAGAAACGATTACATAATTTACTTCCCATTTCCCAAATACATATTCATAACATAATCATCGTATCATATAAGACTCTTGTTTGGTTTGGGAGAATGAAATATTTTGTTATTTAAAAGTGGAGAGAATTAGTCTTTCGATCAAACATCTATTCATATATTTAAATGATTGCTTTATTTATTAGATAGGTAAAGATCGGTTCCATTCCAATTGATACTTTTTTTTTTCAAAAATAATAATAATTTCAATCGATCAAAATGTCGGTATAGAAATGCCTATTCCATTCACATTCACATTCTTATTCTCATTTTCATTCTCATTCCAATGTTGTAACCAAACAGACTTTAAAAACTATAAAAAATTATTAAAAGAGCTCCATCTATAGATAATAATTATGTTTTTCGTTTCATATTTGTCCTAAAATTATAATTTGTTGAATTAATAGTGATAACATGATGATGAAATTAAAAATATTAATAACAATCAAAGAAAATTGAAGCACATTTCTCGTGGAGAAATACATTATTTAACTTTTCTCTAAAGGAAATAAAATCGCATAGATTAATGCACAAAATCCTTCAACAATATTATCATCTCAAGTTTTATGGAGCTTAGAAAGGACTTATCAGTTAAGTCTTAAATATTAGTACATATTTAAGCTATAATAATTATAATAATTTATTTAATTTCAAATAATCTTGTTGAAAAACATTTAGTATTTCATGGTATAAGAACAGTGGATCTGTATTATTAAATTCTAATAATAATAATTGGGGTAAAAAATATACATTGCATGCATACTTAGTAAGGATACATTACATGTATAATAAGAAAGTAAATTCTTGAACGCTTGAGTTGACAACTGAAATATTTGTATTACCGAGTTGACTCAAAATTAACCAAAACGATTCCATCTTTGTCTTATTATTAATTTGGAAGTGGTTAGCATGAAGTTTATTTGTAAGTAAGTTGGTCAATTGACTAATAGAGTGTTGACACGCAGTCAAGACTCTATGTGTGTCAGCATTCTATTGGCTAATTGACTAACATACTCAAAAATGAACTTCATACTAACCGGATCCTATTAATTTGCATTGATTGATTGATTGATGATTTGTATCGATGGATTGACTCGAGTCATATATCGTGGTCTTGTTAGAATATTTCCACGCCATTTCAGATAATGTATTTTTGTTACGAAAATATGTAAAATTTTAATTCTAATCGTTGTTCTAGATTGATCATGAGACCCTAGCTATTATATATTTAGAAAATAGATAAATTCATAACAAAAAATAATATTTTCACATAAAAATTATCGCTATAGATTCTATAGCGCACGATAGTTTTCAATGTAGCTATACATCTATAGGGACATTTTTTATATAAAAATATTAAAAATTGTTGTAAAAATATCAATTTCCTATATTTACTCACAAAAGAACTCCCCTGTTTCAAAAGAATTTCTTTTGACTTGATTTAATTTGTTAAGTTCTGCTCGACTACATTTACATTTGTTATTAAACATAATTTGTGTAAGGGAATTGATATTTTCAAATATATTTTTATGTGTTTCTTTCTCACATGAACATATACACTCTGTTTTTGAGTTTTGAATAGAAAAGAAAAGAATAGAAAACTTAAATTAGAATAGAAAAGAAAAGAATAGAAAACTTGAAGTTTTCCTTTGTGTTGTTATAGAAAATTTAAAATTGAGGACATGAGTTATAATTTAAAATTTATTATATTAAAAATTGAGGATAATATATGAATTATAAAAATATTACTTATTCTACCGTCCAAATCAGGCCAATTTTGGACGAAAAAATTTGACAGGAAAAGTGGCCAAGTTTTTTATCCATTTCTTTTCTTTTTCATTTATTAAAAAACTCAGAAACATAAGAATTGGAAAGAAAACTTAAATTTTCCGTCTATTTCTTTTCTTTTCTGTCCATTTTAAAACTCAGATGCGTAAGTGGATCACGAGTTCATATAAAAATAAACCATATAAAAAAATATTAAAAATAAATATGAAAATAGTATTCTCCTTTAGTCCTTTATCTAACCATAAAGCACATAACAATATTCTTAACATGCTTAAGAGAATTCACAACAGATTCTCTAATAGACGCTCTATATTCATATTTGAAGAATATATCAATAAATTAATATTCAACAGTTTCCTTATCCTTATATAATTCTCTATTTTAATCCCTATATATGATTTGACTCCTCAGGGTGGGGGAATCAAAAGAGCGTTCCTTATTTATGTAAAATGACATTTCACATCCTATTTATTGCGATTTTATATTGGTTAAAGGATCTTTATCTCACTTAATTGCTGATTTGGGTATGCATGCCTATCAAATTCAATCATTTTTATTTTTTAAACAGAGAATTTAGAGAAGAAAGAGAACTATAAAAAAAAATTAAAAATCAGTCAAATTTTGATTTTGATCATTTTTGTAAAAAATATTACTGCTGATTATAAATTTTATTATTTTATAATTAAAATAATGTTGTTTTAGTTCTCATAAATATATAATGATCGTTGCGCATTTTGATTTCTAGCAATATTTATTTTTAAATTAAAATAATTGTAATTTTTAAATTCAAACAACAATTACTTTTAAATAAAAAAATAGTTACAACGTTTAAAACATGATTTGACTGTTGGAACTTTCAAATTTTAATATTTAAGGAATTAATATAAAGAACCTGATTGGTACATAGTGAAAAAATTGAATCTCTATCCTACAGAATGATCCAATAGCACTACATAATAGAGATAGAGATAAAAAAACTGTTGCAAATGCTCTAAGAACGTAGGACGGAGCTCTCTCACTTTCTTTGGACAAATTAAGTGTAAACCATGTACTCTCTTTGTTCAAATAATAAAGTAAAATTCACTATATTTATACACAAACTAATACACATTATAATATTTATATTTATATTTACTATATTTATATAGTATATTCCCCCAGTTCTAAAATATAAAATTATTTTTGACTTTCTGGAGTTAACTTATGGCATTTTCAAATTCAAAGTTATTTTGAGTCAATATAATGATGAATTTCGTAAAAGTATCTAAAAAAATATTATTAACGTCACAGAAAAAATTATTGTTTCATAATTTTTAATTGATCATCTTAATTTTGAATTTAAAAATATCTTAAATTGACTTGTTAAAAGGCAATAGTAATCTTATATTTTATAAGGTGGTAATATAATTTAAGTAAATAAGTAATTAATGTACTAAAGTCAGACTTTAGTGAAAAACTTTGACTTGCTCTTTTTGTGTAGGAATTATGAAAAATTGGAGCATCATTTAACCATTTAATTAAACTTTTTTCGATAATAAATTTAGTCTTAACATTTATTATACCAAAATATAAGAGGAATTTTGAATTTTTAAAATTAATCTGAAATATTTTCAAATTTAAACTTAACGTGATTCAAGTAATAAATTTTCTAATTACTTCGTAGTAGTTTTCAGAAAAATTACAATATTCATAATTATTTACTAGAATTAAAAAAATATTATACTCCTTTCATTTTAAAATTAGATATACTGATTTGACTTTTGATGTCAAAACGATGACATATATTAAACTTAAAATTGATGTGATTTTATTTAATTTACTCGATACAATTATTACACTTTTATAGTATATAACAAAATTATTAATTACAAAAATTTATTTTATTATAAATTTTTATAAGTCATATTAATTTTGAAGTTTAATATATCATCGTTTGATTCTAAAAATTAAATTAAATCTTTAATTTTGGAACGAATTTTGAATGCAAAATGTCTCTCCTTAAAAGAAAATTTTAAAATGTTTTGTTTTATATATATATTTGTTTGTGTTTCCTTCAATTCTTCATTAAATGTGAAATGTAAAAAATAAGTTTTATATACATGTATAGGCGGACTCTTTTCGACAAATCATAAAGATCGAATCAAAAACCAATGGACAGATTTTAAGTTTTTCTATAGTTTTGACTATTATTTTAAGAGAGAGAGAGCAATATTTATACTCAAGAAAATGCTCCCCTCCCCTCCCCGAAGGTATAATATCTACATTATATGATACTCTCTCCGTTTCTTCTTAATATAAATTAGTTTTAAAGTTTCTGCATAAGATTATTAAAGTTAAATTGTCAGATAAAGATTAATTATAATATCAGTTATCTATTTTACCCTTGTATTGGAAGAAGAGATTATTATTTATTGGACAAAAAATAGTGAGAGGACCAAAGTTACATTTAATACTTGGGGTAATATTAAAAACTAAACAATTAATGTTTTCTTGAAATTTTAAAACGACTTATATTAAGAAACAAAAGTATTTCTCTAAAATGACTTATATTAAGGAACAAAGGTAGTACTTTTGAACAGCACCGAGTCCAAACCTGGGTGTGGAACTTTGGATTATAAATTGAGACGTGTAGATTATAAATTGAGACATGTGCAAACTTTAAGCTTGTCGTGGCCAGTTTTATCACCATCTTGCGCGAAGTATTAGTCCTAGGGCTGTTCCAAAAAACTAGTTTTTTTAGTATTTTGGACCAGATCGAACCGGCTGGTTTGGTACAAAAAAAATTAGTCCGTTTTAGTACCAAAAAACTGGTATATACCGATTTTTCGATATCAATTTTGGTTCGACATTTTGATGATTCGGTTTTACCGAACCGGACCGGTATATCCGTTTTCTAATTTTTATTATTATTATTAATAATAATAAAATAATGAATATAATAATAAAAAAAATATTAATAAAAATATTAATAAAAATAATAATAATAATAATTATATTAATTTTTGGTAAAAACTAATACCGCGGATTTGGATATACCTGGGTCCAACTAGTACCCTACGATATTTTATCAATATTTGACGATTTTAAGCATCGATTCTGGTTTCGCATCGATCCTTCCTCGCACAAATTTTTACCGTTTGAACAACCCTAATTAGCCTTTTTAGTCTCAGACTATATATATATATATATATATATATATATATATATGAATAGTTATTCATAATAAAGATTATTTCAATAAATAATGCTTTTATTATTTAATGGCTAAAATTAATTTGGGCATGGGTTCTATCGTTAGTTCTTTTGGCAGCCAAAGAAATTTTTATCCACGGTCATTATAATGACTAATTAAGTTGCACTCGAAAATTAGTAGAATTTTGCCCTGATCACTACTCTTATTATCGATCAGACTAAGCAACAACGATTTATCATCAATATGACATCTTATAGTCTGGCCGCTAGTAGGAGTAGTGACAAGACAATAAACAAATTGTTTGTTGTTATTAAATGTTTGCAGAGTTGATATGGTATTAATTAAGAGGAAGAAGAAGAAGAACTAAGCCACTCGTGGTTCAATGGTAAAAAAATTACTCATAAGACTTGGGTGTGAGATTTTGGGATTCATTCTTACTAAAAGCAAAAATGTTAAATATTAGTTGAATATAGCAACAACAAAAAAAAGAGAATACAATGTTAACTACATCAAAATTCAAGTTTGAATAGGTTATTCTACTCCAATTGCTAATAAGAATATTTTTGTGACGCCCCCAAAATGAGTATACATCACCATTCTGAGTCATCAAATACATGGTACAGAATTCAAATACAACTTAATTATACAACTGTCGTGTAAAGTACGACAAAACATAAGCTAGGAGTTTCAACACGAATATTGTCTTCTAGACAATATCCAAACTCAAATTCAATAATAGTATATTTATTTTCATACTATTTCACAAAATAGTGAGGACTACTAATGCAAACATCTGGACCATCACTCCGTTCCCCGACTAGTCTCAGCTATATTCTCATTTCCTGAAGAGAACAATGAAATCAAAGGGTGAGCTCAACTAGCCCAGTAATAAATATTATGACTAAGATAATGCAGAATAATTTATCGTTAGCCTTCAACAGTGTTAAACTGATAAAATACAATAGATATCAAGTTTAACTGCATAGATGAACAAAGCAATCCATTAAGAGTCAAGTAGAGCATGAAATCTACTATCTTCTATGATTTAAAAAGTTTATCATCAATTTTATCGCTTCGATCTACTTTTAATAAATAATCCACATCATCGAATTATCCTCGCACTACTACCAAGGATATTCATTAGTATCACGACCATGAGTTATCCATGCACTACGGGCCAAGGATATTCGTGTTTTCATCAATGGTCATGATCATGTCAACAATTGTTCATCAATGCACTACGGGCCAATGAGAACTTTTACCACATCATTTGTAACATTACAGTAATGATTATACCGAATAATCCCTGATCATAATCATATCAATTTCATCTATGTACTACGGGCCAAAGATGACTTTCATAACAATATAAGCATGAGGATGATGACAATGATATAAGAATTCAATTAAAAGAAAACTAAGGATAAATTTTTAAAGATTTATAACTTAATTTATCCAGAATTTAATAATATTCAAATTGTCAACATGATACTGTTTTGTGGAGTAAATTTCAAGAATAATATTGTATCAAAAATGATTTGGACCGAAAAAAAATCATTTTTTGTCATAAACAGTACCCTGGGTGAATAGTAACCGAGTGAATAGTACCCCGTAAATAGTACTTTGGGAATAGTAACCCCGTGAGTAGTACTCCGGCAAGAAAAAGTTAAAACTTATCAAGAATTCTCAAAATAATATTTCCATAAAAAGATACTGGATGAAGCGCAAATATCAAGGATATTCTTCTAATTTCATGGAGTATAGAAGCCAAAACTTTAACAAAATGAGTGTAGAATTCGAAATCTTAAATGAAATAATACTCTTTACATACTACAGAGTATGGAAGAAAATATTATTTCATATGAATACTGAACAAAAATAATATCCCTTGCCTTTAAAAGGAGAGTATTCCAACTGGTATAACGGGGATATTCTTGAAGAAAACTTGAACTGTTTTCTACGCTCAAAGCTTCCTTAAACTCTAAAGAAATACGCTCAATATTATAGAAGAAGAATTCTCTGATTCTGGTGTGATTTTCAATTCTAACTAAGCATCCTATTTATTGGAGAATGGAATGATACTATTTGAATTTAAAAAATCACGTGTGCAGAGTGGGGGGATTCACGGACGCAACAAAAATTCGGTAGGAAATTTGATTTTCACTATGCACTCACTATGCAAATACTATACAGACACTATGCATAATAAAATATAATATATTCTATTTTTTATAAAAAACAAAACTTATTATAATATATATGCTAAACAGTACTCCTTCGCGTGAAAACCAATTTGAAATCCTTCGCAGGACATTTCATTTTTTCTTCCACATGTGGCCCCCACCTTTATAATAAAGAATAAATTTCTACCATTTTGAAAAATAGGTAAATAGGGGTCCAAATAATACGCTAAAATTTACAACAAATGCTTCGTAAAATTCCCTCAATATTTTTAACAACATTTATTTATTACTATTATTATTCGCAATATTTAACAACCAGATCATTCCCAAGAAAGAGGGGACTTTTCAATAAGGATTTCTCCCTATTGGCGCGCAATTAGGTGACCAAACCTCTCCTCGACAGAACTTTCTAGACATTGTCAATATTGCAAATAATAATATGAATAACTGTATTGTCTCAATTATTGATTTAATAATATATAAAATATCGACAATAATTGAATCAAATAACGTGAGATACTATGCATCAATTCGTAGCAATAATTGAACAAAACCGAGTGACTTCTCACGTAAGCATCAATAATCAATACTGCTTTGCTACTTATGCAACAACGCCAGACATCGTATTTTTAACACCGGGTATTTCAACATTTAACGGTAAAAACTTTCGTAGTTATTTTTATAAAAAATATTTTTATCGCTTTTCTCATTCCAACAATAATTCCGCTGTGGGGTCCACTGATGATTGTGCATCGCGCATTTAATATTCTTTGTTAAAACGAATATTCCCTACCAATCGAATATAATACAACAACTTGCATGTATTTGAAAAATTTATAAATATTACCTACAATTATAACATTATATCAAATTCACTCCTTAATATTCAAAAATGATATTTATAAAAAATTCATCTTTATTCATAAAAGTTGGGGTCTTACAGTTTCTACCGATTTTTTTAACTTATTTATTTTAATATATAAAATTCGACTAGAATTACATGTATGAAATAACAAACTTGGTAGTATATATGTATGTATACATGACTAATTTTGTATGAAGTCATATACATGCATAATATTGACATATTTTGTGCAAAAATTTAGACTAATAATATGGAATAATTGGTGTTTACATATACATTAAATAATTGGGAATGCATACCTTTATACATGAAATATTATGGGTGTTTTTTTAATTTATGATGCCATTTTTAGGTAAAATATAAATGGAGAAATGGTTGCCCGGATCCATTGACCCCAATGTCTCTAATTTATAACCAACAAGGTCATATGTCGAAAGACGTATGAAAGGGTGTTGATAGGGGTGTTGGGTAAAATCTATATACGCACAACACGCAAGTATACGTGGTCAACAAGTAAGTATACGTGGTCAACAAGTAATAAAGTGATAAGTTGAGTATCGTTCCCACAGAGAATTAGTTAATAAAAATCACCAAGTACTAACCCGTAACCAACTCAATCTTATTTAAACAAATGAATTTCAAATTATATAAATTAAACTACTATTAAATTCCACTAATTAAATTAAGACTATGGAGATTTAAGATCACAACTTCACTTATTGCTTCATTTAAGTTAACACACTTCTCATCAATTATTCTCTATCCCGAATTGTTAATCAAGAACACGAATGTAGTATTAACCACCTCTCGATGCACTAATACCGTATTAACGTCAATCCACAATCAAGATAGAAATCCGTTAAACACCTTAATCAACTAACTCACTATAATTCTATGTGAATTACAATTGAAGAAGGTTGAAGAATAAGTTCTTTATCCGATTACATGCGGCGTCAAACATATCTCTACCTTAACACGAATCAAGTTTAAGCTACTAACAAAATCCTGAACACATGTTATATCAACTAGGTCTAGATTTGAATATCCTCTTTCGATTTCATCCAACTCCACAAAGAATTGTTGATCAGGCAATTCATAGATTAAAGCTCAAATCAATATAGACAATCCTCACAATAGAACATAATAATTGATAGCAAAATATATTAAAATAAACTACACAATAAGATCCATTGTAATCTCAAACAAAGAATTAGTTCATTGAATTAAAACTAAGAATCCACAATTGAAAACACATTAAAAGATAAGAATAAGAGTAAAGTAAAGAGTAAATCTGTTGTCAGCAAATCTCCATCTTCTTCAAGCTCCTGCTCTTGATCTTCAATGGTCTCCAAGTTGCTTCAATCTCCAAAACTATTTAGAACTAGTGTTTTGATCTAATTTACTCTAATCTAATCTAATGGAATGCTCTCTCTCCTCTAATCTTTCCACTAATCCTTGTTATTCCCCTCCTTTTATAAGCCTTTGTACATGTCTTTAACTCCTCTTGGAAGTCCTTGAGTCAATTGGATCGAAACAATCCTTTCCGAACTCAAATTTGGCTAAAAACCACTTCTTTTACGCGTACCCCCACCCCGGCGGGGGTCTAGGCTTGTCAAGGGCCCGCCCCGGCGGGCTATGGTTCTGCTAAACAGCTGGTATGCCCGCCCCGGCAGGGGTTTTACTAAGGAAAAGCCCGCCCCTGCAGGCTATCATTTTCTGTCACAGCATCCTCTGGTAAAATGGCCATAACGTTTGATCCGGGAAGAGTTACGGGGCCTTCCACCTATCAAATCGAAGATATCGACGAGATCTACAACTTTCATTCTTTGAGGATTGATAAAATCTGGCCGGATGAAGGTTGAAATTGAGCTGGAAGTGACTGCTACGCCAATGACCACCCAAAACCATGACGTTCGACGTCCGTTGGCACAACGATCATAACTCTTGCATCCGAACTCCGATTGGAATGATTCAAGATATTCCGGAAAGCTACTAAGATGCTCTACAATCTAAGCCAAGTTCTAAGCCATGAACATGAAATCCCAAACGATGTCCGATTTGCTTTTCTTTGCGTTTTTCCTTACCAATCGTCGCTCACACCGCTCTCAAAAGTATAACCTACAAAATGAACACAAAATGCATGAAAAGTAACTAAGATAAATAAATATAAGTAACTAATTCAAGTAAAAGATACCGGATAAATATATATAAAATCCACTTATCAAATACCCCCAAACTTAAACTGTTGCTTGTCCCCAAGCAACACAACATAATGCAATGCAATGCAATGAAATGCAACTAATCTATATGCCTACAAATCCAGCAGTATTGATAAACACAAGTCTATTCAAATGGCCTTAGAGAAATCAAGTAAACATGATAATACATCATATCAAAACTCATCAGTAACTTCCCAATCAATCATCAAATCTTAGACTGTTATCACTAGTATAGTGTGTGTGTGTGCTTCACAACAATGTTAACTGATATAAAATTAAATTTAACACATAACAAGTCTCTTCGAAAACATCATACAATATAAACTCAAGAAATCAAAAAACAAGCTAGATCCAACTAAAACCAAATAATTACCAATATCGAGGGTCAACATGGGATACTTATGCTTTATTTTATCTACGGGGGCTTTTTGCTCTTATTTCCCGTTTTATTCTTCTTCTTTTTTTTGTTTATATACACATAGCTATGCAATGTCTTATTCTCTTAGGCTTTTCAATGCTACCTTAACGAAGCTTTCACCAACGACTCCGCACTACTCCTGGCACCATTAAGACAATCAGACGCCCCAAAATTAGGTATACGCCACCCATCTTGGGTCGCCACTTACATGGTACATAAATTCAAATACAACTTATTAACCTAACTCGTCATGGTACACAATACGACATAAACCGTGAGTTTGAATACAAATATTGTCTACTAGATATTATACAAACTCAAAAGGAGTCCTCATTACAACTATTATCACACTATTTCACGTAATAGTGAGGACTACTAATGCTATCCTCCGACCATTACTTCGCTCCCCGACTCGTCCCAAATTATGTTCTCATTTCCTCAAGAGAATAAAGAAAAAGAAAGGGTGAGCTCAACTAGCCCAAGAAGAAATATTATGACTAAGATAATGCGTAATAAATTATCATTAGCCTTCAACAAATGTTAAACCGATAAAATACAATAGACAACCAGCTTTAATCAAGCAGCTGAATAAGCAATCCATTAAAAGAGTCAAGAGAGAATAAAGTCTACTATCTTTTAGGTTTTAAAAGGTTTTCATCAATTTTTATCACGAGACTCACTTTTTAATAAATAAACCACCACATCTAATCATCCCCGCATTACTACCAAGGATTTTCATCAAATTATCAATGGTCACGACTATACCAAATCACCCCGGTCATAATCATACCAAAACTATCCATCATCGCATTACATGTGCCACCGAGGACTTTTTGTCACATCATTTATATCAAGTCATGATTATACCGAATGATCCTCGGTCATAATCATACTAAGTTCATCTACGCACGTAAGCCAAAGATAACATATAATAACATGAGGATGATGACAATGACATAATAATTCAATAAAACAAGTTCAAGAATTATTTAATCCATGAATTATTAACGTCCAAATTGTCAACACGATATCGCTTTGTAGAGAGTAAAATTCAATAATGATCGTAAGAATATTTCCATGAAAAGATATCGATGAAACGCAAATATCAAGGATATTCTACTAATTTCATGGAGTATAGAAGTCAAAGTTTTAACCAACCGGGTATAATAAAGAATGGAATAACAAAAGAAATCACCACGCACGCGGTATTCGATGTATGTGTTATTCCAATGTAATAATAATAACTTAACTGTGTCGTGAAATTCACACCGACGTGATGTTCCAATGTAATAATAAAGATGGAACCAGATCCTGTAAAACACATGTATAGGATATTCCAATGTAATGATAAAGATTTTAACCAGTCCTGTAAAAACACACGCATGTGATGTTCCAATGTAATAATAAAATCGGAACTGTGTCCTGTGTAAAACACACGCATGTGATGTTCCAACAAATAATAGAAGAATGTCACCAAGTATAGGTAAATCACAGATACAAAGTTATTCCAATGTAATAATAAGCAATGGAATAACATAAGGATTTCACCAAGTATAGGGTATGCCACATATACAAAGTTATGTATAGGGTATGCCACTTTTATAGGTTATTCCAATGTAATAATAATGAATGGAATAATGTAAGTTCTCTTCAAGAAGAAAGAATAACACCCCTACCGTAAAAAGAACCTAATATAGAAGTAGTGAAGTAGCGTATCACTCTTCTTCTTTCTATAATTTTCTCTCTATAGCTTCTCTCTATAATTTCTCTCTCTGTAGTTTCAATGAATTCGTAAGAAAATAATGAAGGAATGAGCTTCTATTTATAGAAAAATGGAATGCATAAGAATTAATCCATGAACTATCCTAGATTGATTTACTTTAATCTGACGGTCCATATTTAAAGAAAAATCTTTTAAATAAAATATAATATATTCTATTTATATAAAAACATTTTACTATGCAAACACTATGCAATACTATGCAAAAACACTACAAAAACACTACGCAACACTATGCATAATAAAATATAATATATTCTATTTATGTAATAACTTTAATAAAGTATTCTATTTTATATAAAAGATGTTTCGCTTTTATTACGTTAATAATACGAATAAAATAAAACGTCATTATCGCTATAATAATTCATATTATTAATCGACAATAATGGAATCAAACCGAGTGACTTCTCACATAAGCATCAATAATCAATACCGCAAGGCTACTATGCAACCACACTTTATTATCGTATTTTTACTACCGAAAGTAGTTTAACAAGAACTACTAGTAAAACTTCCGCCGTTATTTCAATAAAATATTTTTGTCATTTTCTCAATCGATAATAATTTCATTATGGGTCCACCAATGATTGAGCTCATTGTACTTAATATTCCCTCGCTAAACCGAATATTCCTCGACCCAATCGAATATAATATAACCACTGTGATACTTTGCAAAATTTATAAATACTACCCACAACTATAATATTATCTCAAATTCACACCATAATATTAAAAAATTATTTTGACAAAATTTAAATCTTTATTGATAAAATCTGGGGTCTCACAATCTCCCTCCTTATGGAATTTCTCCTCGAAATTAGAGTAGTACGACTCGATATGATAAAGAGATGAGGATACCTTGAATACCTTTATCGCTTAAAATATTAAATTCATCTTTGAAATCATCTTTGCCAAAAAGATATTTATTAACAATTCATCTTTGCACTACAAAGCAAAGATATACAATCAGAAACCAATAATGCCGAGACGCAAATATAATAAGATCACGACCACGAATTATCCATGCACCAATCGCCAAGGATATTCGTGTTTTTTTCAATTACTACCATGATTATACCGAATAATCCTTGGTCATAATCATACCAAGTCTATCAATGCACTACGATTTACTTTACTACATCCATGAATTAATATTTCATCACGTCAACTCAATAATTCATTATATCATCACCACTACGTGCAATTAAGATATCACGACCATCCATGCACTACTACCAAAGATAATCGTGTATTCATTAAGATCACGACCACAAATTATCCATGCACTACTACCAAAGATAATCGTGTATTCATTAAGATCACGACCACAAATTATCCATGCACTACCAAAGATAATTGTGTATTCATTAAGATCACTTACCACAAATTATCCATGCACTACTACGGCCAAAGATAATTGTGTATTCATTAAGATTACACGACCAAAATTATCCATGCACTACTACCAAAAAGATAATTGTGTATTCATTAAGATCACGACCACAAATTATCCATGCACTACTACCAAAGATAATTGTGTATTCATTAGTATCACGACCACAAATTATCCATGCACTACTACCAAAGATAATTGTGTATTCAATTACTATTATGATTATACCGAACAATCCTCGGTCATAATCATACCAAGTCCATCTACGCATCTACTACAAGCCACGTATTTACTTTCAACATAATATAAAGCATGAGGATAATGATATAAAGAATCAATCAAATGAGATAAAGGATAAATATTAAATATTTATAATATAATTTATCCAGATTCAAGAATATCCCCATGTTTTCAATCACTTAATAATCTCATAATCTAATATCATTAATATTATAACAATATTTTAATCACTTCTTAAATTTATAAATAATTTATCTTAATTGTTTACGCTTTTACCATATAATGCATTTAATCATTCAAAATGTCATACTCATAAAATATCATCACCAATTATCAAATCCTCATCAAAAAAATATGCATATACTCTATATAGGATTCTCTAGCCATAATATCCTATTTTCAACTTTGTTACTTCACATAACATATTTAACTCATATGTTCGTAATTAAACTATTTTCATGAAAATACCAAATCAGTCCCAAAAATATTTCTTTTCTGGGATTTAGCATAATATAGTCCCATAATGAAAATATATTTTCTCTCGAATTTTTAAAATTCATTTACTATTTTTCAAAAATCAATTTCTAATTAATTCCTTAAGAAATTAGCTACCTCAAGTTTAACTCCAAAATTCCCCAAATCTTGGCAGGACCTTACACATGTTAACGTGAGCTTCTAGTTTAAATTTCATGGTCATCTGAGTTATAGAACTCCTTATATAGCGTTTTTTAAAAAAAACCTAAATATTGAAAGAGTCATAACTTGCTCATTTTAAGTCAGAATGAGCTCATTTTTGGACAGGAGATACTTTATACCATATACCTTCATGTCCCCAAAGGCCAGAATTTTTCTCATAATTTAAGTGGCCAAAACAGCCCCTTAAAGTTTCTGGGCAGTAGCATTTTTGAAATTTACAGCTTTGGCCTCCTTTGCTAAAATCAGTCCACACAAAAATCTACAACACCTTTTCCAGTAATTCCACTTGGATTAGTTAGGTAACTCATAGATCTAACTCTAGGACTTGACCACATTCAAAAATTCAAAATATAATAAGAGATATGGTCAATTGAATTTCATGTTATGTTTTTCACCAAAATCTGATTTTCAACTCTTTGTGATTTCTAAGAAACTTTCATGTTTTTACATACTAACCAACATAACTCATCATAAAACTTACTAATACCACGAATACCCATGATTTTCATTATTCCAATGCTTTTATTATGACTTTCATCATAAACCACGTAAACTGTTTATTTAGTTGTAGAAATATTTGAGGGTTTAAGAAATGGGTTTTTGTACTGGGGTCAATACAAAATTCGATTTCACGCTCTAGGGTAGGCTAGGAAATCTTCAAGAATACGCCAAGAAATTTATTAATGATAGAAATATCATTCAAAATCATTATTTTATCCAAGACTTGATAGTACGTCACATTGATACCAACTCGCGACTTCTATCCCTTAACCTAGATAAGACCTCACAATGATACCTATAAACTTGCCATCTTCATTCACGATGTCGCCATGTAAAGTCCGTCTTTTTGGCATTCCATTCCACACAGGAAGTCAACAACGAAAGGTTCGAGCTCTTTACTTATGGCTTGATATAACAAAGATTAACTTTAGGGTTTGGTTACTTTGAATTCAGATAACAGTTGGTTATGAATATAAAAGCTAACAACCTTACAAAAAGCATGATGATTAGCTAACCAATTGATTCCTAAAAATCACATCAAAGGCAAGTATTTTCAAAAAGATAAGATCGACAGGTAACGTGAAAATGTTTATTTGAATCAACAAGATTTAAAAATAGTAGCGGTAACGAAGGCTCCTACTAACGAAGTTTCAACCAATAAGTCAAAGTTTAACTTCTTCGGAGTCAAATTTAAACGTTGACACAACTAGGTGAAATAAAAGAGTGGGTAGAACTGGTATCTAACACGGTATAGACTTCGCAAGAGCTTATGATTAACTTACCCGTGATAATTTTATTCAGGTTCCTCGTCACGAGAAAAAAAAACGCTCTCTCTTAAACTACCGGCTTTGGTTTGTCTGGGACAGCCTTTGGTGCCTCCATCCTAGTTGAATTTGTCTTCGGTAAACGACAAAATCGAGCTAAGTGACCTTCTCTTCCACAATTATAACATGCTTTGACTCATGACGGCGCAGCTTCGACTAATGTGTCCCTCTCCTCCGCATTTGAAGCATACAATAAGTGGTCCTTCTCCTTCCTTAACAACAAAAAATCTTTGGTGCCGACATCTTTCCATCATCATTGAATCTCCTTTTCTTGAAATGTCCATTCTTATTATTTTGGCCCCGATTACCACCGGCGTGGTTACCATATCCGCCCGCTGATTCCTCCACGCTTGTTGTCACCGCTCATGACTACTCTCGCTAGTATTATAATTTTGCTTACCGCTTCTTTTTTAGTTGCGTTGACTCGTTATCGCTACTTCCACTAATCGAGCCCTATTTACAACATCCTAATAAAAACACGCTTTATGAAAATAAGATGTCGACGATCTCCGGCGCTTCAAACCTCTTAAAAACATTCGCGCCATTCTCTCTTCATTATCCACCAAGTGGGACGAAAACCGTGATAACTCCGCAAATTTTGCCTCGTATCATGCGATTACCTGGCCATATTGTTTTGTTCCAACTTGATAAACTCCACCTCCTTCATGTGGCTAATACTTTCAGAAAGTATTTGTCGCTGAATGCCTCCCTAGAACTTCTCCCAAGATATCTTCAAGACAACAAAGTTGAGTACGCTTTTACCGATTCCCACCAAGAATCGCCTCCGCAAGAACATAAAGGCGTAAAGGAACCTTTGCTCTCTCTGAGCATCCCAAGACATCAAATATCTTGGTAATCTGCTTTATCCATGCTTCCGCCGTAAGTGGTTTTGGCTCTCCTTAAACTCCGGTGGTCCCAAATTCCTTGAATTGTTTAATGCGGTGACCGCCCGAGAGTTTTCCGTGTTTCCACCCCACGCTTTTGGACAGAGTCGCTTTCCCGATGTCGCATGAATTCTAAAACCTTTTAAACGCATCGTCGCTCAATCAATCGATCAAGATTGTTGTTGTTTAGGGGGGATTATCGCCATCCCGTTGCACATTGTCCCGATTATTGATCCGTGGAGAATCAACAGCCTCTTGTGCTCCATTTCTATTCTCAACATTCTCTGATGCCATTTTCAAACACCGCCACAAAATAAGGGTTAATTGACATATCAACATATTATCACTATACTCGATCGACCAATCAAATACCAAATAAACTTAGGTAGGTCATACTAGCGAAGGTATTCCCTGCCTCCCCTCCTAGTACTATTCTCACATCTTAGCCAGGGATCATATCCCTAAGCTCTGATACCAACTGTGACGCCCCCAAAATTAGGTATACGTCACCCATCTTGGGTCGCCACTTACATGGTACATAAATTCAAATACAACTTATTAACCTAACTGTCGTGTACAATACGACATAAACTGTGAGTTTGAATACAAATATTGTCTACTAGATATTATACAAACTCAAAAGGAGTCCTCATTACAACTATTATCACACTATTTCACAGAATAGTGAGGACTACTAATGCTATCCTCTTCGACCATTACTTCGCTCCCCGACTCGTCTCAAATTTATGTTCTCATTTCCTCAAGAGAACAAAGAAAAGAAAGGGTGAGCTCAACTAGCCCAAGAAGAAATATTATGACTAAGATAATGCGTAATAAATTATCATTAGCCTTCAACAAAGTTAAACCGATAAAATACAATAGACAACCAGCTTTAATCAGCAGCTGAATAAGCAATCCATTAAAAGAGTCAAGTAGAGAATAAAGTCTACTATCTTTTAGGTTTTAAAAGGTTTTCATCAATTTTTATCACGAGACTCAAATTTTAATAAATAAACCACCACATCTAATCATCCCCGCATCACTGGCAAGGATTTTCATCAAATTATCAATGGTCATGACTATACCAAATCACCCCGGTCATAATCATACCAAAAACTATCCATCATCGCATTACATGTGCCACCGAGGACTTTTGTCACATCATTTATATCAAGTCATGATTATACCGAATGATCCTCGGTCATAATCATACTAAGTTCATCTATGCACGTAAGCCAAAGATAACATAATATAACATGAGGATGATGACAATGACATAATAATTCAATAAAACAAGTTCAAGAATTATTTAATCCATGAATTATTAACGCCCAAATTGTCAACACGATATCGCTTTTAGAGAGTAAAATTCAATAATGATCGTAAGAATATTTCCATGAAAAGATATCGATGAAACGCAAATATCAAGGATATTCTACTAATTTCATGGAGTATAGAAGTCAAAGTTTTAACCAACCGGGTATAATAAAGAATGGAATAACAAAAGAAATCACCATGCACGCGGTGATTGTGAGATGACAAAGTTATTCCAATGTAATAATAATAATCGGAACCAGTCGTGAAATTCACACCGACAGTGATGTTCCAACAGTAATAATAAAGATGGAACCAGATCCTGTAAAACACACGATATAGATATTCCAATGTAATGATAAAGATTTTAACCAGTCCTGTAAAACACACATGCATGTGATGTTCCAACAGTAATAATAAAAATTTTAACCAGTCCTGTAAAACACACGCATGTGATGTTCCAATGTAATAATAGAAGAATGTCACCAAGTATAGGGTAAATCACAGATACAAAAGTTATTCCAATGTAATAATAAGCAATGGAATAACATAAGGATTTCACCAAGTATAGGTATGCCATGATATACAAAGTTATGTATAGGTATGCCACCACTTTTATAGGTTATTCCAATGTAATAATAATGAATGGAATAATGTAAGTTCTCTTCAAGAAGAAAGAATAACACCCTCACCGTAAAAAAAGAACCTAATATAGAAGTAAGTGAAGTAGTAAGAATACTCTTCTTCTTTCTATAATTTTCACTCTATAGCTTCTCTCTATAATTTCTCTCTCTGTAGTTTCAATGAATTCGTAAGAAAATAATGAAGGAATGAGCTTCTATTTATAGAAAAATGGAATGCATAAGAATTAATCCATGAACTATCCAGATTGATTTACTTTAATCTGACGGTCCATATTTAAAGAAAATCTTTTAAATAAAATATAATATATTCTATTTATATAAAAACATTTTACTATGCAAACACTATGCAATACTATGCAAAAAACACTATGCAAAACACTATGCAACACTATGCATAATAAAATATAATATATTCTATTTATGTAATAACTTTAATAAAGTATTCTATTTTATATAAAAGATGTTTCGCTTTTATTACGTTAATAATACTGAATAAAACAAAACGTCATTATCGCTATAATAATTCATATTATTAATCGACAATAATGGAATCAAACCGAGTGACTTCTCACATAAGCATCAATAATCAATACCGTGCTACTATGCAACCACACTTATTATCGTATTTTACTACTACCGAGTAGTTTAACAAGAACTACTAGAAAACTTCCGCCGTTATTTCAATAAAATATTTTTGTCGCTTTTCTCAATCCGACAATAATTACATTAGGGGGTCCACCAATGATTGAGCCATTGTCTGAATATTCCCCGCTAAACCTAATATTCCTCACCAATCGAATATAATATAACCACTTGCATACTTTGCAAAATTTATAAATACTACCCACAACTATAATATTATCTCAAATTCACACCATAATATTAAAAAATTATTTTGACAAAATTTAAATCTTTATTGATAAAATCTGGGGTCTCACAAAGACCTTAGGGCGCTAGGTGTAAAGACAATCCCCTCGGGCTTACTTACTCAAGTAATAAAGGCCACAAAACTAGACAAGCATGCCACAGTGTTTATTCATACTTTTTTTTCTTTTTTTTTTCTTTTTTTTTAAAAGCTTATATACCCCAAATATTCTCTCAAACTTAAGTTCTTGTCTAACTTTAGTCATCACTACTTATTCTTGTCATTCTTTCATTCAAACTAGTATTATCCTTTAGAATCCAATTGTGTATCAATTTAAACTCAATCAATCAACAAGTTATTTTTACTGTGCTATCCTTATTATACCAGTTTTAAACAGAAAAAGATTCAATTCATAACAAGAAATCACATCAAAGCTCTAATATTCAGTACTATACTTGTCTACTCAATTCCAATCTAATCATTGGCTAAAATAAACTGAACTATCTAACAGTTGGACTCATGCAAACTGAACATAGTAACTAACTATTATTTTTGAATTTTTTATTAATAATAAACCTAAACTAAATTAACAACATATGCAAAATAACATAACATAAACATGAAACTACACATGCAATAATGAACTAAACTAAACTCCCCCAAACTTAGCAATTACAATGTCCTCATTGTAAAAATATAGCTATAAGTAGAAGAGAACTTCCCTCAGAATCGCCTAAGCGTGAGTTGATGGTATGCGATGGCGGCGATGATCATTTTCCTATCCATTGAACCTCCAATACCGTGAATGAAGAGACAACGTGGATTAGATTATAAGAGAACTTTATAAGCAAATTAATTCCTATCTACCGAATAAACTAGTAAAACATATAAATATAAAATTCCTGGTTGCCTCCCGATCAATAACTTGATTCTGATCTTTTCAAATTTCGACTTTGTCTGGTCAACACTATCCAATTCCTCTTCGAAAGTTGAGGAACCCTCCATCCATCGAAAATAATGTAGCTTTCGGTAGGTTCCCATTTGTGATAGCCATTGTATTAAAGTCACCTAGCATGCTTTCTTTAAATAAGATCACATTCAAGAATGTCCAACATCTAGGTGTTTTCTCCATTATGTCTGCGAATAGATTTTGGCATTGAGGCTTGCCAGACACAACAATCTCTTCTTCTATCTTCTCCAGCTCATCGCACCATGGCTTCGAAGTTGTACTCGCTTTTACTTCACAATGAGTATTACCGACAACATGACTACCAATCAGACAAGGTTTTGCAAATCTAATCGAATTCTTGAACTGTGGAGGAGAAGGCACTTGAGGCATAAATAACATCGGCTCATCATCGTTGGTTCTCATAATTAGTTCTTTATCGGCCTTGTTGTAATTATCCCCACTTGTCTCCTCTTTTTCAACATCTTGAGGCTCATCCAGTTGTAGATTTGGCTTGGGCACTTCATCAATCTTGGAATCCTCGTCATAACACCAATTATTTTGAGGCCAGTTGTTCAAGGCTTTGAGTTTTTGATCCATCTGATTCTGCAGATTAATCATTCTCTTCTCAGTTGATGCTACAAACTTGGAAAATATTTCCTCCAACCTTGAATTATCTGTCTCAGCTTTGGAATACATGTATTGAGGACCATGAGTTGAAGTGGTGATGTCCGGCGTGTATGTTGGATTTGGAGTAGAGTATTGGTCTTGATAGTTGTAGCTCCATGAAGAATTCGGGTGATACCCCCAAACTTGATCATAATTATCATATGCATACTGATTGAGGTAGTTACCACCATACTGTACCGGCCCAAGATTAATGGTGCATTGATTACTCGGGTGATTGCCAGCACAATAGTCACACATAACTGCAATCCTTTGACTCCTTTGGATAGATATTAAAAACTTTTCTTTGTATTAAGACAATTTTGATAAAGATCTTAAGCACAGCGGAATTAAGGTTTCTTTGAAATCCTCTTTTGGATAGTGAGTTAAAGAGAGTGAGGCAATTATAACAGTTATAACAGTTATAGCAAGAATGAAATAGACACAGTTATTTTTAAGTGGTTAAGAGCCCTTAAAGCTCCTAGTCCACTCTTCTACTCTTCGAGTAAGAAATCTACTAAGGATGTCTTTTATACTTTATGAATCTTACAGATTCCTTCTAGACCTGCAGTCTAGGTACTTCTTAGTTCACTCTTGAACTCTTCAAGTCTAGCAGACTTGGTTCTTCATAGTTCACTTAGAACTCTTCAAGTCCTTTAGACTTGGAACTCTTACATCAGTTGATTGGTTGTTGTTGAGATCATGATTGGTGCTACTCAGTTGCTATTAAGCACTTGTTGTCTTCAGCTCTCCTTTTTCTACTTGGGCTTAGTTTTAGATTGTGATCGTGCCTATTCATGAATACAGGATCTCCAATTGGCATTCTTAGACCTGTTGTTGTTACCTCATGAGAGCTGGTAGTTGGCCCTAGACTCCTTAATGGTTGAGCCATTAAAATTTCTTGCTGATCAGATCTTTGGGTCTGATAGCTAGATCGTGGAGTCTGCTGGTGGATTTGCCTTGCAGGAGGATTCCTTGATTGAGGTTGGAATTGACCTATGCCTTTTCCCTTGCCTCCCTGATCTCCTTTCCCTTTATTCTCCCCCTTTATGTCAGCATCAAGGGTGCGAATGTCTTCGGAGAGACGAGTTACTCCTTGGACAAGCTCGTTGAGTTGACTTTGAGTTTGAGCAATGTCCTCGCGATTTTCTTGGATTAAAGCATCAGATCGAGTTTCACGTCGTTGAAGGATGTTCAGGACATTTTTAGTTTGCTGCATTTGACCCATGGAGAAGTCTTGAAATTCCTTGACTGCAGTTTGGAGAATTGTGATACTCTTTATCATTAGTTCGTTCTCAGATTCTTGAGTCTTTTGTAAGATCAAGACAGCATCCCTATGTCTTTTAGCTGCGAGAAAGTGGATGTCATCCCTGTCTTTTATGCTTTGAAGCATTTCTTTGATGATCTCTTTAAGCGTTTTAGAGAGCTCAGAGTTTAGGGAGCTTGGGAGATTATTTGCAGCATAGATCATTGATGTTAATCTTAGCTGAATAAGTACAGTGTGATCTTCAAGACTCTCATCGAGTGCCTTGATCATTTTCGCAGACATTTCTGACAAATTAGCCTTTGTGGACAACTTTGAAAGAATTTCATTCAGTTGGGGAATTTGTGAAGGAGGTGGGGTGTTCTTGAATTGATCTTGCAATGAATAGAGGGCAAGATTGAGATTTAAGTATTCGTTACTGGATGAGGAGGAAATATCTGATGGAGGGGTCTGGGTTTGGATTTTTAAGTTTGGTGGCTCTATGATTTGAGGTGGAGACTCTACAATGGGGCTAGAGTCAGTGATCGTAGAGATGATGGGATATGGGAGCATTATGAAGTTGATCACATTTGGTTCCTCAGTTACAGAATTTTGGGATTCTGTAACTGGAAATTGATTTAGTGGATGAAGAATTACTTCCAACCATCGTGGGAATTCGTAAAATTGATTAAATGAGGATGATGACAAATGATTAACTCTGAAGAGGGTTGGGATAGACAGTAGCTTAGGTTTATTCTTTGAGGAAGAGTTGTTTGTGAGTAACTTCTTGGCAAAGTTAAATCTTCCTGGGAATCCATTAGCTAGCACTTAGATGGTCGGGTACTCTTTGAAGCTCCAAAACATGTGACTCCAAGAGTTTAGAATTTGAGCTTGATAGAAAGGCATCATGGGTAGATATGAAAACAGTTGCTCATAGTTGGCTCTTTTGTACCCATCAATACCCATAGCTATAATCTTGACCTCGTCACCTTCATCTTCTTCTCTGTTTTTGTTGGTGGATTCCATTATCTCAATGGCCTTATGATGTTCTTGCACTGGTTCTTCTTCATTTCTTGCAGGGACCTCTTCTTCTACCATGGAGATGTCATGAGCCTCCCTCTCAACTTAATCATCTTCTTGGATGGGAGCTTCAGGCATCTCCCCCTCAGCAGGTGTATTCTCTATCATCAGATCTTCAGGTGTCTCCCCTTCAGTTTGAGCTTTGACTTTTTGACTTTCATTTGCTGGTTCCTTTTCAGCAGCCAATTCTTTGTCTTCCCTTTTTAGTACTTCTTCATTGACAAGAATATATTTCTTGACCAGTTTTCTTCTTGATTTTCTAGGCTGAGCCACAGCCTCAGGACTTTCTTGAACTTCAGTTTTGTCTTGCTGATCAGCTAGAATGTTTGATTCAGAAACTTCCTTACTTGATATGTTTGGTCTGGTCTCTGCGATCGGTAGAGATTCTACAATCGAAGAGATTGATGGCCTTTTGGACTTGTGGCTGATTTTATTCTTCTTCAACAGCTGAGATATGGTAGCTCTATCTTCTTCTGCCTCAGCCTGCTGTTGCTTACTTCTTAGGATCCTTAGAGTCTCAATGTCTGAGGACTCTACGGGCTTATCGATAGTGGATCCTTGAGGCTCTTATGTAGTTATGGCTTTCAGCTTTCTTTTGCCCTTGCTTTTTCTGATCAAAGCAATGGGTTCTTCCTTGTTAGCTTCTTCTTCAATTTCTCTAACAACTGACATATTTCCTGGCACTCCTGATTCCTTTATTTCACCAGTTCTTCCACTGGATTCAGACATCATCCGCACATTTTTAGCTGGATTCCTTTTCCAGTTTTCTAATAGTTGTTGGGTCATTCGCCTATTTAGATTAATGGCTTCTCCTTCGTCGTCCTCAATCTTGTCACCTAAAGTAGCTTGTAGGATGATGCTTATAAATCGCCCGTAGAGCATCTTTTGAGAGCTCTTTGTCTTCTTTGAGCTGATTAACCACTTCCCAATCCATTCAAGCAATAGATCCCCATAGTTAAGTTGTATTTCATAACATATGGCAGTCATGAGCTTGAGTTACACCTCATTTACAGAGTCATGACCAGAGCTCTTGCAACATATACATTTTCCAACAATATCAGCTAGAAATTCATACCTCTGTGGAAACTCCTTCTTCTTGTATCTTTTGACAGAGGGTGATTTCTTGTGATGCATCTTTTTGAGTCCCTTATGGAAGTCTATGCCATCTATGGACAGATACCCTTCAGGTTTGAGACCTAGGGCTAGATTGATGTCCTCAGCCTTTAGTCTGATTTCTATGTTCCTGACTTTCGTAGTGATGGTGTTGTTTTCAAATACACCATTATTGTAGAATTCTTTTACTAGCTTTGGGTAGATCAATGTGTCTGTACCCAAAGCTTCTTTGAGGCCCGCCTTCTTCAGTAATGACAGAGTCTTGTGAAATTTGGGTTCAGCTATTTTGAACTCGTCAAAGCAGAGTTTGTAGCCGGAGATAACACTGGAAGCCGCCATTGATTTTCTTGCAAGAAGTGTGATTGACATAGCTTTCTTCTGATTTAGGGTTTCTGTTTTGAGAGAGGATGAGAGAGATAATCTTTTGAACTTTTGATTTCAAAAAGCCGATTTCAATTTGTACTTGTAGCTTCCCTCTCTCCATTTTACTTAGTGAGACAGCTGTTGAATTCTGCTTGGCTATACAAATTTGACTGAGGAGAATTGTACTGAATTGCCCTTAACTCCTTCTGAGCTGATATATTCTTCAGGAGGACTATGATCGTTGAGATGGTCCTTGGAATCGTCGAGTCTGTTCCACCATCATTGAGTCTGTTCAGCAGTCGTTGTGTCTGAGCTGCAATCGTAGAGTCTGAACTATAAGCGCAGAGTCTGAACTGCGATCGTCGAGTGTGACCGAGTCCTTGTGATGAACTTTTGACTTGGCATTCCTCTTGGTTCAAGATAACTCAGGAAGGGCCAACCTCATAGATTGAATCAAGGGTTAGGTTTGTTCCTGAGGTGCTTGTTTGGAGAGATTGCTTTGTTTTGAATTTCATCATCACAGGATGCTCCTTTGCTTTGATGAAACTCTGCTATTCTTGAGTCTGCGCCGCGATCGTTGAGTCTTCACTGCGATCGTTGTCATTTTATTACACTTCGGCTCGACGATCGTGGACTTCCTTTGATCATGTCTATGATTTCGAACATAGCCTTTAAACCTGTATGGTTAGCACATACTAGAGCATATTTTTTATGGTTGTAAGTTAAGCATGCCTAGCTCACTTATTAACTTGTTAAATCTGGATTCATCTCGAGGCTTTGTAAAGACATCAGCAAGTTAATTTTCAGTAGGGATATATTGTAAAGATATAGTTCTATTTTGCACATGATCCCTAATGAAGTGATACATTATTTCTATATGCTTAGTCCTAGAATGCATGACAGGATTATGAGTTATAGCAATTGCACTTGTGTTATCACAGTGAATATGTATGGATTTAAATTCAAACCCATAATCTGCTAGTTGATTTTTCATCCATAAGATCTCGAAAGCACAAAGAATCGCCAAGAGTAATGTATTCAAATTTTCTGCAGTTGAAGTAGATACTGAATTTTGCTTCTTGCTAAACCAGGACACAAGTCTGTTTCCTAGCAATTGACAGGTGCCACTGGTACTTTTTCTATCAATTTTACAGCCTGTAAAATCAGCTAAAATGAGGACTCCTTGGGATACCAAAGCCCCAAGTGGGGTGTACCTTTGAGATACCTGAAAATCCTCTTTACAACAGTTAAATGAGATTCTTTAGGACTAGCCTGAAATCTAGCACAAATGCATATTGCAAACATTATATCTGGTCTACTGGCAGTTAGATATAAAAGAGAGCTTATCCTACCTCTGTATTGAGTTATATCAATACTTTTACCTTTTTCATCTTTGTCAAGCTTAGTTGCAGGAGCAATTGGGGTTTTCATGGGAGAGGCTGACTCCATGCCATACTTCTTGAGTAAGTCTTTAATGTACTTGGCTTGGTTGATGAAGCTTCCTTCATCAGTCTGCTTTACTTGCAGTCCAAGGAAGAAGTTCAACTCACCCATCATGCTCATTTCAAACTTGCTCTACATAAGCTTGGAGAATCTCTTGCATAGCTTTTCATCAAGATGAACCAAAGATAATATCATCAACATATATTTGAACTAATAGGACTTTATCTTTATGCTTTCTAAGAAATAGTGTGGTATCTACTCTACCTCTAGTGAATCCATTTTCAATAAGAAAGTTAGTTAGTGTTTCATACCATGCTCTAGGTGCTTGTTTAAGACCATATAAGGCTTTGTCTAATCTAAAGACATAATTAAAAAGAGATGGATTGATGAAACCTGGAGGTTGTTCTACATAGACTTCTTCTTAAAGTTCACAATTCAAGAATGCACTTTTGACATCCATATGAAAGACCTTAAATTTCATGTGAGCAGCAATGGCAAGAAATATTCTGATGGCTTCTAGTCTGGCAACAGGTGCAAATGTCTCATCGTAGTCAATGCCTTCTTCCTGAGAGTAACCTTTGGCCACTAGTCTATCCTTATTCCTGGTTATCACTCCATCTTTATTCATCTTGTTTCTGAAGACCCACTTAGTTCCAATGACAGGATGATTCTTTGGTCTTGGAACCAATCTCCATACTTTGCTTCTTTCGAATTGATTAAGTTCTTCCTGCATGGCCTCTATCCAGCTGGAGTCTTCCATAACATCCTCTATTTTCTTTGGTTCTATTTGTGATAGGAAGCTTAGATAAAAGCATTCATTTTGGGTGGCAGCTCTTGTTTTGACTCTTCCACTCAGATCTTCAATGATTAGATCTTGAGTATGATCTCTTGCCCATCTGCTTCCTGTTG
Organism: Panax quinquefolius; assembly: GCA_020205615.1. NCBI lineage: Eukaryota > Viridiplantae > Streptophyta > Magnoliopsida > Apiales > Araliaceae > Panax > Panax quinquefolius. The sequence goes on along the minus strand of CM035153.1, from coordinate 146,338,651 downwards.
GGACATCTGTTCTTATGCCTTCTTGTCTTAGATCTTCAAGATCTATTTCTTCTTCTTGGTGTGGAGGTTCGTCGTCTAGTATAGGTCTCTCTACGATCTCATTTCCTTGCTCAACGATTTCACTGTCTAGTATTACGATCGTAGTGTTGAGCTCGACGACCTCGTTCGTAGTGTCTGAACTGTTGGTCGTAGTGTCTTGAGGCACTATTTTGTCTAAGTCTGTCTCATCAAAGATGATGTGAATCGAGATTTCAACACTCAGTGTCTTATTGTTGAACACTCTGTAGGCCTTACTGTCTGTGGCATATCCATGAAAGATTCCTTCGTCGGATTTTGGTTAAAACTTTGTCAAGTACTGCTTTCCATTGTTGAGTATATAGCATGCACAGCCGAAAACATGATAGTAGCTGACACTTGGCTTTCTTCCTTTCCACAATTCATAAGGAGTCTTTTTAATCGTAGAGTGTATGAGTGATCTATTTTCGCAGTAGCGTGCGGTGTTAATGACTTTCCGCGCCGAAGTATTCAGGCGGATGGGTCATTGCTTTGTAGCGAGTTCTTCCACTTTATCAATGTCTTGCTCTTTCTCTCGGCTACTCCATTTTGTTGAGGAGTTCGTGGAGCTGAGAAATTATGACTAATGCCATTGTCTGTGCAGAACTGATACATTTCTGAGAAATCGAATTCTCTGCCATGATCACTTCTTATGGCCTTGATTTTCTCTCCTTTCTCGTTCATCACCAGCTTGAACATCTTGATCAGTTGGGACCTTGTTTCATCCTTTGAGGTAAGAAAGAACACCCATGTAAATCTGGTGTAGTCGTTGACTACGACCAAAGAGTATCTCTTTCCCCCAAGGTTCGTCGTTGGAATTGGCCCAAAAAGATCCATATGTAGCAATTACAGAGGCTTGTCAATTGAGTTGATGATTTTTCTCTTGAATGAGCTTACGTCCGCTTTCCAAGTTGATGAGCATTATCAGACGACCTTTCTTTGACGAAGTTAAACTTGGGTAAGCCTGCAACTAGATCTTTTGAAGCTAATTTGGACATGCTTTTGAAGTTGAGATGAGATAATCTTCGATGTCATAGCCAGCTCATTTCTTTAGATGTTTTAGCCAAAAAACATATAGTCTCGTCTGAGCTTAGTTTTCCAAGATTTACTGTGTAGACATTTCCTTCTCTTATTTCGGTTAACTTTACAGCAGATGTCTTCAGGTCTCGGACTTGACATTGATTGTTGAGAAATGTTACTTGATGACCCTTGTCACAGAGTTGGCTAATGCTTAGAAGGTTGTGTTGTAATCCTTCCATATAGGCCACTTTGCTGAAGGATACTGCACCATTTCCAGCTGAGCCATAGCCTCTTGTCTTGCTAGAGTCGTTGTCTCCAAAGATGATCGAGGGACCCTCCTTCTCTATGTAGTCAGACAGAAGGGCTTTGTTCCTTGTCATGTGCCTTGAGCATCCACTGTCCAGATACCAGGTTGTGATCGTGGAGCTCTTTTCCTGTAATAACATTAAACCTTCATTTTGGTACCCATACTTGCATGGGTCCTACATTGTTAGTGCCCTTGGGGACCTAAATCTGCTTGATTTTGGGTCTCACATGCATGGAATTGTAATAACATTTTGCAACCTTGTGGCCAGCTCTTTAGCACACAAAACATTTGATATGATGCATGTTTGTGTGTGTGTGAAAGTTCTTCCTCCATTTGGACTTTTGTGGGTTATTGGTCATCCTTCTGATAGGCTGATATTCCTTCTTCCATGTGTTCTCGTGTTTCATGATTTGTGAGGAGTATATCTTACTTCTACTGTACCTTCCCGGTTGGTTCGTAGAGTTGATTTCATTAAACTCTACGATCCTTCAAGGTTGGTGAGTAGTAGCTAGATTACTCTTCTCTTTTCTGAAACCAAGACTGGCATGAGATCCCTTACTCTTGGGAATATGAATTGAATCAGCTGAGCAGGGTTTGACAGACTCGACCTTCTGTGAGGATTTCACAAATGTAATGCCTCTACTAAAACCTGAGGCATTACTAGTGCTAATTTCCTTTGCTTTTTCCACATATGACTTTGAGGTAGATTCCCCAAAGCCTAACCCTGTTCTATCAGAGACACTTCTCTGGTTAGAGATTAAGGAGTCCATGGATGAAGATGATTTATTCCATGTAGAGATTGTCTTTTCTAGATCCTCCATCTTAGAGGTTAGACTAGACTTTCTTTTTGCATTGAGCTCATTTGTTTATCTCAAGAGCTTATTCTCAGCTTCAAACTCGGAGAGAGAATCAGTACCGAGAAGAGTTATTTCCAGTTCTTCTTGAACATTTTCTTTCTCCTTTTGAAGAAGTGAATAATCCTTAGACAGAACTCTAAACCACTTTATGTATTGGTGCAGATCAGATGTTATGCCATGTAGTGCAATTCTAAGGTCATCAATGTCTACATCAGGAGAGTTGAAGTCAAATACCTCATCGATACTTACTTCATGTATGTTGGAGTTCTGTTTGTCCCTTGCATTTTTGGCCATCAGGTAGAGATTTGCTATTTGAGGATCTTCATCATCTCTAGATTCCGGAGTTGAGTCATTGTTTGAGTCACTCCACGATCCTCCAGTTACAAGGCCTTTATCTTTCTTCTGTGGCCTTTTGTTGCCTTCGTATTCCTTCTTTGAATGTGATTTCTTCTTGAGTTCTTCTCTGAGAGGTTTGTTGCAGTTGGCAATGAAGTGGCCCGGTTTCTTGCAATTGTAGCATAGGTCATTCATTTGCTCCTGGCTGCTGTAGTTGCTGACTTTCTTTGGCTTGCTGGTTTTGCCTTGTCGCATGAACCTTCTTAGTCTTTTCACTAGCATTGCAAGGTCCTTATCATCATCTTCATCGTAGTCAGAATCAACTTCAGTGCTGACTTTGGAGGTGTTATCAGTTGCTTTGAGAGCAACACCTTTATCTTTCTTTCTTTCTTCAGACAAGGTTTCTTCTCGATGAGTCAGCTCCAGTTCGTATGTGAGAAGGTTGTCATACAACTGTTGGACAGTCATTTCGTGTAAAGTCTTTGATTCTCTAATGGCAGTGGTTTTGGCATCCCACTTGCTTGGTAAGGCTCTCATGAACTTTATGATTAGATCTTTGTTTGGATATATCTTTCCATAGGCTCGTAGAGAGTTGAGCAGAACATGAAATCTTTCGTAGATGGCAGTGACGTTATCTCCTTGAACGTGAGCAAACATCTCATATTGTTGAGTCAAGAGAGATTGTTTATTTTCTCCGACTTCTTCTGTTCCTTCATGCATAATGAGTAGTGCTTCCCAAACCTCCTTTACTGTTTTGCTGTTGACCACGTTTTCAAACAGATCATCTTCTAAGGATTGGAACAAGATGTTCTTGGCCTTTTTGTTGAGCTGGACAGCTCTCTTCTCGTTTTCTGTCCATTCTCCTTTGACCTTGATCTTTACTCTATCTGGGTCGTCTGTAGTTGGTGCAAGCTTTGTAGGAACATAGGGCCCATTCTGAATAGTTTCAAATAGATCTTCATCTATTGAATCCATGTAAACTTGCATCCTAACCTTCTAGTTAGCAAATTTATCTTTGTTGCACATAGGTGGCTTGCTGCCTCCTCCAGTCTTTGATTCGCTTGGTAAGTATGCCATTGGATCTACTCAAGCTTTGTAGGCTATATTATATAACCCGCTCTGATACCAATTGTTAGTTCCCAGAGGCACAATAGTTGTGAGACCCCAAAGTTTATGAATAAAGATTTAAATTTCTCGAAATATTTTTTTTTAATATTATGGTGTGGATTTGATATAATGTTATAGTTGTGGGTAATATTTATAAATTTTGCAAAGTACGCAAGTCGTTATATAATATTCGATTGGTCAGGGAATATTCGTTTTAACAGTGAATATTCGTACGACGACACAATCATTGGTGGACCCCACAACAAAATTATTGTCGGATTGAGAAAACGACAAAAATGTTTTATGAAAATAACTGCGAAAGTTTTATCGTTAACTGTTGAAACACCCAGTGTTAAAAGTACCGTAATACGCATGGTTGCATAGTAGCACACGCTATTGGTTATTGATGCTTACGTGATAAGTCATTCAGTTATACTCCATTATTGCTACAGTAATTGATGCATCGCATCTCTCATATTATTGATTCAATTATTGTCACAGTATCATCTGCATAATATTTTATATATTATTAAATCAATAATTGAGATGACAAAGTTATTCATATTATTAAATTGCAATATTTACAATGTCTAGAAGTTCTGTCGAGGAGAGGTTTGGTCACCTAATTGCGCGCTAATAGGGAGAAATCCTTATTGGAAAGCCCCTCTTTCCTGGGAACGACCTGGTTGTTAAATATTGTGAGTTATGATATTAATAATGAATAAGTTCGTGTTGATTAAAGATGAATTTGATAGTTCCATTGTGTTGGGATTATTGGTGTTAGTTGAAATCGACATCTATTCCGATGAAAATTGATGTCTAGGGGTTATATTGATAAATCGGGTAAGTTATCGGATAAATGAGCAATTAATTGCTACTAATTCACAAGCTTATATAACTATTTGTTCACATGTGTGTACAATTGAATCACATTTTTATACTATTAGGGGAGTTGGTGCAAGATTGATAATACTTGCATGACTAAGTTAAAAAGGAAGGTATAGATGGAGGTACTATACTGTATTTCGTATTTTCACATGATTATAACTATTGATTCACATGATTGAACTATTGATTCACATTATTTACTATTAGGGGAGGTGGTGCAAGTTTGATAATACTTGCAGGACTACATTAAAAATGAAAGAAAAGTTGGAGGTATTGTCTCTTTGTAATTTTTCGAGCAAAAACGCGATCTGATTATCGAAACTATATTTTTCTATAAATAGAAGCTCATTCTTCCTTCATTTCTCACCAATTCACTAAAGCTTTAGAGCCATTATTATAGAGAGAAATTATAGAGAAAAAGAAAAAAAGAAGTCAGCTACCTCACTATTCCAGTATCCAGTCTTCTTTTGAGGTAAGGGATATTATTTGTTGTACTCGTAAGGGATATTATTTGTTGTATTTGTAAGGGATATTATTTGTTATACTCGTAAGGGGTATTATTTTTTTTGTATTCATGAAGAGAACTTCTGTTATTCCATTTTTTTTATTCTATTGGAATAACTTTTGTATCTGCTATTTCACCCTATACTTGGTGAAATTCTTCTATTATTCCATTCTTTATTATTACATTAGAATATCCTCACATGCATGCGTTTTCACGTCCGGACTGGTTCCGTCTTTTTATTATTCTGTTGGAATATTCTGTCTACATGCATGCTTTTACGTGGGACTGAATTCCGTTATTTATTATTATGTTTGAATAACTGCCTCACATCTGCAAACGCATTTACGGGTGATTTCATTGTTATTCCATTCTTTATTATTCTGTTGAATATCCTCGCCGGTGCGTATTACACTTTGACTGGTTCCATTATTTATTATTATTCGTTGAATAACTTTATACATCTGAGTATCGCATGCATGGTGATTTCTTTTGTTATTCCATTTTTATTATACTCGGTTGGTTAAAGTTTTGACTTCTATACTCCATGAAATTAGTGGAATATCCTTGATATTTGCGCTTCATCCAGTATCTTTTCATGGAAATATTCTTCTGAGCATTCTTGAATTTTACTTTACAAAGAAGTGTCATGTTGACAATTTTGACGTTATTAGTTCCTGGATAAATTAATTCTTGAACTTGTTTTATTGAATTCTTATATCATTGTCATCATCTTCATGTTTATATTTTTTTTGAAAGTCATCTGTGGCCTGTAGTGTAAGACCCCAAAAATTTTTAAATAAAAAGGAATTTTCTTTATTTATTATTTTGAAATAGTAAGGGTGGATTTGATTAATGTGGTTAGTTATGGGTAAAATGCGCAAATATTTTAACGATGACGGGGAAGATCGTTTAAGAACAAAGATCAAAGACCAAACAAATTCTAGGGAAGAAAACGATCGCCGCTTAGATCTACAGATGCGGAGAGGAGGGACATATAAGGTCAAACTGCTCAAAGCCTTCCAAGGTATGTTTTAGTTGTGGAAAAGATGGTCACATAGCTCAATTTTGTCCTATAGCAAAATCAAGTCCAGTTGGGGCGTTGGCACCAGAGGCGGATCTGAAAAAGTCAAAGTCAACGATTCTGGAAGAGCGTTTTTGTGGATGGCCAATCAAAATGCGAGAACCCGAACGGTTAGCATCGTTAGTTAATTATAAATTCTTGCGAAGTTTATACCTTACTAGATACCTAGGTTCTACCCATTCTTTTATCTCTTTGCTTACTTCAACGTTTGAACTTGACTACGGAGAAATTAAACTTTGACTTTATCTGTGGAGACTCCATTAGGAGAAACTTTCATTACATCCGTTGTTTAGAAATCTTGTTTGATTCAGGTTAGCACTATCACATTACCTATTAACCTTATTTCTATAGAGATATTTGTTTTTGATGTGATTTTAAGGTTAACTACTCATCACGCCGAAATTGATTACTTTCGTAAGGTTGTTAGTTTTCATATTCCTAAGCAACTTTGTTATTCAATTCAAGCAATCAAACCATTGTAGTCAAACATTTTCATATCAAGCCATGAAGTCATTCGTTTATTACGGATGTCAAGTTTTCTTAGTCCATGTTATGGATTTGAATAAAGACACGTCGATTTGAATAATATTCACATTTGTTATTAATTTTTCCCGACGTATTTCTGAAGAATTTCTTGGTTTACTCCCAAAGCTCGATATTAAATTTTGTATCGACTTTGAACCCGTACAAAACTCATTTCTAAAATCTCATATCGAATGGCTCTATTGAACTTCGTGAGTTAAAAATTCAACTATAGAATTTGGTACTGAGCCTTTTATCCGGTGACTTCCTTTGTGGAATGCACCAAGCCGACTCTCCGTAGGGGACACCATATTCGATGCGATAGTAAAGCCCGATAGGTGTCATTGTAACGCTTATCCAAGGTTGGGATATGAGTCACAGTTGAGAACAACCTAAGTCGATGTCGAAATAATGTAGCTTTCAGGCTTAGTTGGTTATTATCGGAGATTCGTTGAAGGATATTCTCGAATCGCTATTCCATTAACTCAGCTGACTCGTAGAGATAAAAAATTCGAATGGAGAAAGGAATGTGAAAAGAGCTTCGAAGAACTCAAGAGGAGACTCATTTCAACACATGTTCTGACCATGCCATCCTGGAAAAGCGAGCGTGGTAGGCGGCGTGTTGAGTAGAAGATCGTATACAAATCTGAGTACGATATTGTCAAAGACTCATTTCAGATAATTTACAAATAATAGAGATGGAGATGAAAACTCTAGGTACCAACGTGATGATATACGAGTATAATCGACTTTAATCGATAAAGTTAAAGTCGTTCAAGCTACACACCGGAATGATGAATTTGAAGAAGGAGGTCTGCGAGAAGTTGTTATTTCAAAAGCGAGAGAATCGGTGAGGTGAGAAAGCTCAAACCTTCGATTTATTAATCCATTTGAAATTCTCGATCGAATAGGAACTCGTGGCCTATAGACTCGTTTTTACCGCCAAGTATGGCGCTGTTCATAACGCTTTTCACGTATCGATGTTACGTAAATATGTGGACGACCGAACCATGTTATTGAGTTAGAAACCCATTTGAGATAATAAAGACTTAACGTATGAAGAGGTACTGCCAAGATTTTGGATAGGAAGGAGCATGTCCTATGTCACCGAGGTTATACCACAAGTTAAAGTTTTGTGGAGAAACCATGCTATTGAGGAAATGACACGGGAGTTGGAAACGAAATGAAAGCGAGGTAATCTCATCTTTTCAAACACACCAGTCGTCACGTCAATTTCGAGGACGAAATTTCATAAGGAGGGGAGGTTGTAAGACCCTGAAAATTTTTAAATAAAAAGGAATTTCCTTTATTTATTATTTTAAAATAGTAAGGGTGGATTTGATTAATGTGGTTAGTTATGGGTAAAATGCGCAAATATTTTAAATAAGCAAGTGGTGATAAAATATTCATTATCGTCGGGGAATATTCGTTTGGTCGGGGAATATTCGTAAATCCTTCGCTAGTGTGTCCTACCTAAGCTTATTTGTTGGTTGGTCATAATATAGGGGTATTATGTGATTTGTTAATTTATTTAATTAACCCTTGTTTTATGATAGTTTTTAAGAATGGCTGCTGAGAACGTTAACAATGGAGTGAATGAGATCGTGGAGACACCTCTAATCGCCAACCGTGGATAATGTGATGTCGGTGAAGAAGGAATTAGAGATATCCATGTGGTGAGTGAAGAATTGATAGTTGCACCTTTAGATAATCGCAGAGGTAACAAAATGAGAGTGAGGAAGAAGAGGAAGAAGAGATACACAAGAGAGTTTATTAGAGGTATTTTATGATCAAAATGTAGAATTGCAAAATCGTATTCATGAGTTAGAAGAAGCGGTTTGAAGAATTGCGAGCGATCGTGGAGCAAAGGATGCAATGATTCAAGCTTGTGTTACCCGATATGTGATGCTTGAATGAAGCACTCTTTGGCGAGTATAAGATGATAAAAGTTGGAATCGAAATGAAAGAAGAAATAAGCGAACGAGTGAGAATGAGTGATGCGTGGGTAAAAAGCCGCATGCGACGCGTTGATATTATGGAAAGAGATGTCCAATCTAAACAGAGAAGATTTAACGATGACGGGAAGGCGTCGGCGGCGAGATCGAAGACCAAAGAACAAATTCCGGGGAAAAAACGATCGCCGCTTAGATCTACTGATCACGAGAGGAGGGACATATAAGGTCAAACTGTTCAAAGCCTTCCAAGGTATGTTTTAGTTGTGAAAAAGATGGTCACATAGCTCAATTTTGTCCTATAAGCGAAATCAAGTCCGGTTGGGACGTTGGCACCAGAGCGGATCTGAGAAAAGTCAAAGTCAACGATTCTGGAAGAAGCGTTTGTCGTGACTTCGGTCAAAATGCGAGGAACCCGAACGGTTAGCACGCAGGTTAGTTAATTATAAATTCTTGCGAAGTTTATACCTTACTAGATCTGGGTTCTACCCATTCTTTTATCTCTCTTGCTTGCATTCCAACGTTTGAACTTGACTACGGAGAAATTAAACTTTGACCTATCTGTGGAGACTCCATTAGGAGAAACTTTCATTACATCCGTTGTTTAGAAATCTTGTTTGATTCAGTTGGCACTATCACATTACACGTTAACCTTATTTCTATAGAGGTATTTGCTTTTGATGTGATTTTAAGGTTAACTACTCATCAATGCCGAAATTGATTACTTTCGTAAGGTTGTTAGTTTTCATATTCCTAAGCAACTTTGTTATTCAATTCAAGCAATCAAACCATTGTAGTCAAACATTTTCATATCAAGCCATGAAGTCATTCGTTTATTACGGATGTCAAGTTTTCTTAGTCCATGTTATGGATTTGAATAAAGACACGTCGATTTGAATAATATTCTGTTGTTATTAATTTTTCCCGACGTATTTCTGAAGAATTTCTTGGTTTACTCCCAAAGCGATATTAAATTTTGTATCGACTTTGAACCCTCTGACAAAACTCATTTCTAAAATCTCATATCGAATGGCTCTATTGAACTTCGTGAGTTAAAAATTCAACTATAAATTTGGTACACGAGCCTTTATCCGGTGACTTCCTTTGTGGAATGCACAAGCCCGACTCTCTCGTAGGGGACACCATATTCGTGCGATAGTAAAACGATAGGTGTCATTGTAACGTCTTATCCAAGGTTGGGATATGAGTCACGATTGAGAACAACCTAAGTCGATAATCGAAATACGTAGCTTTCAGGCTTAGTTGGTTATTATCGGAGATTCGTTGAAGGATATTCTCGAATCGCTATTCCATTAACTCAAATTGACTCGTAGAGATAAAAATTCGAATGGAGCAAGGAATGTGAAAAGAGCTTGAAGAACTCAAGAGGAGACTCATTTCAACACATGTTACGACCATGCCATCCTGGAAAAGCGAGCGTGGTAGTAGGCGTGTTGAGTAGAAGATCGTATACAAAGTACGAAAATACGATATTGTCAAAGACTCATTTCAGTATAATTTACAAATAATAGAGATGGAGATGAAAACTCTAGGTACCAACGTGATGATATACTGAGTATAATCGACTTTAATCGATAAAGTTAAAGTTTGCTCGAAGCTACACACCGAGTGATGAATTTGAAGAAGGAGGTGCAAGAAGTTGTTATTTCAAAAGCGAGAGAATCGGTGAGGTGAGGAAAGCTCAAACCTTCGATTTATTAATCCATTTGAAATTCTCGATCGAATAGGAACTGTGGCCTATAGACTCGTTTTTGCCGCCAAGTATGACGGCGTGTTCATAACGTTTTCACATATCGATGTTACGTAAATATGTGGACGACCCGAACCATGTTATTGAGTTAGAACCGGACGAGATAGCCGAAGACTTAACGTATGAAGAGGTACCTGTCAAGATTTTGGATAGGAAGGAGTATGTCCTATGTACCGAGGTTATACCACAAGTTAAAGTTTTGTGGAGAAACCATGCTATTGAGGAAATGACCTGGGAGTTGGAAACGGAAATTAAAGCGAGGTAATCTCATCTTTTCGAAACACCAGGTACGTACGTCAATTTCGAGGACGAAATTTCATAAGGAGGGGAGGTTGTAAGACCCCAAAAATTTTTAAATAAAAAGGAATTTCCTTTATTTATTATTTTGAAATAGTAAGGGTGGATTTGATTAATGTGGTTAGTTATGGGTAAAATGCGCAAATATTTTAAATAAGCAAGTGGTGATAAAATATTCATTATCGTTGGGAATATTCGTTTTGGTCGTGGAATATTAAATCTTTGTTGGGGAATATTAAATGCGATGGTAGCGATCTTTTGTGGGCCCATAACGGAAAGCGATTGGATGAAGAAAACGACAAATATAAGTTGTTTATAAATAACGGCGTAGTTATTCTGCTTATCTTTGTTGGAATACCCGGTGGTTAAAACACACTAATACGCGTTGTTGAACAAGATGCTTTGCAGTATTGCACCAATTATTGATTCTTACGTAAGAAGGCACTACTCAATAATTGTTAGAGTAATTCTTTATTCGATTATTTTATTTTATTGATTCAATAATTGTTGCGTTGATATTTTATATTCTTTGTTGTTTGATAATTCTCATTACACGGTATTTTTTATTATCGAAGCAATAATTCATATTATCTGAATAATATTATTAGATAATATTATTGGCAATGTCTAGAAAGTTACATCTAAGGAGAGGTTTGGTCACCTAATTGCGGCCAAGATGAGAGAGATCCTTATTGAAAGCCCTCTTTCTGAACGGCTGGGTTGCCCGATCTTGTGATTCTGTAATATTATTTGTGAATAATTAATTATTGATTTATATGATGAGGAAAATATTAATTTTATGTGGATATAGATGGAGAAAATTTTAAAATGACAATTGTTGAAAATTAATATTTTATCTTTTTACGATAAAATAATTCATTTAAATATATTATTTTAATAATATATTAATTAGTGATATTTTTATAATGAATGTGGGATATATGAGTATATGAGGAGGAAGAATATTTTTGTGGCATTAAATGATTAACACATGTTTTGTGTGTCGGTGGACCCCATTTCTTGGTTTGAAATTTGATTATAACTGTAAAATCGACCGTTTGTGAATTTGATCAATTTATGTTTGGAATTTGGAAAAACTTTCTATTGCAAAGTTGTAGAGAATTGAATTTCCTATAAAAACTCATGAGATTCAATTTTCTGATAAAAGGGCTATTTATTATGAATTATTGAAGTTTTGAGTTCAAAATAATTGATTTTTAGGAGGTTTAATTAATTATTTTGAGAAAAACATTTTGGTGAGTTTGTGAACCTCATTTAACATGTGCTATGGCTGAAATCAGATTTCAAAAGGCGGGCTAAGGAATTTTGTTTATAAATAATATTATTATATTCATTTTACTAACTTTTGGTGTTCTAAGCATTTTCCTATAAATAGGGTCTTGGGTTAGAATTGAAAATCACACCGTAAATCGAAGTTTTCTCTCTCTATATTATCGAGTATTCTTGTGAGTATTTTGAGTATACTTTGAGTATTGCTATACTTGCAAGTTCAAGTCATAGCTTTATATCCTGTTTTAACTAGAAGATCTTGTCTTTCGAGGTAAGGGATGTTATTTTCTTCTCAAATGATATTATTTCTTCAATATCATTATCTTTGAAATATTGGTTGGAACTTTTTATCAAATTTGGAACTTTTTCATGTCGGGGTTACTTTACTCATGAGTTCTTATTCACGAGTTCTTATTCATGAGTTACTATTCACGAAGTTACTATTCACGATTACTATTCACGAAGTTACTATTCATGAGTTACTATTCACGAGTTACTATTCACGAGTACTATTCACGAAGCATGATGATGTTTTTGTGAAATTTCTATCTTTTGGTGTCTGAGTTACTTATTCACGTGTACTGGCCTTTATTCACGATCTGACCTTTATTCAATAGAAAAATAAAATTTCTTCTTTTTGTCCAAAATATCTATTATGGATACTAGCTTTTATTGTATCCATGTTTTGATCATTCTTGAATTTTACTCCACTCTGATTACTTATGAAGTATTTTTGAACTTGGATTGTTTAAAATACGAATCCTTAATATTTGTTCTTTTGTTTCACTGGATTCGTTTTCTTTGAAATATTTTTCATCATTCTCAGTCCTAAATGATGATATTACTGATTATCTTTGGCACAGTAGTGCAAAGATGAATGATTTTCAAGAATATCTTTGGTAGTAGTGCAAAGATGAACAGTGTTTAGATGAACATGACCAATGATGAATATCTTTGGCTCATGTGTAAAAGATGAATATTTGATTCGGATGTATATTGATTGATGTTACGAGGATAAAATATCGACGATGAACTTTTAAATTCATATATAGAAGATAGTAGTTTGCATTCTCTACTTAACTCTTCTAATGAATTATTATTTCAATATGAATATTGATTTAAAATTTGTTGTCTATTGTATTCTATTAGATTTTTCCTGTTGAAGACTAACGATAATTTGTTGTATATTATCTTAGTCATAATATTCTTTACCGGGCTAGTTGAGCTCACCCTTTTCCATGTTGTTCCATTTTTCTTCTCGGGAGGCGAGAATGTAGCGAGTACTTAGTCGGGGTATGGAATGAAGGTTCTAGAGAGTTGTTTAGTAGTCCTCACCATTTTGTAAAATAACGTATCAATAATTATGATGGGGATTTATTTGCATGTGGATATTGTCTAGATGGCAATATCTCGTATTTAAACTCACGCTTTATATGTTGTAATAATAAAGTTGTAGTTATTTACATACCATGTATTTGGCGACTTCGAAATGGGTTGGATGGAATGGACCTATTTTGGGGCGCCACAATTGGTATCGAGCTTAGGGATATGATCTCTGGCGGAGATCGGGAATAGAACTAGGAGGGGAAAGACGAGTAAATCCTTCGCTAGTGTGTCCTACCTAAGCTTATTTGTTAGTTGGTCATAATATAGGGGTATTATGTGATTTGTTAATTTATTTAATTAACCCTTGTTTTATGATAGTTTTTAAGAATGGCTACTGAGAACGTTAACAATGGAGTGAATGAGATCGTGGAGACACCTCTAATCGCCAACCAGGATAGTGTGATGTCAGTCGAAGAAGGAATTAGAGATATCCATGTGGCGAGTGAAGAATTGATAGTTGCACCCGAGATAATCGCAGAGGTAACAGCTGAGAGTGAGGAAGAAGAGGAAGAAGAGGTACCTGAAGAGAGTTTATTAGAGGTATTTTATGATCAAAATGTAGAATTGCAAAATCGTATTCATGAGTTAGAAGAGCAGGCTGAAGAATTGCAGGCAGTCGTGGAGCAAAAGGATGCAATGATTCAAGCTTGTGTTACCCGATATGTGATGCTTGAAGTATAGAAGTCAAAACATTAACCAACTGAGTATAATAAAGAATATATGAAACTGCAAATGGATTTTCACCCGCCATGTGGTAATCCACGTATACAGATCATTTCCACAATTTAATAAGGAATGAATACAAAGGATAATTCACCATGCATGTGGTAATCCACATAGACATGTTATTCCAACAGAATAATAAAGAATGAAATAACAGAAGAATTCACCATGCATGCGATAGAGACCATACAGACAGGTTATTCCCAATAGAATAATAAATAATGGAACCAGGTCCGGCGTAAACGCACAGACAGGATATTCCGACAGAATAATAAATGAGGAATAATAAATAATGGAACCAGGTCTGGCGTAAAATGCACATACAGGATATTTCGACAGAATAATAAATGCGGAATAATAAATAATGGAACTAGGTCCGGCGAAATTCGCACCGACAGGATATTCCAACAGAATAATAAAGATTGGAATAATAGAAGAATTTCACCATGTATGCGGTACTTCGCATAAACAGGTTATTCCAACATAATAATGAAGAATGGAATAACAGAAGAATTTCACCATGTATCATGCAGATTTCAGCAAAAGCAGTTATTCCAACATAATAATGAAGAATGGAATAACAGAAGAATTTCACCATGTATGCGGTACTTCACATAAACAGGTTAATTCCAACATAATAATGAAGAATGGAATAACAACTCTTACGAGTATTGAAAGAAAGTAATTCTCTTTATGAATACGAAAGAATAATACCCCTTACCTTAGAATGAAGCTGGATACTGGAATAGAAATGTAGCAGACTTCTCTTCTTCTTTCTCTCTAATATAATGGCTCTAAAGCTTTAGTGAATTGGTGAGAAATGAAGGAAAAATGAGCTTCTATTTATAGAAAAATATAGTTTCGAGAGTTGCACGTTTTGGGGCTCAAAATATTACAGTACAATACCTCCAACTTTTCTTTCATTTTTAATTCAGTCATCCAAGTATTATCAAACTTGCACCAACTCCCCTAATAGTAAATCATGTGAATCAATAGTAAAATCATGTGACTCAATAGTAAATCATGTGACTCAATAGTTCTAAACATGTGAAAAATTAATTACAATATAGTACCTCCATCTATACCTTCCTTTTTAACTTAGTCATGCAAGTATCATCAATCTTGCACCAACTCCCCTAATAGTAAGTGAATGTGACTTAATAGTAACTTGTGAATAGTAACTCATGAATAGTAACTCATGAATAGTAACTCGTGAATAGTACTCCGACACGAAAAGTGCCCTTAATACCCGATTGAACAATATAATCTCCAGACATTAATTATTATTGAAATAAATGTCGATTTCTACTAACACAAATAATCCCAACACAATGGAACTATCAAATTCATCTTTAATCAACATGAACTTATTCATCATTAATATTATAATTCACAATATTTAACAACCAGGTCGTTCCTAGGAAAGAGGGGGCTTTCCAATAAGGATTTCTCCCTATTGGCGCGCAATTAGGTGACAAAACCTCTCCTTGACAGAACTTCTAGACATTGTAAATATTGCAATTTAATAATATGAATAACTTTGTCGTCTCAATTATTAATTTAATAATATATAAAATATTATGCAGATGATACTGTGACAATAACTGAATCAATAATATGAGAGATATGATGCAACAATCACTGTAGCAATAATTGAGTATAACTGAGTGACTTCTCACGTAAGCATCAATAATCAATACCGTGTGCTACTATGCAACCACGCGTATTACTGTACTTTTACTACCGGGTAGTTCAACAGTATTAACGGTAAAACCTCCGCCGTTATTTTCATAAAATATTTTTGTCGTTTTCTAACTACGACCGTACTTCCGTTGTGGGGTCCACCAATGATTATGCCGTCTTACGAATATTCTCCGATAAAAAGAATATTTCCCGGCCAAACGAATATTATATAACAACTTGCGTACTTTACAAAAATTATAAATATTACCCACAACTATAACATTAAATAATATCCACACCATAATATCCAAAAATATAATTCGAGAGAAATTAATCTTTATTCATAAAAGTTGGGGTCTTACAAATATGGTGTCAGACGATGAAGAAATTAGAGATATCTACGTGGTGAGTGAAGAGCTAATAGTTGCACCCGAGCTAGTTGCAGAGGTAGCAGCTGAGGAAGAAGAGGAACCTGAAGATAATTTATTAGAAGAATTTTATGATCAAAATTTAGAATTACAAAATCGTATTCATGAGTTAGAAGAAGCGAAATTTGAAGAACGACGGTGATTAGTGGGAGCAAAGAGATGTAGCAATTCAAAATTGTGTTTTAGATGTGCGATGCTTGAGCATGAAGCACTTTTCGGCGAGTATAAGATATTAGAAATTGGAATCGAGAATGCTACGATCAAAGTTACGATGAAAGAAGAAACAATGAACGAAGGAGAATAAATGATGCGTGTGTAAAAGTCGCACGACGTGTAGATATTATAGAAAAAGACGTCCGATCCAATAAGGCCAAAATAGATGAAATGGATTTTGCTTTTTGGACAACAATTGGGAGAATCAAACATCGAATTCGGAATTACCCTGTGCAGAGCGGTCAACCCCAATTCGATATGGATCGGAGAATAATGATTCAAATCATGAACCAGGAATGTGAAGAAGCACTTAAGGGTGGAATGTACCCTATAGCAAAGTCAAATCCGGTAGTTTAAGTGAGAGCGTTTGTCGAGGAACCTGAACAAAGTTATTACAGGTAAGTTAATGATAAAATCTTGTGAAGTTTATACCTTATTAGATACCAGTTCTACCCATTATTTTATTTCTATTACTTGTGCTCAATGTTTAAATTTGACTCTGGATAAACTAGACTTTGATTTATCTGTTGAAACTCTGTTGGGAGAAACCTTCGTTTCCTCCACTATTTATAAATCTTGTTTGATTCAAATCAACACTTTCACGTTACCTGTCGATCTTATCTCTTTGAAAATACTTGCATTTGATATGATTTTAGGAATCGATTGGTTAATCATCATGCTTTTCGTAAGGTTGTTAGCTTTCATATTCTTAACCAACCTGTTATGCGAATTCAAGCAACCAAATAACTAAAGTCAATCATTGTCATATCAAGCCATAAGTAAAGAGCCCTGATCCTTTCGTTGTTGACTTCTTTGTATGGAATGCACTGAAGTCAGACTTTCTGTAGGTGACGTCATGAATGACGATGGCAAGTTGATAGATATCAATGTGACGTATTATCCAAGTCATGGATGAGAGTCACAATTTTGAATGATATTTCTATTGTTAATAAATTTTCTATCGTATTCTTGAAGACTTCTTAGCCTACCCTAGAGCGTGAAATCGAATTTGGTATTGACCGCAGTACAAAACCCATTTCTAAAACCCTTAAATATTCTTCAACCAAAACAAACGTGTTAGTTCCCAGTAGGCACAATATAGATCTAGAAGGGGGGTTGAATAGATCCTTAGAATTTTAAAATACTTTTACTCTATTAAGTTGTATTGCTCATTAAGTAGCTCATAACAAGCTTAAGAATCTTTTCAAGCACAGCGAAATAAGTAAAAGATCCCCTTCATTGATATATTCATAATCACACATATATTGTTCATAGAGTTACTTCAGTAGTAAGCAGTTAAAACATATATAATAGTTATAACAGTTAATGTACATAATGTAAATGACATAAAGTAAAAGACATAAGGGGTTTTAAGTGGTTCAGAGACACAAACTCCTAATCCACTCTTCTACTTTCAACTAGCAGGATTTCCACTAAAGAAGGGCAGCACCTTGAATCAATAAGATTCCTTCAAGGCCAGCAGCCTTGGAACTTCTCTAGTTCCCTAGGAACTCTTCAAGCCCAACAGGCTTGGAACTTCATTTAGTCCCTCCGGACAAGGACCCCTCAGGCCCTGGCTTCTTGTTGTTGTAGTTGTTGTTGTTGTTGTTGGTGCTGAGCTGCTAAGATGTCATTAGGCTCTGAACATCTTTTATACTTAGCAACTTAATGTAATCCTCTTTTCTTTCAGCTTCGAGTCCGGACCACATCTTCTTTGGTGCAACTGATCTTCACTCTTTTCTACTCATCTTCATATAGTAGTCAGCTGTGCACCATCACCATCTGGGTTTGCTAAGTCTCTATGCTTTTAGTAGACTTTGTCTGGCACTTAGCAATCCCTGAACCCTTCTTGAATACTTTGCAGACATGGTTCTGCACTTGTTCATTTTTAGCTTTCGGTTCATGGTGATTCGTAGAGTGGCTCTCTTGATCTTCTTTATACTTAGCCATTTTTCTGAATGCTATCTTCTTGGCCTTCTCGGCTCTCAGCTTAGATGCCATCTTCAGTTGCATTCTCATCTTTGTTGAGTGAAGCTTTGATCTGTTTGATTCCTTCTTCAAAGCTGCTTCAGTCCCACCTTGATAGTCTCACTGTCACTAAGACTTGTTCTATTGATCTTTGGTGGAACTCGTAGAGTCAACAATAGCATTCACCAACTCAGCGATTCTTCAACTACACAATCATCAGCAACTCTTGATCTTTGAAGCTCTGTTGATTTATACTACTTCCCAATCTTCCCGTTGGAAAGTAGCCATTGAAAGCTATTCAAATTTCTTCGTAGATCTCAAGTTTTTTGGTGCAGACTGCAGATGTGACATGACATCTTTTTCTGACTTTCTAACACTGCAGTCTGTTGTTTCACTAACCCTGTCAGATATGTCACTTTAATGTCTTGGGCAGGTCGAAGACTTTATTTCCTTCTTCTAATTTCTCGATCAGATGTTGTCCTTACATCGATGCTCTCAATGAGCTCTTGTCCAAATATTACCTTTCATATTGAACTGTGTCCAATACTTCAGTCTTCAGCTATTCAAACTCTACGATTCTGATGCATGTCTTCATGGACTTGATCGTAGTGTCTTGTTGACTTGTAGACATAACACTACGTTCTTGAGGAGTGTTCACTTGTTCTTTAGGGTAGAACACCTCTTCCTCTTTTTATGCAATGCCTCATCACTTCTGTTTGCCTCGACTGTTCTCAGATACCGATGGCTCGATTCCTTGCTCTGGCCTCTTCTGAATAACAAGACACTTTAGATTTATGGCGTATCCAGCTCGCTTTCTCCTTGTGATCTCCCGTTCAATTATCATCAATGGATTGACCCAATGCTTAATCACTTTAGCCTTGTTCTACAGAAGCTGTCCAGTATCTTTGTATGCACTCCATCACTTCTTTCTTTATTTAGCAAACACTACAATCCTGGTATCTTCCAAGATCGTTGTCTTACATGCGCTTGATGCTCATCGCACTTCTTTGACTTTTCTTGGTCGATTCATGAAGTCTTCTTCTGATCTCCTTGTGGAAGACTTCATCTCGAATAGCTTCATAACTCAATCTTGATGCTGATTGAGTTGGTGCTTAGATCTTCTGTTAGCTTGCATGCCATTCGTTGAGTTCTCTTTGGTTTTCTTCAGGTGGGATGTATCTATGTAGTGCCAACCAGAGGCTTCATTCATTTGGATATTCTGGGAGTGCTCATTCATTGAGAATCGTATTTGCTCTACGATTCTGCCTTGGCATTGTGAGCACATCTCTGTTGAGGTCTTAGTTCTGCACTCTCTACGATTGACTTTGGTACATGCAGACACTACGACTCGAGATCCAGATCTTGACACTCTACAATTTCTTCATTGTGCTTGTTGTCTTCATCTTGATCTTGTTCGACTACGATCTCCTGCCTCGGTATGATTAGTAGACTCTACGACTCGAAGTGTAGTCTACGATTCTTGACTTGGCTTTGGCGAGATACTCGGTCGGCTACCAGAGGCGTTGTATTGTTATTTTACGATTACGAACATGACTTCCTCGGCAGACTACGGCCCTGAGGAAGTTCTCCTCGACACACTACGATCTTTTCTCGTCTCTCCTGGAAGTCTACGAACTCCGAGATCTACTAACTTGCAGACTACGATTCTGCCTCGATATCTCTCGAGTTTTTCTTGACTCTCTTGGCAGACTACGATTTCTGGTAGAGTGCTCGACGATCAGACAAGCCTATCTATTACATCGTAAGATCAACCTAACATGCTTGATCTTTCTATATTTATAGTCCTTATACATCATTTCTTTTTAAGGACTTTATAAAGCTGTTTTGCTTATGTAGGATCAACCTAGCACATTTGATCAATTCATTCTAAGTCCTTGTACATATGTTTCTATTATCTATCAAAGGACTTTACAACTTTTCTTAATACAAGCATACTTGCACATTCATTCATATATATATCATAATTAAATCATATATAAATAGGAATATCGTTCATATGTTTATTCCTGACAATCTCCCCCTATTTGATTATGACAAAAACAATAAGTGCATATCATGTTATGAGTGAATCTTATATCAAAGGCAATTTGTATTTCTAAAACAGATAATCATGAATGTCATTTATAATGATGTGGAATTTAATATACTGACATTTTACATCCTAGATCCAGAACATACCTAACTAGTTAGAGATGTACCTCTTTGGTTCCATATATGCTTCCAGGATGTCTGTTGACCCACTATTCATCTGTTTGATTCATTTGCTCCCCCTAGGATGTAGAGCTATTTAATTCTTCTTCTTCTGGTTCTGGTCTGGCTCCCCCTTAGATGATGATTCAGCTTCCCCTGGAGTTGTCTTCTTCTTTTCTTTCCTTTTGCTCTCCCTGCTCTTTCTAGAGTGCCTCCTCTTGTTCTTCCCTTTTCTATACCTCTTTTTTTCCCCCTTTTTGTCATTAATCATTTGAGAGAGCTGCTCCACGTTAGACATAAGTTGCTCCATCATGTAGGAGGAGTTTCCAACTTCATTCTTGATCTCTTGTTGACTTAGCTCAAGTTGCATAGAGAAAGATTGATTCATGTTGTCAATCCTGTTAGAGAGGATTTTGAGTTTCTCTTCATTTGCCACTTGTGCTCGTAGAGCTGTAGCTTTCTGATCATGTATGGCTTTCAGATAGATGTGATCTCTCTCTTTGATTTTGAGAGATATATCAGCCATAGTTTCTTGGAGTCTATCTTCTGTTGTTGTTAACTATTTTGACTCTTCATTCATTATAAATATCTTCTCCAATGATTCAAAGTAGAATTTCTCAACACTCTCCTGCTCCACGAGTTTTGGTCATCGATCCGGGTAGCTTCTTGTTGAGCACTAGCTTGGACTCTACAATTTTCATCCTTGGATAGATTGTGGAAAGTGTTAACAATCTGAGAAATTGTTGAGTACCAACAGATATTGAAAGATGAAGGGATGTTAGATATCTGAGCTTGGGCAGATGGAGACTTCTCAATTTGAGTTTGAACATCATCAATGGTAGAGTAAATAGACTCTACGATTATTTCTTTGGTCATAGTCCTTCTGCCTTCAGTGTCAACTCTATGATCATAGGGAATATAGTGATTTTCAGCATGTCGATAGATCTTATAATAGGCCTTGTCGTTGATCATCATGGTTGCAAACTTCTTAACCCTGGAGAAATTTTGCGACACTAGTTCTAAATTTGGAAACTGAGAGTAGCACCAGCTGAAGTAACTTTCATCTCTATCAGTGTGTGCCTTTAACCATGGCATCCATGGGAAGAACCACCTCATCAGAAGATCTTCAGCGTTGTACAGTATAGTTATGCAATCTAACTCCATATTTTTCCAGTTATGGAGCACTTCATCTGTAGTCATCCTTACAACTCGAAGTTGTTCATTTCCCTGATTTATCCATCTTGCTGGTGGTTCTGCTGGTGGCTCATCAAAGACTTCCACTATAATTCTTTTAGTAATATTTTGGTTCCTCTGATTCCTGAAGTGCAGAATCAGACTATTTCCCTATTTCTTCCCTCTTTGATCCAGAATCTTGCTGACTTCCTTCATCAGATTCTTCAGTGAAGTCTTCTTGATGAATTTCATTTTTAAAACCTTCTTCAGCAGTATCTTCCTTGGATTAATCACTAATTCCATCTTCATCATTTTCTTCATCAGATTCAGTTTCATCATCACTTAATTCAATGACTACATTGGAGTGATCACTTCTCCTTTTAGAAGCAAATTGAGCTATCAATCGGTGGCTCTTCCTTCTTCCTGGAAGTTCAGCTATAAGAGAGTCAGACTCTTCTTCCTTTTCAGACTCTGAAGCTTTTGGATCATCGGGCAGACTTTCTTGATTTTCATCATTGATGAGGGCATGTCCTTCTTCTTCAGAATCATCTTCATTTATATCACCAGATATGTGACGCCCCCAAAATAGGTATACAACACCCATTCTGAGTCGCCAAAATACATGGTACAGAAACAACTACAATCTTATTAATACAACATATAAACTGTGAGTTTAAATATAAATATTGTCATCTAGACAATATCCATACCCAACTAAGTCCTTATTACAATTATTGGTACATTATTTTATAAAAATGGTGAGGACTACTAAAACAACTTCTAGAATCATCATTCCATACCCCGACTAGTACTCGCTACATTCTCGCCTCCCGAGAAGAAAAATGGAACAAAAGGAAAAGGGTGAGCTCAACTAGCCCTCAGTAAAGAATATTATGACTAAGATAATATAGAACAAATTATCGTTAGTCTTCAACAGGAAAAATCGATAAAATACAATAGACAACAAGTTTGGATCAATATTCGCAGAAAATAAAATAATAATTCATAGAAGAGTTACGTAGAGAATGAAATCTACTATAATCTATGAATTTAACAGTCCATCATCAATATTTTATCCCTATAACATCAATCAATATTCATCTTGAATCAAATATTCATCTTTGCACTACAGGCCAAATATATTCATCAGTCGGTCATGTTCATCTCAACACCTGTACATCTTTGCACTACGGGCCAAAGATATTCATAATAAAATCAACCATCTTTGCACTACAGGCCAAAGATATTTAGTAACATCATCATTTAGGACTAAGGATGATGAAAATAATTTTAAAGAAAACGAATCCAGTGAAACAAAAGAATAAGTATTATGGATTCGTACTTTAAATAATCCGAGTTCAAAAATACTTTATAAATAATCATAGTGAAGTAAAATTCAAGAATGATCAAAACATGGATACAATCAAAGCTAGTATCCACAATAGATATTTTGGACAAAAACAAAAATTTAATTTTTCTGTGAATAGTGCCGTATTCGTGAATAGTGTCGTATACGTGAATAGTAACCTCAACACTAAAAGACAAGAATTTCACAAGAAAAATCTTACCAATAATCCGGCATAATGATATTGAAAGAATTAATATCATTTTTTTAAAAAATAATATCCCTTACCTCGGAAAGACAAAGATTTCTTACATTTGGAATCTTTGGATATAGTCTTTGAAGGAAACTTGCATAGTATAAAGAACACTCAAAGTATCAAAATACTCACAAGAAAACGCTCGATAATATAGAGAGAGAAATAGAGAGAAAACTTCAATTTTCTGGTGTGATTTTCAATTCTAACCTAAGCACCCTATTTATAGAAAATTGCTTAGAACACCAAAGCAGAAAATTTAATAAAATAATAATATATTTACAAAATTTTCCTTAGCCCACCTCTAGACATCTGAATTCAATACATTGATAACACATGTGAGCTCACTCAATTGAACAAAAACGTTTTTCTTAAAAAAAATAACTAAAACTTCTAAAAATCAATTATTTCGGAACTTCAGAACTTCAATAATTCATAATAAATAGTTTTTTTATCAAAAAAATTCAAACCATATGTCCTTTCCATAGGAAATTTCATTTTCTACAACTTTGAAGAAGAAAGTTTTTCCAAATTCCAAACAGAAATTGACCGAAATCCACAAACGGACGATTTTACAGGCTATAATCAAATTTCAGTCAAAAAATGGGGTCCGCCGACACACAAAACATGTGTTAATCATTTAATATAACAAAAAATACTCTTTCTCCTCATATACTCATATATCTCACATTCATTGTAAAAATATCACCATATTTATATTATTAAAATAATATATTTCAAAAGAATTATTTTATCAGAAAAGATAAAATATCAACTTTTTTTCAACAATTGTCACTTTAAAATTTTCTCCATCTATATCCACATAAAATGAATATTTTCTTTATCATAATAATCAATAATTAATTATTTATAAATAATATTACAGAATCACAGTACTGACAACCAAGCCGTTCCCAGGAAATAGGGGGCTTTCCAATAAGGATTTCTCCTTACTGGCGCGTAATTAGATGACCAAAACTCTCCTTAGACAGAACTTTTTAGACATTGCCAATAATGTTATCTAATAATATTATTCAAATAATATGAATTATTGATCTGATAATGAAAATACTGTGCAGTGACAATTATTAAAACAACAATAATATAAAATATCAACGTAGCAATTATTGAATCAATAAAATATAATATTGAGCGAAGAATTATCGTAACAATTATTGAGTAAAGTGCCTTCTTACGTAAGAATTAATAATTGGTGCAATACCGCCCACATCTACTTTGTATTTTAACCACCGTATTCTAACAAGATAATCTTGAATAACTACGCCGTTATTTATAAACAACTTATTCTTGTCGTTTTTTTCATCCAATCGTTTTCTTTTATGGGGCCCACACAAGACTGCGCCGTCGTACGAATATTCCACGACCAAACGAATATTCTCCTACAACAATAAATATTTTATAACCACTTGTTTATTTGAAATATTTGCGCATTTTACCCATAACTAACCACATTAATCAAATCAACCTTTACTATTTCAAAATAATAAATAGAGTAAATTTAATTTTATTTAATAATAAGTTGGGGTCTTACAAGATAGGCTAGCTTGATGTTTAACAACAGTAGGGGCATGTAATTCCTTTTTGATCTCATTATCTTTTGACTCATAATGAGAGCTTATTTGAACATTTGCACTTGGAGATTCAGATGGGTCATTTTGTAGCTTTTCTTCATTGTCAGATTCTGTATTTTCTTCCATGAATATTGCCTCAGCTTTATTGCTGGATTCGTTCTTTGGAGACACATTGTTAGGGCTTTCAGTTTCCCCCTCTTCCCCTGTCTCTACGTTCTCGTCTTTTGAAGATAGGCTTTCTTTGGGAACTGGGGATGGCCTGTTCATCACCTTTGCTTTCTTTCTGGGTGGCCCTTGAAGTAATCTGTTACTTCTTCTCTTTATGATATTTGCAGTTGAGTCCTTTTCTTCTTCTTCTTCCAAATTGTCAATTGAGAGACTTCTTGGTGGAGCCTCAGTTTTCCTCACACCTTCGGATTTCCTTCTGGCTGGTGTGATTTCTGCTGGTACAAAGTTATCAGACTCAGAGTTTTCTACCTCCTTTGCCTTTCTCTTCTTTACAGATGATTTGTTGCTGCTTCCAGTTGTTAGCCTCCTGTTTTCTTTAGGGTTCTTCTTCCAATTCATAAACAGTTGTAGAGACATTATTTTGTGCACATTCAGAGGTTCCCCCTCATTATCCTTGATCTTGCTCCCTAACTTCTTCTTCATTATTATGCTTAACAGTCTTCCATGGAACACTTTTGTAAGTGGTTTGTCTGTGGATTTCTTCAACTCAGCTTTTTCTATCCATTTGGAGATTTGATCGAGCAGGATAACTCCAAAGTTGATTTGCTTCTTCAGAACTATGGCAGACATAATTTTCAAATGTTGGTCGAGTATAGTGTCGTGTGCAGTATCTTTGCACAATATGCATTTTCCCACTATCTCAGCAAGGAATTCAAATTCCTCAGGAAATTCCTTCTTCTTCATATCCTTCAGACTGGGGTTTCTTTGATATCGCATAAGCCTCTTGCCTTCTTCAATGTCGACTTCATCCAAATTTATTAGACCTTGATTTGGAAACCCTAGACATTGGTTGATGTCTGATGCTCTTATCTTCAGACTAGATCCTTTCAGCTTAGTAGTCAGAAGCCCGAAGTTTGTTGAAGCATTTGTGTAGAACTACTTTACTAGTTCTGTATAAACTGGAGTGTTGGCCTCCAGGCACTCAGAGAACCCAGCTTCCTTTATAAGTTCAAGTATGTCTTTGAACTTTGTCTCTGATTCTTCAAACTTTATAAAGCTGAGTTGAATACCCGTTATAACTTTCTATTCTGCCATTTTAGGAGTTCAAGGTATATGGTATGTGGTTCGGAGAGATTTAGCTGAGTGTGTTTTGGGCTTTGGAAGTTTGATTGGTTTGGTTTCGAAGAGGATTTCTAGGGTTTGAAAAAGGGATGGAGAGAGAGGTTCAATGAGTTCTGGTAACTGTTTGCAGATTTTGAATTTGTCTTTATGACAGTTCTTTCTCACACTGCATAAGTTATGACGTGTCAACTAGCCATTGGTTGCACGACACCCAGTAATGAGTTGTAACTCCCCAATAACTTTTCAGTTAGATGTCTCTTTTGGAAGAATAGACGTTTGATTTAAGTGGATTGACCTTTGACCTTTTGAGTTCATAGAGTAGCATGATAGAACAGCTATTGACTCTACATTTTCCTTTGTTGGCTTAACGATCAATTCTCTGAAGGATGTTACAGTGGATGGTTTTAACATTACTTCTTATTTTGAACCTCCATGGCTCATCCACTGTTGTGCTTTATGAAGCCTTGGGTATTTTCCTTCAGCAGTACCTCTTTTCAACCAGCCTTCGAACTTATGTCCTCATAATTTGAATGGTTGAGCAATTTTCCTGTTTTTCCAACTCCTTGTAAGTTAGGAGTAGCCTCTTTATAGGACTGCGATCGTCGAGTCTGCTTCTCACGATTGCTAAGATTGTACTACTGATCGTGGAGTTCTCTTGACCTCTACTCTACGATCATTGGTGACTTGGTCCTTGAGATGAACTTAATTAAGCAATTCTTCTGGGATAAGGTAGCTCAGGAAGGGCCAACCTCTTAGAGTGAGCTAAGGGTTAGGTTTGTCCCTGAGGCGCTTTCCAGATGAAATAATTTAGAAGTAATTTGCACTAATATCTCATTTGACCTTTTCTGTTGGTGAGGTCCTTTATCAAATTCAGACAATTTCATTTGTTGTAATCGTGGTGTCCTTCTGCTATTTCACTACAATCGGATGTTTGATTGTAGGCTCTCCATGATTTTGAGTTGGGTGGCTGAAAGGTTATCAGTAGTACATTTTGAAATGTTCTTACTGACTATGGATCTTTATTTGGTTCATCAGCCACAAAGTTTTGGGACTCTGTAACTGGTACACTGCTTCATAGTATATCTCAGTATTGTTGTTTCTTGCATCATCGCTTTGCTCCCCATGGTTGATCTTTGTCTTTTCGGTGAGGTGTGATTCCTGCATATCTCCTTCGATCAAGTCGTTAAATCTTCGAGGTTGATCATTCTACGATTTTTGATAGCACTTCTGAACGTAGTCTTCCTTATCGACTTGTGCTTTCGTGGAGTTCTCGCTCCCGGACTAAGTTCCTAATGTTTGATGCTCGATAGTCCTCTGATGTGAGCTTCCTTGAGAACAAGTTTTGCTTCTTCAAAAGCATCTAAGACCCTTTTTCATCTCTGGTTGAGTGGCATGCTTTCATATGAAGGTTTGCGATCATTTGAGCTTTATTTAGATTAGCTCAATGGTCTTGAGGGCGATGCTTTGACATGTAGGAGTTTTGTCGAAATTATTTACGAGCAGATCCTAAGCCTTCTGCTGGATGACTCTTCTTGACTGAAGTCTTTTGCTTTAGCATTCCTTAGTGTGGTCAGATAGACCAAGTGTCTGCAGGTTATTCATTTCTAATTTTTGGTACCCATGGTCAAATGGGTCCTGCTAGGTTAGTTTACTAAACCCCTGTTCCTCATATTTGAGTAATCATCATGTTGACCACCATCAGTCATATTCATGCATATACTTCATTTAGATAATATATTTTGAGATCCATGGTGGTGAATGTGAGAGAAATCTGTTATTTCAATAAAAACACTCTTTTCCTTGATGGTATTATCATATGCTAAGTTATGATCACAGAGTTTAAATGTTCACAGAGTGAGAATCAGCTCAACGATTTATTAGCATCTGGTTGATTCATGGAGGTGATCGGTTTTCTATGAATCTTCAAGATTCTCTTGTAGATCTGATCATACTACGTAATGTCATTAAACATTTAGACCATAGGATGTACAAAGCACATTAACTCATCGAAGAAGATTTCTTCACATTCAATCGACCTGTGAGGCTCTTAAAACCATTTCAGGTCTCTTTCAAGTTATCATCTTCAACCTAAAACTTGGATGGAGAGAAAGTTTATAGACATTTGAGTTTCCATCATTAGTGTATTTTCTCTCTTCACCTTTTTAGATAGATTAAGAATATTTGAAGGAAAACTGTTATAGTTCATGAGTAAGGTGCAAATATGATGTTCATATCTATGTTAACGAGGAACCGTACCTTTTTACTGTTGATTTCTTAACAGTCATTTATCTTAGATATATTGAGTTTAGGCATTGATGTGCATGTTTTCTCATTTGCTTCTGACAGCTAGTTGCTCCAGTTGATCTTCAGTCAATTAGTCATGGTCTTGAAGATACAAGCTAAGAGAGTGTCAGCATCTATAATTCTTTGACATCCTTGAGTTGTCTAGCCTGGTCTTCAGACAACAAGATTGACATCAAGCAAGGATTGCTCTTGTTGATATGATAATCAAAGACATGGACAAATCTGAGCAGCTTCAGATGTATATGCACATTCACGTGTACATAATATTTCCAACGTGTGAGCTCATCTGGATATAACAAGTAACTTACTACTAAACTAAGTTTAGAACAATGTTTGTGCCTAGGATCAGACTCAAAGCGATTAGCTTTTGAATGTAGCATGAGAACCTTCTTTGATACCAATTGTTAGTTCCGAGTAGGCACAATATAGATCTAGAAGGGGGGGGGGGGGGGTTGAATAGAACCTTAGAATTTCAAAATACTTTTACTCTATTAAGTTGTATTGCTCATTAAGTAGCTCATGACAAACTTAAGAATCTTTTTCAAAACAAATGGAATAAGTAAAAGATCCCTTCATTGATATATTCATAATCACACATACATTGTTCATAGAGTTACTTCAGTAGTAACCAGTTAAAACATACATAGCAGTTATAGCAGTTAATGTACATAATGTAAATGACATAAAGTAAAAGACACAAGGGATTTTAAGTGGTTTAGAGACTCAAGCTCTAATCCACTCTTACCTTTCAACTGGCGCAGATTTTCCACTAAGGAAGGACGATTACCACAGAATCATTAAGATTCCTTGAGGCCAGCTGACCTTGGGACTTGATTCACTAAGAACTCTTGAGGCCAATGACCTTGGAACTTCTCTAGTTCCTAGGAACTCTTCAAGCCCAAAGAGGCTTGGAACTTCATTTAGTCCCTCCCACAAGGACCCTCGAGCCCACGGCTTTTTTTGTTGTTGTAGTTGTTGTTGTTGTTGGTCTTTGTCTGCTAAGATGTCATTAGGCTCTGAACATCTTTTGTACTTAGCAGCTTAGTGTGATCCTCTTTGCTTTCAGATTCGAGTCCGAACCACATCTTCTTTGGTGCAGCTGATCTTCACTCTTTTCTACTCATCTTCATCTGGTATCAGCTGTGCACCATCACCATCTGGGTTTGCTAAGTCACTGTGCTTTTAGTAGACTTTGTCTGGCACTTAGCAATCCCTGAACCCTTCTTGAATACTTTTCAGACATGGTTCTGCACTTGTTCATTTTCAGCTTTCGGTTCATGGTGATTCGTAGAGTGGCTCTCTTGATCTTCTTTGTACTTAGCCACTTTCCTGAATGCTATCTTCTTGGCCTTCTCGGCACTCAGCTTGGATGCCATCTTTAGTGGCATTCTCATCTTTGTTGAGTAAAGTTTTGATCTGTTTGATTACTTCTTCAAATTTACTTCACTCCCACCTTGATAGTCTTACTGTCACTGAGACTTGTTCTATTGATCTTTGGTGGAACTCGTAGAGTCAACAATAGCATTCACCAACTCAATGATTCTGCAACTACACAATCATCATCAACTCTTGATCTTTGAAGCTCTGTTGATTTATACTGCTTCCCAATCTTCCCGTTGGAAAGTAGCCGTTGAAAGCTCTTCAAATTTCTTCGCAGATCTCGAGTTTTTTGGTGCAGACTGCAGATGTGACAAAACATCTTTTTCTGACTTTCTGACACTGTAGTCTACTATTTCACCAACCTTGTTAGATATGTCACTTTAATGTCTTGGGCATGTTGAAGACTTTATTTCCTTCTTCTGATTTCTCGATCAGAGGTTGTCCTTACATCGACGCTCTCAATGAGCTCTTGTCCAAATATTACCCTTTAGATTGAACCATTGCCAATGCTTCAGTCTTCAGCTATTCGAACTCTACGAT
Source organism: Panax quinquefolius (assembly GCA_020205615.1). Taxonomy (NCBI): domain Eukaryota; kingdom Viridiplantae; phylum Streptophyta; class Magnoliopsida; order Apiales; family Araliaceae; genus Panax; species Panax quinquefolius. Next base: position 146,308,175 of record CM035153.1, on the reverse strand, counting down.
TCTAATGCATGTCTTCATGGACTTGATCGTAGTGTCTTGTTGACTTGTAGACACAACACTACGTTCTTGAGGAGTGTTCACTTGTTCTTTAGGGTAGAACACCTCTTCCTCTTTTTATGTAGTGCCTCATCACTTCTGTTTGCCTCGACTGTTCTCAGATACTGATGGCTCGATTCCTTTCTCTGGCCTCTTCTGAATAACAAGTCACTTCAGATTTGTGGTGTGTCCAGCTCGCTTTATCCTTGTGTTCTCCCATTCACTTATCATCAATGGACTGACGCAATGCTTAATCACTTTAGCCTTGTTCTACAGAAGCTGCCCAGTATCTCTGTATGCACTCCATCAGTTCTTTCTTTGTTTGGCAAATACTACGATCCTGGTATCTTCCAAGATCGTTGTCTTCTGTCTGCTTGATAGCTACTGCACTTGCTGACTTTTCTTAGTCAGTTAGAGAAGTCTTCTTCTGAACACCTTGTGGAAGACTTCATCTCGAATGGCTTCACAACTCAATCTTGATGCTGATTGAGTTGGTGATTAGATCTTCTGTTAGCTTGCATGCCATTCGTTGAGTTCTCTCTGGTTTTCTTCAGGTGGGACGTATCTATGTAGTGCTAACCAGAGGCTTCATTCCTTTGGATATTCTGGGAGTGCTCATTCGTTGAGAATCGTATTTGCTCTACGATTCTGCCTTGGCATTGTGAGCACATCTGTTGAGGTCTTAGTTCTACACTCTACGATTCAGCTTTGGCTGTGCAGACACTACGACTCCGAGATCAGATCTTGACACTTTATGATTTCTGTCATTGTGCTTGTTGTCTTCATCTGATTTTGCTCGACTACGATCTCTGCCTCAGGCATGATTAGTAGACTCTACGACTCTAAGTGTAGTCTACGATTCTTGACTTGGCTTTGGCAGATACTCGGTAGGCTCGTGGCGGCGTGTCGTCTCACGATTACGAACATGACTTCCTCGGCGGACTACGTACGAGGAAGTTCTCCTCGACACCCACGATCCTTTCTCGTCTCTCCCTAAGTCTACGAACTCCGAGATCTACTATCTTGCAGACTACGATTACGCCTCGATATCTCTCGAGTTTTCCTTAACTCTCCGGCGGACTACGATTTACGATGCGATGTTTCGACGATCGAACATGAGCCTATCTATTACATCATAAGATCAACCTAACATGCTTGATCTTTCTATATTTATAGTCCATGTACATCATTTCTTTTTAAGGACTTTACAAAGCTGTTTTGCTTATGTAGGATCAACCTAGCACATTTGATCAATTCATTCTAAGTCCTTGTACATATGTTTCTATTATCTATCAAAGGACTTTACAGCTTTTCTTAATGCAAGCATACTTGCACATTCATTCATATATATATCATAATCAAATCATATATAAATAGGAATATCGTTCACATGTTTATTCCTGACAAAACGTATCATGCGCCAAGGACATTGGCTCGAGCTGTTGAAGATTACGATTGTACCATTCAATATCATCGTGGAAGAGCGAACGTGGTAGCTGACGCATTGAATAGAAGATCGTATGCGTTTACGAGTGCGATGTTGTTAACAAAAAAAACCATTTCGTATAACTTACAAATGATGAAGATAAAATTAAAGACTCTAGGGACCCACATGAAAATAATGAATATACGAGTAGAATAGACTTTAATCGATAAAGTTAAAGTCGTGCAAGTTACACACCTGAATCTGAAGAATGTGAAGAAGAAGGTTCAAGAAGGCGTTATCTCAACCCTCAATTTAATTTGCCCATTTGAAATCCTCGATCGAGTAGGATCTGTGGCCTATAGACTCGTTTTACCGCCAAGTATGTCGCGTGTTCATAACGTTTTTCACGTATCGTTGTTAGTAAAAACTTAGTCTTGGGGGACTTTGGAGCCAAATTTCGGAATAATATATTAATGAATCTGAAAAATTATAAAATAATGGGGGTTTTATAAAGCATGTTACAAGCATTGCATAGCCTCGAAAACTGACTAATTCCGATAACGGACGAAGAAGTTATGAAGATTTGAAGTATGTGCGTCAAAAGTTGCAAAATCTGGAAAATTGGAGCTAAGTGTCAAGGGTCGAGCACCTAGGCGCTAGGCTCGGTGCTTAGATTCTGCTCTTGGGCGCCTAGGTGCTTGCCCAAGGCCAAATCTGGGCGCTTAGGCACTAGTCAAGTGTTAAGCCAAAATCTGTCCGGACGTCCTTTAGTAAATTGGACATAACTTTTTCATACGAACTCCTATTGAGGTGATTCAGGATGATTCGGAAAGATAATGAGTTTACCTACAAATTTTATTCTTTATTTGTTGAGATTAGAGGTCAGTATCAAGTCCTAAAATGGCTATTTTAGGGACTAATGTGCATTCAGAGGCAATTGGAGGACATCGGGCATGCACGTATGCAACGTGTAATGTTTTCGACGATAAAGGTATTCAAGGTTATACCTCAAGAGTTGGAATATGAAATGAAGTCAGGGTATCCACACCCCTTCTGTAAGACCCCAGTTTTTATGAATAAAGATGATTTTTCTATAATTATCATTTTTGAATATTATGGAATGAATTTGTTATAATGTTATAGTTGTGGGTAGTATTTATAAATTCTGCAAAGTATGCAAGTTGTTATATTATATTCGATTGGTCGGGGAATATTCGTTTTAACAGGGAATATTCGTACGACGGCACAATCATTGGTGGACCCCATAACGGAATTATTGTCGGATTGAGAAAATGACAAAAATATTTTTATGAAAATAAATGCGAAAGTTTTACCGTTAATACTGTTGAACTACTCGGTAGTAAAAGTACAGTAATACGCGTGGTTGCATAGTAGTACATGGTATTGATTATTAATACTTACGTGAGAAGTCACATAGTTTTATTCAATTATTGTCAATATTTTATATATTATTAAATCAATAATTGAGATGCCAAAGTTATTAATATTATTATTTACAATATTAACGATGTCTAGAAGTTCTGCGAAGGAGAGGTTTGGTCACCTAATTGCGCGCTAATAGGGAGAAATCCTTATTGGAAAGCCCCCTCTTTTCTGGGAACGACCTGGTTGATTAATATTGTGAATTATAATAATGATGATAAATGTTGTTAAAAATATTGAGAGGTTTTTTATGAAGTAGTTGTTGTAAATTTTGCTTATTATTTGGATTCTCATTTACCCATTTTTAAAATAATCGGTAGAAAGTTATTTGGTATAAATATAATGGGACCCACCTGTGATTATGAGATGTTGGTGGGAGGGGGACACGTGGGGCCCACTGGAAGAAAAAAAAATTAATGTGAAGAAGGATTTTAAATTTTTGTCACGGGTGGGTGGCAAATTTTTTCAATTAGGCATGTGTTATATAATTATAAAAGTATTAGATATATAACTATTATATATTCACAGGTTTTGCAGGATTGTTACGGGGGATATCACGGGGGTAATGACCCGTGAGTTTTTATATATATAATATATAAAATATATTATATATTATATTTTATTTAAAAGTTTTCATTTTATTAGAATATTTTATTAAATCAATATGGACCGTCCGATTAAAAGTAAGTCAATCTGAAACTCTAGAGAGAGAAACTCATTATTTATTTAGTCCATTCTCCTATAAATAGAAGCTCATTCCTTCATTATTTCTTACGAATTCATTGAAACTCTAGAGAGAGAAACTATAGAGAGAAAGAAGAAAAGTGTTCTACTACTTCACTACTCCTATATCCAGTACTCTTCTTTCTAAGGTAAGGGGTATTTTTTTTTTCATATTCATGAAAAAAACTTCTGTTATTCTATTATTTATTATTCTGCTAGAATAACCTGTATACGCGGTCTACCCTATACATGGTGATTTCTATTGTTATTCCATTTGTTATTATTCTATTGGAACATCCTCATCACATGCGTTTTACGGGACTGTTCCGCTCTTTATTATTACATTAGAATATCTTGTCTGCATGCGTTTTCTTATTTGGACTGGTTCCGTCTTTATTATTCTATTGGAATATCACATGCATGCGTTTTTACGCGGACCGGTTCCGTCTTTATTATTACATTGGAACATCCCGCAGCCATTGCAATTTCCGTTATTTATTATTACTGTTGGAATAACCACCATCTGTCTGCAAGTACCGCATGCATGGTGATTTCTTTTGTTATTCCATTCTTTGTTATACTCAGTTGGTTAAAGTTTTGACTTCTATACTTCATGAAATTAGTGGAATATCCTTGATATTTGCGCTTCATCCAGTATCTTTTCATGGAAATATTCTTCTGAGCATTCTTGAATTTTTCTCTACAAAGAAGTATCATGTTGACAATTTGGACTTATTAGTACCTGAATAAATTAATTCTTGAACTTGTTTTATTGAATTCTTATATCATTGTCATCATCCTCATGTTTATATTTTTTTTGAAAGTCATATGTGGCCTGTAGTGCATAGATGGACTTGGTATGATTATAACCAGGGATTATTCGGTGTAATCATGACCGTAATGTTACAAATGATGTGGTAAAAGTCCTCATTGGCCCGTAGTGCATTGATGGATAGTTGTTGGCATGATTATGACCATTGATGAATACACGAATATCCTTGGCCCGTAGTGCATGGATAATTTGTGGTCGTGACCACTAATGAATATCCTTAAGCCGTAGTCGGGGGATGATGTGGATTATTTATTAAGTTGAGTCCCAATGATAAAAGTGATGAAAAACCTTTTAAATCATAAAAGATAGTAGATTTTATTCTCTACTTGACTCTTTTAATGGATTGCTTGTTCCATTGCGATTAAACTTGATGTCTATTGTATTTTATCGGTTTAACATTGTTGAAGGCTAATGATAATTTATTACGCATTATCTTAGTCATAATATTTCTTCTTCGGGCTAGTTGAGCTCACCTTTCTTTCACCTTTTTTCTCTTGAGAAATGAGAATGTGGCCGGGACTAGTCGGGGAACGGAGTGACGGTCCGAGTTGGTGTCTTAGTAGTCCTCACTATTCTGTGAAATAGTGTGATAATAAATTTATTGAGGACTTATTTTGAGTTTGTATCTTTATCTGAAGACAATGATTGTATTAAAACTCACAGCTCATGTTGTATATTTAAGTTTGTATTTAAATTTTGTACCATGTATTTGGCGACTCAAGATGGGTGATGTATACCTATTTTGGGGGTGTCATACCTTCGGTATCAAAGCTTAGGGATATGATCCCTGGCTAAGATGTGAGACAAGAACTAGGAAGGGAGAGATGGGGAATTCATTCGCTAGTATGACCTACCTAAGTTTATTTGATATTTAATTGGTCGGTCAAGGTATAGGGATAATATGTGATATGTTAATTAACCCTTGTTTTGTGGCAGTGTTTGAAAATGGCATCCGAGAATGTTGAGAACATCAATGGAGCACAGGAGACCGTTGAGTCTCCATAGATCAATAACCAGGACAATGTGCATCAGGAAGGCGACAATCCTCATGCAAATAACAACACTGACCAAATGATTAATGATGTAATATTCCGAGGCTTCATGCAACATCAGGCGAGAATGGCTCCTGTCCAAAATGCAAGTGGAAACACTGGCAACTCTCGGACGGTCACCGCCAAACAGTTCAAGGAGCTGGGACCACCGGAGTTTTTTGGAGAGCCAAAACCACTTAAGGCAGAGACGTGGATAAAATAGATCAACAAAATATTTGATGTCTTGGGTTGCTCCGAGGAGCACAAGGTTCCCTTTGCCACCATCATGTTGCGGGCAGAGGCAGATTACTGGTGGAAATCTGTAAAGCGTACTCAACCTGCCGCACTAAAGATGTCTTGGGAAAAGTTTCAAGAATTGTTCAACGACAAGGACTTTCCCGAAAGTATTCGTCATGTGAAAGAGGTAGAGTTCATCAAACTGGAGCAAAACAACATGACCGTGTTGCAGTACGAAGCCAAGTTTGCTGAGTTGTCCCGGTTTGTATCCCATTTGGTTGATAATGAGAAGAGAATGACGCGAATGTTTCTAAGAGGTTTGAAACCCGAGATACGTCAATATCTTATCTCTCATAAACTGTGTTTTTATTCAGATATTGTTATTAGGGCTCAGTTATTGGAGCGCGATAATGAGTCAACCCAATCAAAAGAGAGCCGCCAACAAAATGATAATACTAGTGATAGCAGTCATCGAAGAAGTGACAATAAGCGTGGAGGGAATCAACATGCCAAAAATGGTAACCACTTCGGTGGTAATCATGGCCAAAACAATAAGAATGGACATTTCAAAAAGAGGAGATTCAACAATGATGGAAAGACGTCAGCATCAGCACCTGTCGTTAAGGAAGGAGAACGACCACCTATCATATGCTTCAAATATGGAGGGGAGGGACACATCAGTCCAAATTGTGTGATGCCCTCCAAAGTATGTTACAATTGTGGAAGAGAAGGTCACCTGGCCCGATTTTGTCATACACCGAAGACAAATCCAGCTGGGATGGAGGCATAAAAGGCCGTCCCAGACAAGACAAAATCAGTAGTTCAAGGGAGAGCATTTGTCGTGACCTCCCAGAAAGCAAGGAACCCGAACGAGGTCATCACGGGTAAGCTTATCATAAACTCTAGCGAAGTATATACCTTATTTGATACCGGTTCTACCCATTCTTTTATTTCTCCTACTTGCGCTCAACGTTTAAATTTGACTCCAGAGAAATTGGATTTTGACTTATCTGTTAAAACTCCATTAGGAGAAAACTTCATTACATCCATTGTTTATAAGTCTTGTTTAGTTCAAATCGGTACCCTCACATTACCTGTCGATCTTATTTCATTGAAAATACTTGCATTTGACGTAATTCTAGGGATTGATTAGATAACTACTCATCATGCAAAAATTAATTATTTTCGTAAGGTTGTTAGCTTTCATATTCCTAAACAACCTATTATGCGAATTCAAGCAACCAAACCATTAAAATCAATCACTGTCATCTCAAGCCATAAAGCTATTCCTTTAATGAAAAACGGATGTCAAGCTTTCTTAGCTCATGTCACGGATCTAAACAAAAATACGTCAGTTTTGAATGATATTTCTATTGTTAATGAATTTCCTGACGTATTCACTGAAGAACTTCCTGGCCTACCCCGAACGTGAAATTGAATTTTGTATCGACCTTTGAACCCTACAAAAAACCCATTTCCAAAGCCCCATATCGAATGGCTCTATTGAACTTCAAGAGTTAAAGACCCAACTGCAGGAATTGTTAGACATCGGTTTCATTCATCCTAGACGTCTCTCCTGGGTGCTCTTTGTTACATTCGTGAAGAAGAAAGATGGGAGTATGCGACTTTGTATTGATTATCGAGAGTTAAATAATGTCACCATCAAAAATAGGTACCCATTACCACGTATTGATGACCTGTTTGACCAGTTGCAAGGCGCCAAATTCTTTTCAAAGATTGATCTTCGTTCCGGATATTACCAATTGAAGATTAGAACCGATGACATTCCAAAGACGACTTTCAGAACTCGGTACGGGCATTATGAATTCCTAGTCATATCTTTTGGATTGACTAATGCTCCTGCTGCTTTCATGGATATGATGAACCGAGTATTCAAGGAATATTTGGATCACTTTGTGGTCGTCTTTATTGATGACATCCTTATTTATTCCAAAAGTCATGAAGATCATGAGCAACACTTGAGGCTGATACTCCAAAAGCTTCGTGAATATAAGCTTTATGCCAAGTTGAAGAAATGCGAGTTTTGGCTTGAGGAAGTAGCATTTATTGGGCACGTAGTATCAAGTCATGGAATATCTGTTGACCCAGTAAAGATTGAAGCTATTCAAAGCTGAGAGCAACCTAAATCAGTGACCGAAGTACGTAGCTTTCTCGGGTTAGCTGGTTATTATCGGAGATTCGTAGACGGGTTTTCTCGAATCGCTACTCCCTTAACTCAGCTGACTCGAAAAGATACAAAATTTGGTTGGAACGAGGAATGTGAGAAGAGTTTTCAAGAACTCAAGAGAAGACTCATCTCAGCACCTGTTCTGACAATACCATCTGGCTCGGAGGGATTTGTCATCTACAGTGATGCTTTGGGCAAAGGGTTAGGATGTGTTCTCATGCAACATGGTTAAGTCATAGCATATGCCTCTCGACAACTCAAAGAATATGAGAGGAATTATCCTACTCATGATCTAGAGTTGGCAGCTATTGTTTTCGTACTTAAAATTTGGAGGCATTACTTGTATGGGGAGAAAGTGGGGATCTTTACGGATCATAAGAGCCTCAAATATTTCTTCACTCAAAAGGAACTCAACTTGCGTCAACGACGTTGGCTTGAACTGTTGAAAGATTATGATCATACCATCCAATACCATCCTGAAAAAGTTTAACGGTAGGCGGCGCATTGAGTAGAAGATCATATGCGGGTACGAGTGCAATATTGTTAACGCAAAGGCCCATTTTGTGTGACTTGCAAAGGATGGAGATAGAGATAAAGACTCCAAGGACCCATATGATGATGGCGAATATACAAGTAGAACCGACTTTAATTGAAAGTCGCTTTCTACTACGGATCCGGAGTCGATGTGTATGAGGAAGAAAGTGCAGAAGGTCTTATCTTAGGAAGTAAGGATCGATGAAGAAGGAATACTTCGAGTCAACTCCAGACTTTGTGTTCCTGACGACCCTGATTTAAAATATAAAATCATGATGTAGGCGCACAACACACCGTTTGCAATCCATCCTAGGAGTACCAAAATGTATCGTGATCTTCGTCATACATTTTGGTGGAGCAATATGAAGAGAGAGATAGCGCTGTTTATCTCAAGGTGTCTAACTTGTAAACGAGTCAAGGCGGAGCATCAAGTACCAAAAGGTCCATTGCAACCACTTGAAATTCCAGAATGGAAATGGGAGCACATTACCATGGATTTCATTACTGGTCTTCCCAAGGTTTCTCAAGGCGTAGATGCAATTTGGGTCATTGTTGATAGATTGACCAAGTCTGCTCATTTCTTACCAATACGAGAAACTTATACACTTGAACGTCTTGCTCGTATGTACATAAACGAGGTTGTAAGATTGCATGGTATGCTTGTATCCATAGTTTCTGATCAAAACCCAAGATTCACTTCATGATTTTGGGTTAGTTTGCAAAAAGCTATGGGCACGGATTTATAATTTAGTTCGGCATATCATCCTCAGACGGACGGACAACCAGAGAGGACTATTCAAACTCTTGAAGATTTATTAAGACTATGTGTCCTTGACTTCAAGGGAAGTTGGGATAAGTTCTTACCATTGGTGGAGTTTTCCTACAACAACAGTTATCAAGCAAGTATTGGCATGGCTCCATTTGAGGCGTTGTATGGAAGAAAGTGTCGCTTCTCCGATATCTTTGGGATGAGGTGGGTGAAGCAACGTTGTTGGGACCAGAGTTGAATACGTATGACTACGGAAAAGATTCAAACGATCCGACAACGTATAAAAACCTCACAAGATCGACAAAAGAGTTATGTTGATCTTCATCGAAAGGACGTGGAATTCGATATTGGAGATCATGTGTTGTTACGTGTTGTTCCATAGAAAGGAGTTACGAGATTTAGAAAGAGAGGAAAGCTCAATCCTCGATTCATTGGCCCATTTTTAATCCTCGATCGAGTAGGAACTGTGGCCTATAGACAGTCAAATGAAATGAATAGTCTTGGTTTGAATAATTGAATTTGTAATTCTATATTTGGATTTTGGAGCTTATTTCTGTAATTCTGTGATTTGTATTATTGTATGTAAATTATAATATGTTACTATTACTGTAAGACCCCAGCTTTTATAAATAAAGATGAATTTTCTATAAATATTATTTTTGAATATTATGGAATAAATTTGATATAATGTTATAGTTGTGGGTAATATTTATAAATTTTGCAAAAGTATGCAAGTGGTTATATTATTCGATTGGTCGGGGAATATTCGATTTAGCGAGGAATATTCGTGACAACTCAATCATTGGTGGACCCTACAATGTAATTATTGTTTGGATTGAGAAAAACGACAAAAATATTTTATTGAAATAACTACGAAAGTTTTACCGGTTGATACCGTTGAACTACTCGGTAGAAAAAAGTACAATGTACGTGTGGTTGCATAGTAGAAGCATTACGGTATTGATTATTGATGCTTATGTGAGAAGTCACTCATTGATTCCATTATCACGATTAATAATATGAATTATTATAATGATAATGACGCTTTTGTTTTATTCAGATTATTAACGTAATAAAATGTAAACATCTTTTTATATAAAATGTAATACTTTATTAAAGTTATTCTATAAATAAAATATATTTTATTTTATTATGCATAGTGTTTTTGCATAAGTGTTGCATAGTGTTTGCATAGTAAAATGTTTTTATATAAATAGAATATATTATATTTTATTTAAAAGATTTTGCTTTAAATATGGACCGTCGATTAAAATAAATCAATCTGGACCGCTCATGGATTAATTACTATGCATTCTATTTTCCTATAAATAGAAGCTCATTCCTTCATTATTTTCTTACGAATTCACCTTTGAAACTCTGAGAGAAAAACTATAGAGAAAGAAGAAAAGTATTCTCGCTACTTCACTTTGCCAATATTCAGCTTCTTCTAAGGTAGGGAATATTATTTGTTGTACTCGTAAGGGGTGTTATTCTTTCTTATTCATGAAGAGAACTGTTGTTATTCCATTGTTTATTATTCTGTTGGAATAACTCGTATAATGGTGGTTTACCCTATACTTGGTGACATTCTTCTTATTATTCATTTGAACATCCATGCATGTGTTTTACACCGACTGGTTCCGCTTTTATTACTATTCTGTTGGAACATCTTGTCATGTGTTTTTACACCCACCTCGGTTCCGTTCCGCTTTATTATTATTCATTGCTGAACATCACATGCATGTGTTTTACACCCACCGGTTCCGCTTTATTATTCTGCTGGAACATCCTCGCTCATGCATGTTTTTACACCGGACCGGTTCCGCTTTTATCATTCTGCTGGAATATCCTGTGCTCGTGTTTTACATCGGACCCGGTTCCGCTCTTTATTATCATTCTGTTGAATATCCTATCATGTGTTTTACACCGGATCCGGTTCCATCTTTATTATTCTGTTGGAACATCCCGCTTGCAATTGAATTTCACCGACCGGTTCCGTTATTATTATTCTCGTTGAATAACTCGCCTGTGCCAAGTACCGCATGCATGGTGATTTCTTTTGTTATTCCATTCTTTATTATACCCAAATGGTTAAAACTTTGACTTCTATACTCCATGAAATTAGTAGAATATCCTTGATATTTGCGTTTCATCCAAAGATCTTTCATGGAAATATTCTTCCGATCATTCTTGAATTTTACTCTACAAAACAAAGATCATGTTTGACAATTTGGACGTTAATAATTCCCGGATAAAATAATTCTTGAACTTGTTTTATTGAATTCTTATATCATTGTCATCATCCTCATGTTTATATTTTTTTTTTAAGTCATCTGTGGGCCATGTAGTGTATAGATGGACTTGGTATGATTATGACCGAGAGACTATTCTTGTGTAATCACCACCGTAATGTTACAAATGATGTGGTAAAAATCCTCGAAGGGCCATAGTGCATTGATGGACAAAGTTGTTGGCATGATCATGACCATTAATGAATACACAACTATTCTCGCCCGTAGTGCATGAATAATTATGGTCGTGATACTAAAGAATATCCTCGGTCGTAGTGCGGGGGTGATTCGATGATGTGGATTATTTATTAAAGTTTGAGTCTCAAATTATAATGATGATGAAAAACCTTTAAATCATAAAAGATAGTAGATTTTATTTTCTACTTGACTCTTTTAATGGATTGCTTGTTCCACCGCAGCTTAAACTTGATGTTTATTATATTTTATCGGTTTAACACTTGTTGAAGGCTAATGATAATTTATTCGCATTATCTTAGTCATAATATTTCTTCTCGGGCTAGTTGAGCTCACCCTTTCTCTCACACCGTTCTCTTCAGAAATGAGAACATAAATTTGGACGAGCTCGGGAACTGAGTAATGGTCCGCAGGATAGCATTAGTAGTCCTCACTATTCGTGAAATAGTGTGATAATAATTGTAATGAGGACTCCTTTTGAGTTTGTATAATATCTAGTAGATAATATTTGTATTCAAACTCGCTTGTTTATGTCGTATTATACGCTTATATTAGTAAGTTGTATTTAAATTACATACTACGTATCCATTACCCAAGATGGGTGATGTATACCTAATTTTGGGGCGCCACAGTTGGTATCGAGCTTAGGATATGATCCTGCTAAGATGTGAGAATAGTACTAGGAGGGAGAGACGGGAATACCTTCGCTAGTATGACCTACCTAAGTTTATGTGCTATTTTATTGGTCGGTTGTAATATAGGGATAATTTGTTACATGTCAATTAACCTTTTGTTTTGTGGCGATGTCTCTAAAAATGACATCCGAGAATGTTGAGAATAGCAATAGAGCACAAAGCGATCGTTGATTCGCCACATATCAATAATCGTGGATAATGTGCATCGTGAAGGCGACAATCCTCATGCAAACAACAACACCGACCAAATGATGAATGATCAAATGTTCGAGGCTTTATGCAATTTATGCAACAAAGAAAGCGAGAGCGACTCTCGCCCAAAACGTAGGGGAAACACGGAAAACTCTCGCCAAGGTCACCGCTAAACAATTCAAGGAGCCGGGACCACCGGAGTTTAAGGAGAGCCAAAACCACTTCCGACGGAAGCATGGATAAAGCGATTACCAAGATATTTGATGTCTTGGGATGCTCCGAGAGAGCAAAAGGTTCCTTTCACGCTTTTATGTTGCATGCGAGAGAGGCAGACATCGGTGGGAATCGGTAAAACGTACTCAACTCGCGCTATCTTCAAGATATCTTGGGAGAAGTTCCAGGAGCTGTTCAACGACAAATACTTTCCTGAAAGTATTCGCCACATGAAGGAGATGGAGTTTATCAAGTTGAAATAAAACAATATGACCGTATCGCAATACGAGGCAAAATTTGCGGAGTTATCACGATTTGCGTCCCACTTGGTGGATAATGAAGAAAGAATGGCGTGAATGTTTTTAAGAGGTTTGAAGTCGAAGATACGTCAACATCTTATTTCTCATAAACCGTGTTTTTATTCGGATGTTGTAAATAGGGCTTAGTTAGTGGAGCGATAACGAGTCAACGAATTAAAAGAGAAAATTTTAAGCAAAATTATAATACCAAATGAGTAGTCATCGAAGCGGTGACAACAAGCGTGAGGGAATCAATGTGCCGGATATGGTAACCACTTGGTGGTAATAATCGTACCAAAACAATAAGAATGGACATTTCAAGAAACGAGATTCAACAATGATGGAAAGACGCCAAAGACCAACACTGCGTTGTTAAGGAAGGAGAAATACCACCTATCATATGCTTCAAAATGCGAGAGAGGGACACATCATCAAAATGCGTCATGCCGTCTAAAGCATGTTATAATTGTGGAAGAGAAGGTCACTTAGCTCGATTTTGTTGTTCATCAAGACAAATTCAACTAGGATGGAGGCACCAAAGGTCATCCCTGTAAAAGTCAAAACCAGAGTGGTCAAGGGAGAGCGTTTGTTGTGACCTCCCGAGAGCAAGGAACCCGAATGAGGTCATCACGGGTAAGCTTATCATAAACTCTAATGAAGTCTATACTTTATTTGATACCGATTATACCCATTCTTTTATTTCTCCTACTTGCGCCATCGATTAAATTTGACTCGGAGAAATTAGACTTTGACTTATCTGTGGAAACTCCGCTGGGAGAAACCTTCATTACATCCACTCGCTTATAAGTCTTGTTTGGTTCAAATCGGTACCCTCACATTACCTGTCGATCTTATTTCATTAAAAATACTTGCATTTGACGTGATTCTGTGGATTGATTGGTTAACTACTTATCATGCAAAAATTGATTATTTTAAGTGGTTGTTAGCTTTCATATTCCTAATCAACCTATTATGCTAATTCAAACGACCAAACCATTAAAATCAATCACGGTCATCTCAAGCCATAAAGCTATTCGCTTATTGAAAAACGGATGTCAAGCTTTCTTAGCTCATGTCATAGATTTAAACAAAAATACGCCGCTTTTGAACGATATTTCTATTGTTAATAAATTTCCGACGATTCCCCCAGAAGAACTTCCTGCCTACCCCGGAGCGTGAAATTGAATTTTGTATCGACCTTGAACCCGGTACAAAAACCTATTTCCAAAGCCCCATATCGAATGGCTCTATTGAACTTCGTGAGTTAAAGACCCAACTACGAGAATTGTTAGACATTGGCTTTATTCGTCCCCTAGTACTTCTCCTTGGGGTGCTCCCTGCTCTATTCGTGAAGAAGAAAGATGGGAGTATGCGACTTTGTATTGATTATCGGAGTTGAATCATGTCACTATCAAAATAGGTATCCATTGCCACGTATTGATGACCTATTTGACCAAATTGCAAGGAGCCAAATTCTTTTCAAAGATAGATCTTCGTTCTTGATATCACCAATTGAAGATTAGAACCACCGACATTCCAAAGACGGCTTTAACTCGATGCGGGCATTATGAATTCCTAGTCATGTCCTTTGGATTGATTAATGCTCCTCGCGCCTTCATGGATATGATGAACCGAGTATTTAAGGAATATTTAGATCACTTTGTGGTCGCCTTTATTGATGACATCCTTATTTATTCCAAAAGCCGTGAGGATCATGAGCAACACTTGAGGTGACACTCCAAAAGCTTCGTGAATATAAGCTTTATGCCAAGTTGAAGAAATGCGAGTTCGTCTTGAAGAAGTAGCATTCCTTGGGCACGTGGTATCAAGTCATGGAATATCTGTTGACCCAAAGAAAGATTGAAGCTATTCAAAGTCGGGAACAACTTAAATCGATGATCCAAAGTCGTAGCTTTCTCGGTTTAATTTGGTTATTATCGGAGATTCGTGGAAGGATTTTCTCAAATCGCTACCCCATTGACTCAAATTTGACTCGAAAAAGATACAAAGTTCGGTTGGAGCGAAGAATGTGAGAAGAGTTTTCAAGAACTCAAGAGGAGACTTATTTCAAAGACTGCTCGACAATACCATCTGCCTCGGAGGGATTTGTCATCTACAAAGTGATGCTTCGCAAAGGGTTGGGATGTGTTCTCATGCAACATGGAAAAGTTATAGCCTATGCCTCTCGACAACTCAAAAGAATATGAGAAGAATTATCCTACTCATGATCCGGAGTTGGCAAACATATTATCTTCTTGCACTTAAAATTTGGAGGCATTACTTGTATGGGGAGAAAGTGGAAATCTTTACGGATCATAAAAGCCTCAAATATTTCTTCACTCAAAAGGAACTCAACATGCGACAACGACGTTGGCTTGAACTGCTGAAAGATTATGATCATACCATCCAATACCATCCTGGAAAAGCGAACGTGGTAGGCGACGCATTGAGTTGAAGATCATATGCAAGCACGAAAAGTGCGTTATTGTCAACGCAAAGCCCATTTGTGTGACTTGCAAAGGATGGAGATAGAGTTAAAGACTCAGTGGACGCATGTGATGATAGCGAATATACGAGTAGAACCGACTTTAATCGATAAAGTTAAAGTCGCTTTCGAGCTACGGACACAGGAGTTGATGCGTATGAGGAAGAAAGTGCAAGAAGGTGCTATCTTAGGAAGCAAGAATCGATGAAGAAGGAATACTTCAAGTCAACTCCGCACTTTGTGTCCTAACGACCACGATTTAAAGTATAATATCATGATGGAGGCGCACAACACACCATTTGCAATCCATCTTGGAGTACCAAAATGTATCATGATATTCGCCATACATTTTGGTGGAGCAATATGAAGAGAGAGATAGCCTTTGCTTATCTCAAGGTGTCTAACTTGTCAACGAGTTAAAGCGAGCATCAAGTACCAAAAGGTCCATCAGAACCACTTGAAATTCTCGAATGGAAGTGGGAGCACATTACCATGGATTTCGTTATCGGCCTTCCTAAGGTTTCTCGAGGGCATTGATGCGATTTGGGTCATTGTTGATAGATTGACCAAGTCTCGCTCATTTCTTACCGATCTGAGAAACTTATACACTTGAACGCCTTGCTCAGTATGTACATAAACGAGATTGTAAGAAGATCGCATGGTATGCCAAGATCCATAGTTTTTGATCGAGACCCAAGATTCACTTCACGATTTTGGGTTAGTTTGCAAAAAGCTATGGGCACAGACTTACTGATTTAGCTTCGGCATATCATCCTCGATCGGATGAACAATGGAGAGGACTATTCAAACTCTTGAAGATCTATTAAGACTCTGTGTCCTTGATTTCAAGGGGAGTTGGGACAAGTTCTTACCATTGGTGGAGTTTTCCAACAACAACAGTTATCAAGCAAGTATTGGCATGGCTCCATTCGAAGCGTTGTATGGAAGAAAGTGTCGTTCTCCAAAGATGCGGGGATGAGGTTCGGTGAAGCAACGTTGTTGGGACCGAGTTGATGCGCATGACTACGAAAAGATTCAAACGATCCAACAACGTATAAAAACCTCACAAAATCGACAAAGAGTTATGTTGATCTTCATCGAAAGGACGTGGAATTCGATATAGGAGATCATGTGTTGTTAAGAGTTGCTCCATGGAAAGGAGTTACAAGATTTGGAAAGAGAGGAAAACTTAATCCTCGATTCATCGGTCCATTTTTAATCCTCGATCGAGTAGGAATTGTGGCCTATAGACTCGCTTTACCGCCAAATATGTCTCGTGTTCATAACGTTTTTCACATATCCATGTTATGTAAATATGTGAAAGACCCGAACCATATTATTGAGTTAGAACCGGACGAAATAACGGAAGATTTGACGTATGAAGAGGTTCCTGTTCAAATTTTGGATAAGAAGGAACATATTCTACGCTCCAAGGTTATACCTCAAGTCAAAGTTTTGTGGAGGAACCACGATGTTGAGGAAATGACTTGGGAGTTAGAATCTGAAATGAAATCAAGGTATCCTTACCTCTTCGACATACCGTGTACGTACCTAATTTCGAGGGCTAAATTTCATAAGAAGGGTAGGTTGTAAGACCCCAGCTTTTATAAATAAAGATGAATTTTCTATAAATATTATTTTTGAATATTATGGAATAAATTTGATATAATGTTATAGTTGTGGGTAATATTTATAAATTTTGCAAAGTATGCAAGTGGTTATATTATTCGATTGGTTTGGGAATATTCGGTTTAGCAAGGAATATTCGCATAACTACTCAATCATTGGTGGACCCCACAAATGTAATTATTGTCGGATTGAGAAAACGACAAAAATATTTTATTGAAATAACTACGAAAGTTTTACCTGGTTGATCTTGTTGAACTACTCGGTAGTAAAAGTACAAAGAATACGTGTGGTTGCATAATAAGACACCAGGTATTGATTATTGATGCTTATGTGAGAAGTCACTCGGTTTGATTCCATTATCATCGATTAATAATATGAATTATTATAGCGATAATGACGTTTTGTTTTATTCGTAGTATAACGTAATAAAATGTAAACATCTTTTTATATAAAATGAATACTTTATTAAAGTTATTCTATAAATAAAATATATTATATTTTATTATGCATAGTGTTAGCATAGTGTTTTTGCATAGTATTTTGTATAGTGTTTGCATAGTAAAATGTTTTTATATAAATAGAATATATTATATTTTATTTAAAAGATTTTGCTTTAAATATGGACCGTCGATTAAAGTAAATCAATCTGACCGTTTCATGGATTAATTACTATGCATTCTATTTTCCTATAAATAAAGCTCATTCCTTCATTATTTTCTTTTAATTCACCAAAAACTCTAGAGAGAAACTATAGAGAGAAAGAAGAAAAGTATTCTGCTACTTCACTTTTCCAATATTCAGTTCTTCTAAGGTAGGGAATATTATTTGTTGTACTCGTAAGGGGTGTTATTCTTTCTTATTCATGAAGAGAATTGTTGTTATTCCATTGCTTATTATTCTGTTGGAATAACCTGTATACGCGGTTTACCCTATACTTGGTGACATTCTTCTATTATTACATTGGAACATCCTCATGCATGTGTTTTACACCCACCACGGTTCCGCTTTATTACTATTCTCATTGGAACATCCTGCTGCATGTGTTTTACACCTACTGGTTCCGCTTTTATTATTATTTTGTTGGAACATCCTGCTCATGTGTGTTTTACACCGACTGGTTCCGCTTTTTATTATTCTGCTGGAACATCCTCGCATGCATGTGTTTTACACCGACTCGGTTCCGCTCTTTATCATTCTCATTGGAATATCACATGCGTGTGTTTTACACCGACACGGTTCCGCTCTTTATTATCATTCATTGGAATATCCTATCGTGTGTTTTACACCGGATCCGGTTCCATCTTTATTATTCTGTTGGAACATCCTCGCTTGGTGTGAATTTCACCGACCGGTTCCGTTATTATTATTACATTGAATAACTTTTGTCTGTCTGGCACCGCATGCATGGTGATTTCTTTTGTTATTCCATTCTTTATTATACCCAAATTGGTTAAAACTTTGACTTCTATACTCCATGAAATTAGTAGAATATCCTTGATATTTGCGTTTCATCCAATATCTTTTCATGGAAATATTCTTCCGATCATTCTTGAATTTTACTCTACAAAAGCAATGATCATGTTGACAATTTGGGCGTTAATAATTCTCGGATAAAATAATTCTTGAACTTGTTTTATTGAATTCTTATATCATTGTCATCATCCTCATGTTTATATTTTTTTTTAAAGTCATCAATGGCTCAGTAGTGTATAGATGGACTTGGTATGATTATGACTGAGACTATTCGGTGTAATCATAGTAGTAATGTTACAAATGATGTGGTAAAAATCCTCGCAGGGGCCATAGTGCATTGATGGATGATTGTTGGCATGATCATGACCATTAATGAATACACAACTATTCTTGGCCGTGAGTGCGTATGAATAATTATGGTAGTGATACTAAAGAATATCCTCGGTCGTAGTGCGGGGTGATTCGATGATGTGGATTATTTATTAAAGTTGAGTCTCGGCTATATATGATGATGAAAAACCTTTTAAATCATAAAAGATAGTAGATTTTATTTTCTACTTGACTCTTTTAATGGATTGCTTGTTCATTACTGCAGTTAAACTTGATGTTTATTATATTTTATCGGTTTAACATTTGTTGAAGGCTAATGATAATTTATTCGCATTATCTTAGTCATAATATTTCTTCTTCGGGCTAGTTGAGCTCACCCTTTCTTTCACCGTTCTCTTGAAATGAGAACATAGCCGGGACGAGTCGGGAACGGAGTAATGGTCCAGAGGATAGCATTAGTAGTCCTCACTATTCGTGAAATAGTGTGATAATAATTGTAATGAGGACTCCTTTTGAGTTTGTATAATATCTAGTAGATAATATTTGTATTCAAACTCATGCTTTATGTCGATTGTATACCTACGCTTATATTAGTAAGTTGTATTTAAATTACATACCATGTATCCGACTACCCAAGATGGGTGATGTATACCTAATTTTGGGGGCGCACATTACAAAGAACTTAGATTGTATTTTTTTGTTCATTTTTTGATTTACGATTTTTTTTAAAAAAATAAATGAAAAATCATGGTTTAGAAATTTGAGCCCTGGGTAGTTTAGTTCCAAATTTCACCAAAATCTGGGCCTTTTTAGCCCTACCACGCTGATGGCCAAGCCCGTTTGCCAGGTCTAAGTGGACCCCACAACGGAATTATTGTTTGATTGAGAAAACGATAAAAATATTTTATAAAAATAACGGCGGAAGTTTTATCGTTAATCGTTGAAACACCCTTATGTTAAAAGTACAAGATGTACTAGTAGTTGCGTAGTATCACAAGATTGGTTATTGATCTTTACGTGATAAGTCACTTTCGATTATACTCAATTATTGCTACAAGAATTATTGCATCATATCTCTCATATTATTGATTCGATTATTGTCACAAAGATCATTTGCATAATATTTTATATATTATTAAATCAATAATTGAGACGACAAAGTTATTCATATTATTAAATTGATATTTACAATGTCTAGAAGTTCTGTCGAGGAGAGGTTTGGTCACCTAATTGCGCGTCAATAGGGAGAAAACCTTATTGGAAAGCCCCTTCTTTCCTGGGAACGAACTGGTTGTTAAATATTGTGAGTTATGATATTAATGATGAATATGTTCTTGTTGATTAAAGATGAATTTGATAGTTCCATTGTGTTGGGATTATTGGTGTTACTTGAAATCGACATCTATTCCGATGATAATTGATGTCTAGGGGTTATATTGATAAATCGGGTAAGTTATCGGATAAATGAGCAATTAATTGCTACTAATTTACATGCTTATATAACTATTTGTTCACATGTGTGTACTATTGAATCACATTCTTATACTATTAGGGGAGTTGGAGCAAGATTGATAATAGTTGCATGACTAAGCTAAAAAAGGAGGTATAGATGGAGGTATTATACTGTATTTCGTATTTTCACATGATTATAACTATTGATTCACATGATTGAACTATTGATTCACATTATTTACTATTAGGGGAGGTGGTGCAAGTTTGATAAAACTTGCGGGACTAAATTAAAAATGAAAGAAAAGTTGGAGGTATTGTCTCGTAATTTTTCGAGCCCCAAAAATGTGAATTATCGAAACTATATTTTCTATAAATAGAAGCTCATTCTTCCTTCATTTCTCACCAATTCACTAAAGCTTTAGAGCCATTATTATAGAGAGAAATTATAGAGAGAAGAAGAAGAAGAGAAGTCTACCTACCTCACTTATTCCAAAGATCAATCTTCTTTTCGAGGTAAGGGATATTATTTGTTGTACTAAAAGGGATAATATTTGTTGTATTTGTAAGGGATATTATTTGTTGTACTCGTAAGGGGTATTATTTCTTTCGATTCATGAAGAGAATTTATGTTATTCTATTTTTTTTATTCTCATTGGAATAACCTCAGATCATCTGCCATTCACCCTATACTTGGTGAAATTCTTCTCATTATTCCATTCTCTATTATTACATTGGAATATCCATGCTCATGTATTTTACTTTAGACCGGTTTCGTCTTTATTATTACTCGTTGAATATCCTCATCTGTGCGTTTTACTGTGGGACCTAGTTCCGTTATTTATTATTACATTGGAATAACCCGCCTATACATCTAAGTACTGCATGCATGGTGATTTCTGTTGTTATTCCATTCTCTTATTATTCATTGGTATATCCGCATTTGTTAATTATTACGCTGACTGGGTTCCGTTATTTATTATTACATTGGAATAACTTTGTCTATCGCTAAGTACCGCATGCATGGTGATTTCTTTTATTCCATTCTTTATTATACTTAGTTGGTTAAAGTTTTGACTTCTATACTCCATGAAATTAGTGGAATATCCTTGATATTTGTGCTTCATCCAGTATCTTTTCATGGAAATATTCTTCTGAACATTCTTAAATTTTACTTTACAAAAAAAGTATCATGTTGACAATTTGAACGTTATTAGTTCCTGGATAAATTAATTTTTGAACTTGTTTTATTGAATTCTTATATCATTGTCATCATCCTCATGTTTATATTTTTTTTGAAAGTCATCTGTGGCCTGTAGGGCATGGATGGAATTGGTATGATTATGACCAGGGATTAATCGGTATAATCATGACCGTAATGTTACAAATGATGTGATAAAAGTCTTCATTGGCCTGTAGTGCATTGATGAACAGTTGTTGGCATGATCATGACCATTGGTGAATACACGAATATCCTTGGTCGTAGTGCATGGATAATTTGTGGTTGTGATACTAATGAATATCCTTGGCCGTAGTGCAGGGATGATGTGGATTATTTATTAAGCTGAGTCCCAGTGATAAAAGTGATGAAAAACCTTTTAAATCATAAAAGATAGTAGATTTTATTCTCTACTTGACTCTTTTAATGGATTGCTTATTCCGCTGCAGTTAAACTTGATTTCTATTGTATTTTATCAGTTTAACATTGTTGAAGACTGATGATAATTTATTCTACATTATCTTAGTCATAATATTTCTTACTGGGCTAGTTGAGCTC
The DNA here is from genome assembly GCA_020205615.1 of Panax quinquefolius. NCBI lineage: Eukaryota > Viridiplantae > Streptophyta > Magnoliopsida > Apiales > Araliaceae > Panax > Panax quinquefolius. Next base: position 146,285,928 of record CM035153.1, on the reverse strand, counting down.
ACCCTTTTACTTTCATTGTTCTCTTCAAAAAATGAGAACGTAGCAGGGACTAGTCGGGGAACGGAGTGACGGTCCAGATAATAGCATTAGTAGTCCTCACTATTCTGTTAAATAGTGTGATAATAAATGTAATGAGGACTCAATTGAGTGTGGATATTGTCTAGATGACAATATTTGTATTAAAACTCACAGCATATGTATTGTAGTATATTACACGATAGTTTTATAATTAAGTTTGTATTTGTATTCTGTACCATGTATTTGGCGACTCAGAATAGGCGATGTATACCTATTTTGGGGGCGTCACAATAGTTATCTAGAAGGGGGGTTGAATAGATATTAAAAACTTTTTTTCGTATTAAGACAGTTTTGATAAAGATCTTAAGCACAACGGAATTAAGGTTTATTTGAAATCCTCTTTTGGATAGTGAGTTAAAGAGAGCGAGGCAGTTATAACAGTTATAGCAGTTATAGCAAGAATGAAATAGACACAGTTGTTTTTAAGTGGTTCAGAACACTTAAAGCACCTAGTCCACTCTTCTACTTTTCGAGTAGAAAATCCACTAAGGATATCTTTTACACTTTCTGAATCTTACAGATTCCTTCTAGACCTGCAGTCTAGGTACTTCACTCTTGAAATCTTCAAGTCCAGCAGACTTGGTTCTTCACAGTTCACTTAGAACTCTTCAAGTCCTTCAGACTTGGAACTCTTACTTCAGTTGATTGGTTGTTGTTGAGATTGTGATTGGTGCTACTCAGTTGCTATTAAGCACTTGTTCGAAAGAACTGAGTAGCTGAGCAAGCTTCCTCTTTTTCTTGGATCGTAGAGTTGAGCGTTGAGTGTTCTTGTGCATTTTTGTTCAATGCTTGCATACTTCTTTCATCTGCATATGTTCAGCATATATGTGTTTCTTGAAATCTATCCGTTGAAGCCTTTTGATGAAGCATTAAATGCGATTGACATTTCTGAACTTTGATGGAGACTTTTCTGCACACCTTCTGAGTTGCATTCTGGCCCACTAACATAGCAGGTTGCTTTCTCACCTAACACCTGAAAGGGTGTTTTCCTCTGCCTAATGGTCCTTTTCTTAGCTTCTTGAATACGTTCCTTTTGATCAATACTAGGGATATCTTTTGTACCGTTGGGACTGGTGAGTGCTTCAACGTTCAAAACCCATTCCACATTTATTAAAATTCATTTCCAAACAAAAGATAGGGCTCGATGCTTCTGACACAAGACAGATGATACTCTACGATGCATATCGTGGTGTCTTGTCATATTTGTGCTTGGTCTGAATAAAACACTATGATTTCTTTCAAGGGTTTGCAAGCTACGATCTTTGCACACTACGATCTCTGCTTGTTCGTCTTGCAGACTCTACGTTTTCGAGAGCACACTACGATCTCTGAGTTAGCTTCGGTAAACGTCTGGACCACTCTACGAACTTCTAAGCTCTACGATCCTGCCTTGGCTTCTGCAATTTGTTGATCAGCTTGGTAGACTACGATTCTTGTTGAAGCCTATCTATTTCTTTCAAGTCATAGATCAACCTAACATCTTTGATCTCTTTATCTATACATTCGTTTATAGAATGATGAACATTAAAAGTTAAGATCAACCTAACAATTTTGATCTATCACTAAGTCCTTGTACATATATTCCTTGAAGGACTTTACATATAATCATGAGCATTTACTTTAAACATCAAATCAAAACATGAATTCTTCCAACATATTGAATTTGTAGGAAATTCAAAAGTTATTTGTTGATTAATTATTTGATCAATGATACCTTGGGTATAATCTCTACTGTACATTTGGTACATGCAGACCTTCAAATAAAGCTATAAGTAAAAAATGTCTTCAGTTAGCAACGCTTCACTTTATGGCAGTTGATTTTGCAAAAACAAGAGTAACAACTAAAATGCACAGGGTTTTAAAATCGAGGATGTTTACCAATTTCATGGAGAGGTGGGTCACAACTAGCTTAAACTTCTCAAGGAGTATTAGGGACAAACTTTATCGACGACGACTAACTATCAAGATCGTAATCTTCTTCTTACACTTGGCAGACATTTGTAGTCTCTAAGTCCTGAGGAGTTAGCTTATGCAATGGCGAGAGCAACACAACAACAGGATGATGCCGAGGTAATCTTGTCATTCTTTAGCTTTGCATGTTTAGTTTAGCTTTACATTCAATAATACATGTTTATCTTTATGTTTATGTTTAGCTTTTTGTTATTGTAATACATCAGAAATGGTCGTTTTTTGTTTTGCATAAGTCATACCAGTATCAACATATATACTTTATATTTAACGTGTTTTATTCTTTTGTTACAGCCTCATTTGGACGATATTTGATTTGTGAAGACATTTGTATTGTCTTCTTCTATTGTTTTACATTTGTATTATTCTTTTTTTACTGACTGAATGTACGGAGTTTATGTTGTACGTTATGACATTTTATTTATATATAAATTTTAGTCGGACGGTATTTGTTTATGTTTATACATGCGCAGATGTTTATATATATTGTGCTGGTTTTATTTTAATATATGGATGAATCAATGGATTTGTATAAATGTTGGTTTATTTATAGATACTGTTGTGTGTTGGGATATAAAGTATGTACAAATAGATAATGTTGTGTGTTGGAATATCCCCAAAACGGTTACTTAAAAAAAAAATTAAGTATCAGCGAACGCATGTGCTCGCTAATACTTATCAGTAACCACTGATAACCTGAGGGACTTAGCAACCACTTCAATTCCTAATGTTGGTCACTGACATGTGGGCCACGTCACCCCTGAGACCTGATTCAGGGTGACTCACCTTAGTGACAACATCGGTCGCTATAGGGCGGTTGCTGATAAATCGGTCGCTAATAAGGGTCGCTGTGATCCGCACAATTACCATAATATATGCAACTACTATCAGCGACCGCAGTCTGTCGCTGATACACATCTTCGAACGAGTACGATCGCAGATAGGCGGTCGCAGATATACCTTTTTCTTGTAGTGTACCACCATAACCTATGACAAATGGGAACTTACTAAGTTACAAAAAACTACTAATTGGTTGGAGGTTTGGAGTGTTTAACCATCCGACAGTAAACACCTAAATGGATGGCAGTCTTGTGTTCACCCTAGTTGGGAGACGGCGGCCAAGGATAAATATTTTTCATATGAAGTGTGAGTAATAATAATAACTTTGAAGGATGTTCATTTATTTTTTAGTTGTCTATGTTAAGAATTACATTGTCCCTATATGAGAAAATTGTGATTAGTCCACCATATCCAAAAACCAATTCTTATTAAGCAACTCCACCTTATGTACCTTCAATGGTTCGAGAGGATCCTTCTTAAATATGGACGATTGGTCCACCCGTAGCCACAAATGAAGAATATTATACACACCATCTACCCCACTATATATACGCTCTAAATGTGATTCAATAAATTGTGTTTCATTAGGTATTGGAGTCAATTCCATAGACTGGAATTGTCTGATACTCTTAATATTAGCACCAGAATGACTCGGCTGATACATATAAAGGGGACGAGGTGTTAATTGCATTTTGTATTCATTCTCAACTACAAATGAGAGGTCAGGCCGAAAAATGGATCCTTGATTGAATGGATCAAAATCGAAGAAGGGTATATCTTGCATGAATTGAGATGGTGGAACGTTAGAGATGGTATCATTGTGATCTTCAAAAACTCCCCAGTTTACTTCATTAATCAACACTGACCTTACATATCACTACTCGTATACATGACGAGGGTTGTGTACGTGTACGGGTGATGCTCGTAAGATATTAAGCATGAATGCTCGAGACGAATCAATCTATAATGAAAATGTACATATGATTAGATAATCGTACAAATATGTTCCTAAAGTGTCAAACAAAATTATCAACCTTAACACTTACAAGGTTCATAGTTTCGTACTGATCAAATACGCCACATGGAGTGTATATCTCATTTGGGAAAAATTATGGTTGGCTAATTATGGTACGAGTCATCTGTTGTTACCACTTCAGATAATCAGCCAAAGTAACTGATTGTCTGGTTTCCACCACAAATTTCAAAAAAATGTCTTGTCATGTGTACCATGTGGCAATATAATCTCCACTCCTCAATATAATTTATTGTGTGGATCCCTTTCCTCTCCTGCCTTAGTTCGATCATATTTATCGGCACCTTTAGAATAGCTTGTAAAATTTTTAAATTATCTCAATACTCAATCCGACAAAATCAGGGGAATACGTGAGGCATCGCCATACCAAACTGCTCGATACTCTTATGCCACGAAATGATCAAACGTCGCATATAGCATCCATCATATCATTGCAGTAGTCGTCAAATCAAATTCGTCTCTATAAAAAAATTAATTATAATGGGGGTATAGTCTTCTATTGTCTTATGATATCTTTTTATTTCTTCGGTAAGCCCATACTCTTACACATGGCAATCATTGTTCGAGACCATTTTCATAATTAGAAATACCTATGGAAAGGTATTTGTAAGCCCAAACCTGTGTGATAAATTAGCATGTTAAATAATTACAACTACTTTTATGAAAATGACTATATGACTATAACTATAATTGTGAGTAATAAGATACCCAAAGAAGGGTTAAACAACCATCGATGTTCTTTGTGTTGATTCAAGTGACTTTGTGTAAACTTCTATATAAACATGCCAAAACTGTCGATCCCTATGCGTTAGAAGACACTTGATCAATATTTTTGAGAAATAAAAGATATCTCGTATGCACCACATCGTAGTTTGATGTAGAAAAAAATATCTTCCCAATAATAAATAATACATAGGTTTTGGTGTAAGTAACCACCATTTTAATGTTTGCATATTTTGAAAGTTGGCAAAATTTACTAGCCAACAATGACAAAATAATCCCCCTAAGTGGTAAAACTTATCTCCCTCCAATATGTATCTAGTAAATTCACTTGGTTTTAAGAATTGTATTGAATTTTTAATTAATGTACATGTAATAAGTTCCCCTATAACTGGTAATCCTAAAATGAAAAAAAAACATCTTCTAAGGTAATTTTCAGTTCACCCGCGAGAAAGTGAAATGTGTTTGTCTCATTCCACCAATACTTCTATCGATGAAACATCTAATTGATTACAAACATTGGTGTTTACGAATACCCCAAAACCCCATTGCTCTAATAATTATTTTGAGGCATCATTTAAAACTCACATATGCAAAGAGCATCCACTCTCATTAGTTTTTAAGGAACACGTAAAATGGGGATTGTTCTATACAATTGTTGAAATGTGGTTAATTTGATCCCACAACAATGTATTATCGATCAATCCAGGAATGAAATCCATTTTTTCAAACTAAAACAAAAATACAAAATTATGTATCAATTATACAATACTGAAAACAAAATAACTCTAAATCAAACCAATATATTGAAACATAATAAATGTAAATAAATAATAATGAAAATTACCAAAAATCATTCATTGATGTATACAATAAATCTTTGTATACAATTACTTGGAGTGTATTCAATAAAATTAAAATATATATATATATATATATATATATATATATATATATATATAGGATAGAGTCCGGATCTTAAGCTCACTCTTATCCAACTCATTGAAGCTCACCCCTTTTTAGCACGGACGACGTGACGATTAATCTGTCCATACAACCGTCATCTATACTTTTAGCGACGATATATGTTGTCCGTCGCTAAAAATATAGACGACGGTTGTATGACCGAACCGTCGCCGAGTCCGTCGCTAAAGGGAGGGTGAGCTCGGGTGAGTTAGATAAAGGGTGAGCTTAAGATCCGAACTGTATAAGGATATATGACGAATGTAAAAGACTTGTATGACTTCAATTTTGAATTAGGAAAGATGAAAAGAAGAAACGTTTGTATTGCTACTTGATCTGGTCGTTGTTAAACTCTCAACATTGCAGAGGTAGTCTAGATATGTGAGAAAGAAAGAAAGTCGTCCAGTCGATATATATAGAATATAACACTCAGAGTTTGCAGTTTAGTTATGCGGATAGATGGTTAAGAGTAAAACGACGCCATTTGAATTATATCAAACTCAGTGTCCCCAATTTTATTCTGCGGACGGGCCGACCAAAAATAGTGTCGTCTTCAAAGGGAGTTACTTAGCGTTCACGGTATTAAATTGCAAACGGGCCAACCAAAAATGACGTTTTCGTCTAGACCTTCAAGTCTGCATTTAAGGACTTAAGTCCACAGTATTAAACGGTGTCGTCTTTGAGATGGGTCATACTTACCGTCCACAATATTATATTATAGATTGACAAAAAATATTTTGAACATCATAATATTGCGTATACCTTTATATTAAATTACAGATTAAAAATCCTTTTTACTGTTCAATTCACGATTAAATGATTAAAATTTATTATAAAAATAATTTTACCCTTACAACAACTTTAACTATAAATGAATCATATATATATATATATATATATATATATATTATTAATGCACTTTTTCAATACATGAGTTTTGATCAATTTGGGGATTAATTTAGACCCATTAATTGATTGAATTTGTATTAAATTAAAAGTGCATTTGATAGTCTTTTACAAGGAGATTAATAGAGAGTAATATATGATTCAAGTAAGAATTTTATATTGTGTTTTAATTGTATCCAAAGTGGAGGATATGAAAAGGTTCATTGTTGTTTAAGAAAACTATTTTCTTTAAGTCCCACATTGAGTAGGAATAAAACTATTTAATACTTTATAAGTATATGTGAAATAGTTTAATTAACTAGTGGTACTAAAGAAAAGGCTTGAGTCGGTCACAATGACGTGGTCTGCAAAGCACCACCCGTATGGCCAATTGGCCTTGCAAGTTCCGCGACATGACCGGGGTCGTGGTAGTGGTCTTGATTCGAGTCGCAAAGTCGCATTAAGCGCTTTTAGGTAGGGGTTGTTCATTTTTTTTGATTTTTCGGTTTTGAATCCTAATCAAACCAGATCGGTTCGGTATAAAAAAGCCGTCCGGTTGGTACAAAAAAATCGGTATATCCGATTTTTCTACATCAATTTTGGTTCGACGATTTTATGGTTCTAAGAAAATCAAATCCTAATTCTAAGTATATAGGTTTTTCTAATTTTTTTATTATTAATAATTTATTATTAATAATAATAATAAAATAATAATTATAATAATAAAACAATGATTATAATAATAATAATAATAATAATAATAAAATGATTATCATAATAAAAATAATAATAATAATAAAATAATGATTATAATAATAAAAATAAAAAAAATAATTATATTAATTTTTGATAAAATCGATCACCGAATAGAATCACGGGATTCGATATCTTAAATCCAACCGCACTCTAGAGTGATCGATTATCAAGATTTGGGCGGTTTTGGTTTGATTCTAGTGTCCTCAGGTTCGATAAAAACCAGTTGAACACCCCTAGCTTTAGGCGCACTTTGCACGTCTGCATCGTAGCTAGAAGCCTCGCCCGAGCCAAGAGCCTCTTTTTAGCATTGAACCAGATTAATAAACTTCATTAATGATTAAACAGTTTTGTTTAATTATTATGGGATGCAAAACTGATATGTGATTATTATATCATTTATTTTATAAATGATTCTTTACTCACAATTCAGTTATAAAACTGAATGGTCTTCATCTTCTTCTTTCTATCATCTTTTCACAGCAGCATATATTGAGGTTCATAGTGAGTTGCTATCACTTAGAACAAGCATAGGCTTTGACATAAAATCCTGGAGGTATATTGCTAGTAGCCTTTAGCAAACCTTAGTGGTAAGGGGCAATAAACACCTTAAGGACAATGACTACCCGTGTCAATCCTTGGTCCTAATTTTCTTTATTCATTATATTTCTTAACAATCTTAAGGTGTTTATTGAAATGAATACAGAGTCTTTCAAAATCATAAACCAGGATTTTGTCAAGCTCGATCGTTTTGATGGAAATAATTTCAGTCGTTGGCAAGATAAACTGAAATTTCTACTCACTGTTTTGAAGATTGCTTATGTTTTGGACCCTAACCTTCATCCTATTCCAGAAGATCCCAAACTAGTATAAGGTCAGGAGCCAGATAATGATGTCATCGAAGCACTGAAAGAGCAAAGAAGGAAAAGGACTGAAGATGAGGAACTTGCTCGTGGACATATCCTCAACACGCTGTCAGATCGTCTTTAAGATTTCTATAGCAATATTCAGTCACCAAGGGGGTTATGGGAGGCTTTGGAATTCAAATAAAAGGCTGAGGAAGAAGGTACAAATAAATATTTAGTATCTAAATATTTTGATTATAAGATGGTTGATAATAAACCTATCTTAGAGCAAGTGCATGAGCTCCAGGTTATTGTTAATAAGTTGAGGGTTCTTAAAATTGTGTTGCCTGAAACTTTTCAAGTTGGAGCAATAATTGCAAAATTACCTCCATCTTGGAAGGATTTTGCTAAAACGTTAATGCACAAATCTGAGGATTTTTCCTTGGATCAAATTCGGAAGCATCTTCGTATTGAGGAGGAGGCCCGAAAATGTGATGCTAAGAATTTGACTCAAGGACAGTCTAGTGTGAACTATTTGGAGGCAAGATCATTTAAAGGGAAAGGACCTGGTGTTAAAAAAGATAATCATAAGTTCAAGCATCCTGGACAGAAAAATAAAAAATCTGATCCTAATAAGAGAAAGGGTAAGTGTCATGTTTGTGGAGAAACTGGACACTATGCTAGAGAATGCAAACAACGCAAAAGTGGCTCCTCTAACATGGTTGAGGAGAACCTTGTTGCCATGGTATCGATCTTAGTCTTGATGTGACTGTGATTTCTGAAGTTAACATGGTTAGCGAGCCGAATGGTTGGTGGTTGGACTCCGGAGCTACTGTCCATATTTGTAATAATCGAGAAATGTTTAAAATATTTGAAGAGATTATTGGACAGAAAGTTCAGATGGGAAATAGTTCAGTGGCTAAAGTTGATGGAAAAGGAACTGTGGAAGTTAATTTCACCTCCGGGAAGAAGCTAACCTTGCTGAATGTGTTGTTTGTGTCAGAAATTAGAAAGAATTTAATTTTTGTTGATCTTTTAGATAGGAAAGGTTTTAAGATTTTTGTTGAGTCCGACAAATTCATTCTTTCAAAGAATGGTGTTTTTGTTGGAAAGGGTTATGCTTGTAATGGAATGTGCAAATTATCTATCAATAAGAACAATTCTGTTTCTGCTTAATTCACTTGTGCAATTTCTTTATGGCATAGTCGTTTAGGACATATAAATTCAAAGAATTTAAAAAATATGCATGCAATGAAATTGATTGATATTGGCAATACTGAACTTAAGAAATGTGAAATTTGTGTTAAATCAAAAATTGTGAGGAAACCATTTCCAAATGTGCATAGAGAATCACAATTATTAGATTTAATACATACTGATATCTGTGAGTTAAATGGAATATTGACAAGGGGTGGAAAATGATATTTCATTACTTTCATAGATGATGCTAGCAAATATTGTTATGTGTATTTGTTGAGAACAAAAGATGAGGCATTTAACTCATTCAAAAAATACAAATTAGAAGTAGAAAATCAACTTGAGAAGAAGATTAAAATTTTACGTTCTGATAGAGGCATGGAATATTGTTTGAATGCTTTTGATGCATTTTGTGAAGAAAATGGCATTATACATCAAACAAGTACATCATATACACCTCAACAAAATGGTTTAGCAGAAAGAAAAAATCGTGTGTTTCATGATATGATTAATTGTATGTTAAATCATGCTTGTTTGCCAAATAATTTATGGGGTGAAGCACTTTTAACTGTGTGTCATATTTTAAATAGGATTCCTAGTACTGTAGTTAAAACTAGTCCTTATGAAATATGGAAAGGCAGAAAACCTAGCATAAATTATTTTAAAGTGTGGGGGTGTATAGCTTATTTTCGAGTTCCTGATCCTAAAAGGACTAAGTTAGGAGCTAGAGCTATTAGAAGTATATTTGTTGGATATGCTAAAAATAATAACGCATCTGAGCTTCTTGATTTAGAGTCTAATGTAATAACTGAGTCGAGGGATGAGAAATTTTTTGAAAATAAATTCTCAAAAGATGTTGAGAATGTGGATATGCCAAAATTTGATGAGCCTAGAGGTCCTATAAGGTCTAATGTTGAGGTTGAAGAACCTAGTGTTCCAATTCAACCAAGTGGACCTAGAAGGAGTACTAGAGCTAGAAAAGATAAATATTTAGATGATGATTTCATTTCATCACAGTCACTATTATTTTTGGTGGAAGGGGACCAAAATAATGAGGTGGTAAATGAAATACCCTATGTATATAGTCTTAAGACTGATCCTAAATCATTTAAAGAAGTTATAGCTTCTAGGGATGCTGCCTTTTGGAAGGAAGCTGTAAATGATGAAATGGATTCAATCTTGGGAAATAATACTTGGGTATTGACAGATTTACCTAGAGGTTCTAAACCTATAGGTTGCAAATGGGTTTTTAGAACAAAGTATAACACTAACGGTACTATTTCTGCTTTTAAAGCAAGATTAGTAGCAAAAGGTTTTAGACAAGTAGAAGGTATTGACTATTTTGATACTTATGCACCGGTAGCACGAGTTACTTCCATTCGAATTCTTTTTGCCTTAGCTTCGTTGTATGATCTTTACGTTCATCAAATGGATGTAAAGACTGCATTTTTGAATGACAATTTGAATGTGGAAGTATATATGGAACAACCCGAAGGGTTTGTTGCTCCCGGTAATGAGGCTAAAGTATGTAAATTAGTTAAGTCCCTTTATGGTCTAAAACAGGCACCAAAACAGTGGCACGAGAGATTTGATGCTGCTATTATAAACTTTGGGTTTAAATATAATAGTGCAGATAGGTGCATATACTCCAAAACCACTTTTGATTATATGGTGATAGTCTGTTTGTACGTAGATGATATGTTGATCATCAGTACGAATATGGTTGGAGTAAATAAGACTAAAAAGTATTTATCCTCTGTCTTTAAGATGAAAGACTTAGGTGAAGTAGATATTATTTTAGGCATCAAAGTTAAAAAACATAGTGGGGGTTATGTATTGAATCAATCTCACTTTATTGAAAAAATATTAACTAAGTTTAGTCATCTCTAGTTCAAGGAGGTGAATACTCCTTTTGAGAATGGAGTTAAACTAAAAGAAAATGAGGGTAGAGCTATTGCACAACTGGAATACGCAAGTGCTATTGGTAGCCTTATGTATCCTATGCATTGTACTCGGCCAGATATTTCTTTTGCAATTTCTAAACTTAGTAGATATACGAGCAGTCCTAATATTGATCATTGGAAAGCTATTGGAAGGGTACTTGGATATCTAAAAAGAACCAGTGGCATAGGATTGTTTTACGATAAATTCCCTAGTGTTTTGGAGGGATACTCTGATGCAAGTTGGATTAATAGTGTGGGAGATAATAAATCTACAAGTGGGTGGATTTTCACTCTTGCCAGTGGTGCTGTTTCTTGGGCAAGCAAGAAACAGACTTGTATTTCTCACTCTACTATGGAGTCAGAGTTTATAGCTTTGGCTCAAGCTGGAAAAGAGACTGATTGGATTAGAAATATGTTGTTAGACATAGATCTATGGCCAAATCCAATGCCTCCAATTTCACTATATTGTGATAGTAAAGCTACGCTAACAAGAGCGTATAGTGGTACCTATAATGGTAAGTCTAGACATATTGGTCTAAGACATGAATTTGTGAGACAATTGATACATGATGGTATCATAACTATTGTCTATGTGAAGTCAAGTAAAAACTTGGTTGATCCACTTACTAAGCCTCTGACGAGAGATTTAATAAGTTTGACTACACGAGATATGGGACTTAAACCATTCTGAGCCAAGGGTGATGGGAACTCAACCTATTACTAGGTTACCCCTAGTTTATAGGTTCAATGGGAAAACCAAGTCACAATTGTTGGTTGTGTTACTATCAATTTGGTCTCATATGTAGTATATGATAGTAACGTCTGGTGCACGGCCGAGGATGAGTTATGCTCTTAACAAAGTGTTGCACATATAGCAACAAGAGTGCTAGAGAAACATTTTGCCTATATGAACTAAAAGTGTAGCCTCTTCTTATAGAGAGTTATGGTTTACTCTCTTAGAGGTTCAAGAAACAGGATATAACGCATGGCTTTAATAGCGCAAAGTGATTATTATGCTCATCGTAAAAGGAGGTTTTGTGTGTGTATGATAACTCCGGTCATATCATTTAAAATAGAGGTTCAATCTACGGACACCGTCTATTTTGATATGACTTTGAGTTGTTTATACTAAAAGAAGGTTCAATGTTCGTCATACCTTCTATTATGCATACAAACCTTAGAGTTGATAGATAAAGAATTGTTTGAAGAAAAGTAGTTTTTCAAACAAGTGGGGGATTGTTAATGCACTTTTTTAATACATGAGTTTTGATCAATTTGGGGATTAATTTAGACCCATTAATTGATTGAATTTGTATTAAATTAAAAGTTCATTTGATAGTCTTTTACAAGGAGATTAATAGAGAGTAATATATGATTCAAGTAGGAATTATATATTGTGTTTTAATTGTATCAAAAGTGAAGAATATGAAAAGGTTCATTGTTGTTTAGGAAAACTATTTTTTTTAAGTCCCACATTAAGTAGGAATAAAACTATTTAATACTTTATAAGTATATGTGGAATGGTTTAATTCACTAGTGGTACTAAAGGAAAGGCTTGGAGTCGGTCACAATGACGTGGTGCAAAGCACCACCCGCCCGCGCTCCACGACCCGGGGGCCGGGGGCCGTGGTGTGGGTTTGGGTCGCAAAGTCGCATTGGCGCTTTAGGCGCACTTTGCACGTCGCTAGGAGCCTCGCCCGAGCCAAGAGCCTCTTTTTAGCATTGAACCAGATTAATAAACTTCATTAATGATTAAACAGTTTTGTTTAATTATTATGGGATGCAAAACTGATATGTGATTATTATATCATTTATTTTATAAATGATTCTTTACTCACAATTCGATTATGAAACTGAATGGTCTTCATCTTCTTCTTTCTATCATCTTTTCACAAAGAAGATATATTGAGGTTCATAGTGAGTTCTTATCACTTAGAACAAGCATAGGCTTTGACATAAAATTACGAAGGTATATTACTTAGTAATTTTTGCAAGAAACGTAGTGGTGAAGTGTATAAACACCTTAAAGACAGAGACTACCCATATCAATCCTTGATCCAGAGACTACCCATATCAATCATTGATCCTAATTTTCTGTATTCATTATATATATATATATATATATATATATATATATATATATATAGCACAACCATATGGACTTGGTAGTCCAATATTTTGATATCGGGGATGGGCGTCTCTTCCTCTAAGTATGTAATTTTGTCTGATCAAAACCAGCGTGGTAAACAATGTATGCAGTTTTTTTTGGCATTTTTTCCCCTTGATCATTTCATTACTACGTGGTACGTATGATTTGGAAATGAGTTTGCATGTTTGCCACGTGTGTTATTCAAAAGCCATCATTTCATGATTATCAAACAACACAAAAAATGGATCAAATCATGTACTTTAATAATTTAATTGTAAATAGTACGTAGTAGTAGTAGTATTCCACGTGAAGAGAGAGAGAGAGAGATGATTAGTTGTTGTTTATGATTTATGACTTGCCATGCATGCACGGCCAGATTAAGAAAATTTTCTGTACGAATGAATTTTAACTAATTTTTTTATTAAAATTAAATAAAAGAAATTTGAATTAATTATAATCATATTTACAAATTATAATAAATATTTATAATCTAAATTAAAAATTAATTTCAAATAAAAAAAATATATTTAAAACTTACTTCATTTACTTGTCAGATTTTAATTTGAATAATTGTCCAAATGCACAAAGCCTCAAACCAAATTTACTTTTTATATTCAAATAAAATTATTAATTAATTTCAAAGTATAAATTAATTTTGGTATATTTTTATAAGTTTCAAATAAATTTTACTTAAAATAAGAAAAATAAATCATCCAAAATTTATACTCAGAAAATCAATAATTATACAGGGTCCATTAGTTAGATGCAAAGAAGTAAAGTGATTATAACAACTAAAAATAAGGGATTGCTAAATGCTCTTAGTCATTTTCTATTTTTCATTTCTCATTATAAAATAAGACAAAACCATTGTAAATTATCACAATAAAAGACAAACTACTCAACTAAAATGATCATATTTTCAATTGAAGATCAAACAACCAAAAAACAAAAATTCAACCAAATAAAATAAAACAAATACTAATCACATTCAACCAAATCAATAACAGAAAAAATTCAAACTTGAATCAAACAATCCCTCACAGTTCACACGTTGATGAACATTTAAAACAAAAAAAACTATACAAAAATACTTCTAAGATTTCACCAAGCCTTACAACTAAGAAGATTTTTATATTTGTATTTAGAATTGGTTTATAATTTTTTTTATCCCCTCTAAATCTAACTCTTTCATTAATCTGTCAATTTAAATTTATTAATTTACATATCTACTCTACTCTTATACTTATAAAAAAAATTCTCGTAAATCAACTGCTTATATTGTCCCTTATATGTATCCGCCTAAATAGGTTAAATTAATTTTTAAAAATTAATATTAATTTTATAATTGAACGAAAGGAGTATTACTTATAATATTAATAATCACTCTATGAAGAAGAAAAAACACGATTCATAATAAGAATATAAAGAAAAACTCATAACAAATAATAAAGTAAATCCCAGAATAAAATTTTGAAAATTATTTATAAAAAATTGGAAGGGAAGGAATATCGATCTTTATTAGTAATGTTATGATTATTCATCATTTAGGGGCGGTTAAAGGTGTGTTGATATATAAACCTTGTCCGTCCAACTTGTCTTAGATTTAAGGGAAATAGAGAGTTTTGATTGGGGGTGGCCTGGTAAGGGAAGTGGTAGGTGCGGTGAAGGGAAAGTAGTCACGGGGAACTTGGTGGCTTCCCTGCAGTCCTTACCAAACTTATTCCAAACTCTTACTTGCACTCATTTACTTTTACTTATCTAATTAACACCGGTACAATGGCAGCTAGCATGCATGCATATATAATAAATATGTGCATATATAGGGGTGGTTTTAAGAATTTATCCCAACAGGGACTAATTTTAACTAATTTTTTTATTATTAAAATTAAATTAAAAAAACTAAACTTATCATAATAATGTTCACAAATTACAATAAATATTCATAATTCAAACTAAAAAAGGAAATTTCAAATAAAAATATTTAGATGATTTAGAAACATACTTGATTCATTTGTCATATATAGTTTCAATTTGAATGATTCTCCAAATATTTAAAAGTCTCAAATCAAATTTGCTTTATATATATATATATATATATATATATATATATATTCAAATAAAATCATGAATTAATTTCAAAGTATAAACCAGGTTTGATATATTTTTTATAAGTTTCAAATAAACATCAAGGTATCTTTTTTTATTATTCTATTTTGTGGGATTTGTTTATGAGAATTATTTTATTTATCCTAAAAAAGTAAAAAATGAGAGTAATAATAAATCATTACTATTATTAATCTGCCCTTGATTACATATCTGCCTCTACTCCTATACCTATAGATATATAATACAATTATAAATACATATATGCATAATATATATACAAGATAAATGCTATATTCTGATGATATATATATATATATATATATATATATATATATATATATATATCTTTTCATTTAATAGTGTTGCCAATAACTAGTGTTGCCAATAACAAGTGTTAACATAAATATAGTGTTATATAACTAGTATTAGTATATGGGTCATTCTACACAAACCGGTTTATTAGATATTTTTTAATTTTTAATTATTTTTTTTGTTATAATTCTCAAAAATATATAGTATTTATTCAATGTAAATTTTTATAAAATTATATTTTGTGAATTACACCTAAAACACTATATTTTATAAAAATCCCTATTAAAATAAATACTATATATTTTTTGAAAGTCTAAAAAAATAAAAATAAAAATATCTTATATTCATATCCAATAAAAATATCTGCCAATACTTATTCTTAGTATATATTATTCATACACAACTTGTTTAAATTACTCCACATTTACCACAACCTAATATACGACAAATCTTTACCTTCTTTAAATTTTAATGCAATTTTATCCCATTTTGCCAAAACATAATAAATACAACCCTTTCCTCATCAGTATTAGAATCTCAACAAATAATTAATTGCATGTAGCTTGGCCCCATTCCCCCCTACCCCTACCCCTACCCCTACCCCTACCCCTACCCCTACCACTACCACTACTACCCAATAAATAATTAATTCTCAACATTTACCATGCAACGACAATAATTAATTAATATTTGAAGAAAATATAAATTTGCATACAAAGTTTAAAGAAAATAAAAGGGATACAAGCAAAAAATCAAAGAAAAAAAAATGAAGTTTATCTAAAAGGTAAATAAAAATTGTTAAATTTAAGAAGCTGAATATATTTAGCTGCCGTCAAAGGAAATTACATATATCATCATCTCTTCCTTGAAAGTAACTTTTGGAAAAAGTAAAAAGCCTTTTAACTTGGGGTAAAGTTGTCTTTTACTCTTTTTCGTCTTTTTTATTGGGACACTGCGAAAGGAAGGCAAAGTTGTTAAAACCACCAAAACAGTATCTGCTGTCACTACCGATACAGATAGGAGATAACCTCGCAGTGGTGACAGTAAGGAGTTCAACGTTCAAACTTGGATTCTCTTACTCTTTCCTCTTTGTTTAATCTCTTCTCCTTTTTTTTTTTACTCCGTAAAATCTTCATTCATTTTCCCTCTTCTTCTTCTTCTTCGGCTTTTTCTGTCGGAATTTCGAAATGCTGCCGAGGTCTAACGGCGGCGTATGGATGGAAGGGGAAGAAGATGACGCAGTTTTGTGGGCCGCGAGAAACAGTAATGAAGGGGAGACAGGTAAAGACTTGGGCATAAGCGGTTCATCTCTCAATAGCTTCAAATCAATGCTTGAAACTGAGTGGTTTGGTAATAATACTTTAAACCCTTCTCAAAGTATCCTATCAAATCAACACCCAGAATTCAATAATAGTAATTTGTTGTTGCAAGCTATGGATTCTTCGTCGTCCTGTTCTCCGTCACAGGCGTTTACCCTCGACCCGTCACAGTCACATTCTCCATTTTTTCCTCCCAAATCTTGCTTCTCTTCCCTATTTAATGCTCCTTTTGACAATAGCTTCGATTTGGCCTGTGAGCCCACTTTCTTAACTAATTCGAATTCCCCTGTTTTGATGCCTTTCAATGGAATAAGTTCGATGCCTAACTTAGAACTGGGTTCAAATTCCGATTTTGCTGCTAACCGTTTGCTACCAATTTCTGAAAATAATTGTAACAACCCAATTGGAGGTGGGTTTAATCCGATTGGGTTTGATGGGTTTGAGGGTTCTTCTACTGGGAATGCTCTGTTTTCAAACAGGGCTAAGGTTTTGATGCCACTTGAAAATTTAGCACCAGTTGGAGCACAGCCCACTCTTTATCAGAAAAGAACTGTGCTACGCCAAGGGTCTAGTGAGGCTGATAAATTAGGAAATTGGGGAATGAGAGAGGATTTTGATAAGAAGAGGAAGAGGAACATCAATGAAGATAATGATGAGATTGATGAAGAAAGCATTGATATTTCGGGTTCTTTTAATTATGATTCTGATGAACCTTATACTGGGAATATGAATAATAATGATAATAGTGGTGGTGGAATTGGAAATAATTTGAATGCCAACAGTTCTGTCACGGTTGGAGATCAAAAGGGGAAAAAGAAAGGTCTCCCTGCGAAAAATTTAATGGCCGAGAGGCGCCGCAGAAAGAAGCTCAATGATAGGCTCTACATGCTTAGGTCTGTTGTTCCCAAGATTAGCAAGGTATATATCAATATATCTGAATCTATCTATTTGTCACACCTGTATTTTTCCATTGAATTCTTTTACAGATGTAAGTGTTGTTTAATTTTATATTCGTGATTCATACTATATTCAAGAGAAGCTCATCTGCTATAAATATACAAGCATATCAATATGTCACACTGTTATATAAAAGAAGTTCTTGCATCTCTAATTTAATGTTTTTGTTGAAGTTATCTCTCAAATCTTATCTTACGCTAGACATAATTTTTTATTTTACTTTATCCCTCCTTATTTCCTTTTCTGTTACTTCTGACTAGAAGAATTAGTATATTTTAAAAGGAAGCCTCTGCCCAAAGATGCTACAAAACAATGATGATAGATTACACTACTAGTTCTTTTATAAATAAATAAATATATATATATATTTATTTATTTATAAAAGAACTAGTAGTGTAATCTATCATCATTGTTTTGTAGAGAAGAACTAGTAGTGTAAAAATTAGGGTCGCATGTTATTCACTTTTGACACAAGATTGTAAGTTTGTAACCATTTTGAGCCAGGTACTGCATTGAGTTTCTTGGTGAAGCCATACATTAAATGCGTTTAGACATCTACAAGTTATGTCCACAAGTTGAAAAGCCTATTTAATCTTATTGTTTTTATTCTGTCTGCAGATGGATAGAGCTTCCATACTTGGAGATGCCATTGATTACTTGAAGGAGCTTTTGCAAAGGATAAATGATCTTCATAATGAACTTGAGGCAACACCACCAGGCTCTATGATTACACCCACATCAAGCTTCCATCCATTGACACCCACTCCACCTACACTTCCGCATCGTGTCAAAGAAGAACTATGCCCAAGTGCAATTCCAAGCCCCAAAAATCCATCTGCAAGGGTAAGTCTCATTAATTTGCTCCTCGAGAGGGGGTGGGGGTGGGGGTGTGAAGGAAATGGATGTTTTCCAAAGTTAACTTGGCATGATTTTCTAGACAAATGCATGTTTTTCAACTCGTTAGAAATATGTTCAAAAACAAAAAAGAAAATACTCATTTGATACATTAGCTTGAGTATTGAAATCAAAGTAGCAAGGAATAAGCAACTACAGAGTTCTCTGACTCATACCCATACTGATGTTCTTTGTAAATTTGGATTCTTCAAATTCAATCATAATTGTTTGGCAGCGGGAACTGGGAAGATGATTTTTTGAAATTTGAGTGACTGATTTAACTCATTGTGTATAGCTAAAGTACTATCAGAAACAGTTGGGGCCGGTGATTCATCCATTCTTGTATACAGGACCAGGGTCATTAACTTTGAATGTCCAAAAATGGTCCCTACTTGGAGAGAATTGGATATTCTTGTAATCAATTTATATAATTTGTTAGTAACTTCACTATCTCATAACCAGAGACCTTGTATTAGAGGATGATTCTTTGCTAAGGAACCCCCTACCCCACTCTATCTCTCGGTTGCTTTCTTTTCTCACATATTTTTATATGTTTTCTAAATGAGCGGGGTTAGCTCTACCATTTAATTAATATTTTAAAATTTGGCTTTGTGTTTAACTCATAATTTCTGGTTTTCTGCAATGGAAGGTTGAGGTACAGGCAAGAGAAGGGAGGGCTGTCAGCATCCACATGTTTTGTGCCCGCAGACCTGGTTTATTGCTTTCCACTATGAGGACCCTAGACAACCTTGGGTTGGACATTCAGCAAGCTGTCATCAGCTGTTTCAATGGGTTTGCTTTGGATGTATTCCGAGCTGAGGTAAGATTCCTAATTGGCCATCATCCTTCAAGCTTCATATTTTTCCATGAATATCATCTCCTGGACCTTGAAAAGTAAGATAAAATATACTCGATTGCAAATTCAAATATCTGCTCTTGATTCCAAGTACTTGTACCTCTTCATATATCTGGCTATTGGGGCATACACATAGAACTGAGCAAAAATTTATGGACAGCAACTCTACTAGTAACTCTTCTTTCTCCCAAACCTTTGAACCAAATATTGGAAATCCCAATAGGAGAGAGAATTACCATCTTTTGT
Organism: Panax quinquefolius; assembly: GCA_020205615.1. Lineage (NCBI taxonomy): Eukaryota > Viridiplantae > Streptophyta > Magnoliopsida > Apiales > Araliaceae > Panax > Panax quinquefolius. Next base: position 146,265,864 of record CM035153.1, on the reverse strand, counting down.
AAAGCGTAGTAGTGTTGGCAATGAAAAGACTAGGCACATAAAAGGGAGAATTCATTTGTTCTTCTCGTTTTTGCACTACTTTTTTTGGCATCATGAAGGGTGAGACAAGAAATAATCATGTTTGTAGCTTTTAAACAATCAAGACTGCTTCGTCCCACTTGAGAGTTTGAGTGAAATGGGTTGCATAAGCTGTAAAACTAGTAAAGACTAATGTCATTTGAAATCCAGTAGTAGTGCATATCCCTGAATGCTTTGAGCAGCAGCAGGTGTAGCCTTGTTGAACAAGAAAAATGTGGTAGTGATCAATATGGTATTCAAACGAAACAAGCCTATAGGGGTCACTCTTTCTGTAGATGAGGCCTAATCACAAATATCTTCTTTTTAAAATGTAATCCGAAGTTTTGAGCATCTATTTGTTATTTTATCAGCAATGCAGGGAAGGCCAGGAAGTCTTGCCTGAGCAGATCAAGGCAATACTTCTAGATTCAGCTGGGTTTGATGGCGCTGTGTAGCTTGATCCTTGGTCATACATCTGCAGAGTGGGAGGAAGAAATCCGGAAATATTTTCTATGGTAGTCTGTAAATGTGGAGCTGATCAATGGATGTTTTATCTTTTTATCATGCTATTAATTGCTTGCTTAGTAACTTGACCTAGCCAAGGCTTGGTTCAAACCCGCACGCCGTCGTCTGGTCGGGGCGGGCGGGTCAGGTCATGATATATAATTTTTTAGAACAAATCTGTTTAATAAATTATCAGATTTTGTTTAAGGTTATTATCAATACTACGTAGTTTTGACGCCCAACGGTAATAAACTGCCTGAGTATGAAAATTTCCCTCCTGTTCTACAGAAACTTTTCGTCCCATTTTGTTCCTTCCTTTTTCCAGTTTCTGTCAAAGACAGTCCCGTCCCGTTCTGCAGAAATTGTGCAGAAATTGTGCAGTAAGTTTTCTACCAGTTTCTTCATGCATCATTAATATTAACATTAAAGTTCGAGTATATAACATAGAATTTGCGTTCACTGAATTCTTAATTTTGTAGTACTACTAATTAAGAATTGCAATCCGTTTTATCTTGGGAAGCAATTATTCAATTAATCTTTAGCACCTGTAAGGGAATAAATTTGTTTTAAGGAGACTTTGTGAATTCAAATGATTCGGATTTATATTTTTTATTTTACAAGTTGTTTCTGTTTTGCATAATTTATTATTATTATATTTATATGTATTATTAAATAATATTATATATTACAGATAACAATCTTAAAGTAAATTTAAAATTTTCTTTAATTATAGTATTATTTTATGTGAACCACATCAAGTGATCGTAATGTTCTATTGTCCAATCATGTGCTAACTGTTAAAACGTTTTAGAAATAAAATAATATATACATGCTGTAGATTTTACCATTAATTGACGTTTTTCCATTAATTGAGTACATGACTCAAAAGGCATGGTTGCTGTTAAGAATTGAATATTAAATAAAATCAATGTGTTGACTTGCTTTTACAAAAATTCTTTATTGAATAAATATATATATATATATATATATATATATATATATATTCTGATTGCATGTTAGTATATATAATATTCTGATATTTTATATTATATGTTAAATGTTTTATATATTTCGTTATTATATAAATTTCATGTTAATATATTGATTGTATATTAATAATAATAATAATAATATATTGATTGCATGTTAATATTTTGTTTAAATATTTTGCATGTTAATATTCTGTAGTGTTCAATATATTATTCTGTTCGTAGTGTTCAATATATTATTCTGTTATTATTAATATTCAAAAGCATGTGATTGTCTAATTAACCATTTCTTATAAAAGAATACATGTTAATGATCAAAAACATGCTTAGTATTAACTCACAGCGTGCAAACAAGTGAATAGTAACTATTGATGTTTTCATGCTTAAAAATCATCACAGTACTAAGTTATATTATATAGTAATATAATACTAAGATATATTATATAGTGATATAATACTAAGTTATATTCTATGACAATATAATACTAAGTATATTATATAGTAATATATTAAGTTACAGTATTCTGCTTTCTTAGAAAATGAAGACTAATGATTGTTTCTCATACACGAAATATGTTCATTTTCCTTGTATAGTGTAGTAATAATAAATTAATAATTGCTAATTGTACTTGGCATGTGAGTATCTACATAATATTTGTATTGGACGGTTCACACATCATTTTGTTAAACAAAATTCGTAAGCAAATTTTTACAGAAATTTTGTAGAATTCTGCAAACAAAATTTATTGTTTGAATTCTATTAAATTTTATACAACAAAAATTTGTTTCTATTTATTAATAGTTTTATTCTTGTATAACAGAAATGGCTTCTACTAGCACCATTCCTGCCGTGAGCATGTCTCATGGAGAAAAGCCTGAAAAGTTCAATGAAACTGATTTCAAGCGTTGGCAACAAAAGATGCTCTTCTATCTCACCACATTGAACTTGGCAAGGTTTCTACAAGAGGACTGTCCTACTCTTGTTGAAGGGGAAACTGACAAGGAAAAAGTGGTTGTTGTTGATGCATGGAAACATGCAGATTTCCTTTGCAGGAACTATGTGATGAATGGTTTAGATAATACATTATATAATGTATATTGTACAATTCAAACTGCAAAAGAACTTTGGGAATCTTTAGACAAGAAATATAAAACTGAAGATGCTGGCATGAAAAAATTTATAGTCGGTAGATTTCTTGATTATAAAATGGTAGATTCTAAGTAGATTTCTTGATTATAAAATGGTAGATTCTAAAGCAGTTATCACTCAGGTTCAAGAATTACAAGTAATTCTACATGACATTCATTCTGAAGGAATGTCATTAAGTGACTCATTCCAAGTTGCAGCAATGATTGAGAAACTTCCACCATCATGGAAAGACTTCAAGAATTATCTGAAGCATAAACGCAAAGAGGTGACTCTTGAAGAACTGATTGTGCGACTTAGGATTGAAGAAGACAATCGAGGATCTGAGAAGAAGAGTGGGAAGAATTTCATTGAAGCAAAGGCAAATGTTGTAGAACAAAGGCCAAACAACAACAAAAGGAAGCGTGAAGGCAAAGATGCTTTCAAGGCAAAGAAGAAATTCAAAGACAAGTGCTTCAACTGTAGCATCCAAGGACATAAATCAAGTGAATGTCGCAAGCCAAAGAAGTTCAAGAAAGAATAAAAGCCTCAAGCAAATGTGACAGAACTAGAAAAACTTTCTGAAGATGTTTCAGACATGAATCTTTGTGCAGTTATATCTGAATGTAACTTGGTAGGAAACCCTAAAGATGGTACGTGGACACTGGGGCTACTCGCCACATTTGTTCAAACAAATGGATGTTTTCTACTTACAAACCAGTAGAAAATGATGATCAACTCTTTATGAAAAACTCCTCTAGTTCAAAGGTTGAAGGACGTGAAAAGATTGTACTGAAAATGACATCTGGCAAAGAACTGACTTTGAATGAAGTGCTTCATGTGCCAGATATTCGCAAAAATCTAGTTTTTGGGTCATTACTTAGCAAGAATGGCTTCAAGTTGGTGTTTGTGTCAGATAAGTTTGTACTTACTAAGAATGATATGTTTGTAAGAAAGGGCTACATGAATGATGGGCTCTTTAAGATGAATGTTATGACTGTTGTACCAAAGTCTATTGATAATAATAAAATTAATTCTTCTACTTACTTGTTGGAATCTTCAAATATATGGCATGCTAGATTAGGACATGTTAATTATAATACTTTGCGTGATTAATTAATTTAGAATTCTTGCCTAAATTTGATATTAATCAAAAACATAAATGTGAAATATGTGTGGAATCAAAAAATGACAAGATTACTCTTTCATTCTGTTGAAAGGAAAACTGAACCTCTAAATTTAATTCACACTGACATATGTGACTTAAAGTTTGTGCAAACAAGAGGTGAGAAAAAATATTTCATCACCTTTATTGATGATTGCACACAATATTGTTATATATATTTGCTAAGAAGCAAACATGAGGCAATAGAAATGTTTCAACTTTATAAAAATGAAGTTGAAAATCAACTTAGCAAAAAGATTAAAGCAATAAGAAGCGATAGAGGTGGTGAATATGAATCACCATTTGAAGAGATATGCTCTACTCATGGTATTATTCACCAAACAACTGCTCCTTATTCACCTCAATCTAATGGTATTGTTGAACGCAAGAACCGAACATTGAAAGAAATGTTGAATGCTATGTTAAACAGTTCTGGAGCACCCCAGAATTTATTGGGGGAAGCTTTGCTTTCTGCCAATTATATTCTTAACAAAGTGCCTCATAAGAAAACTCACAAAATAGCTTATGAATTATGGAAAGGACATAGACCTTGCTATAAATACTTAAGAGTGTGGGGGTGTCTAGCAAAAGTGATGGTTCCTAAACCTAAAAAGGTTAAGATAGGACCAAAAATAATTGACTGTGTATTCATTGGTTATGCAAATAACAGTAGTGCTTATCGCTTTCTTGTTCATAGATCTGAAATTTCTGATATTCATGTTAATACTTTTATTGAATCAAGAGATGCATCATTCTTTGAAAATATTTTTTCATATAATATAAATAATGATTCAAATTCAAACAAAAGACCTTTGGATGCTACTAGTAATAATCCTGAAAATATAGACAAAGAGTCTGTATTGGATGAACCTAGACGTAGCAAAAGGGCAAGGACTTCAAAATCTTTTGGTCCGAATTTTCTAACATTCTTGTTAGAAAATGATCCTCAAACGTACAAGGAAGCAATATCCTCTCCAGAGGCTTCTCATTGGAAAGAAACAATTAATAGTGAAATTGAGTCCATTATGCAAAATCATACATGGGAATTGGTGGACCTTCCACCTAGTTCTAAACCCTTAGGTATAAATGAATCTTCAAAAAGAAGATGAAAGCTGATGGTTCAATTGATAAATACAAAGCAAGGCTTGTAGTTAAAGGCTATAGACAAAAGGAAGGATTGAATTATTTCGACACTTATTCACCTGTTACAAGAATTACATCTATTCGAATGCTAATAGCAATGGCATCTTTAAATAAACTTGAAATACATCAAATAGATGTAAAGACTGCATTCTTAAATGGTGAATTAGATGAAGAAATATATATGGAATAACTTGAAGGTTTCATAGCTCCTGGACAAGAGAGGAAAGTATGCAAACTTGTTAAATCCTTATATGGATTAAAACAAGCACCAAAACAATGACATGAGAAATTTGATAATGTTATGTTATCAAATGGATTTAAAATCAATGAGTGTGATAAATGTGTTTATGTCAAAAGTACTCAAAAAAAATATGTCATTGTTTGTCTTTATGTGGATGATATGTTAATCATGGGTAGCAACAATGAAGTTATTAACTCAACAAAACGTATGTTGTCAAATAGATTTGATATGAAAGACTTGGGGGTTACTGATATAATTTTAGGAATCAAGATTTCTAGAACCTCTGATGGAATTATATTATCTCAATCTCATTACATTGAGAAAATACTTGAAAATTTTAACAAGTATAATATAATTCTAAATAACACCCCAGTTGATATAAATCTTCATCTAGCTAAAAATGATGGTGATAACATATCTCAACTAGAATATTCTCGTATAATAGGCAGTTTAATGTATGTCATGAATCAGTCTTTAGACCGAGATATAGCTTATTCGGTAAGTAAGCTAAGTAGGTATACGAGTAATCCAGGTAAAGATCACTGGAAAGCAATTTTGAGAGTTTTAGGATATTTAAAATATACTCAAAATTATGAATTGTACTATACAAGATATCCAGCAGTATTGGAAGGATATAGTGATGCTAATTGGATATCTGAAATCCACAAGTGGATATGTCTTTACCCTTGGAGGTGCAGCGGTATCTTGGAAATCCTCAAAACAAACATGTATTGCAAGGTCTACAATGGAATCATAATTCATTGCTTTAGACAAAGCTGGAGAAGAAGCTGAATGGCTTCGCAATTTCTTAGAGGATATTCCAAATCGGTCAAGACACATGCAACCTATATGTATACAATCGTGATAGCCAATCGTGATTAGAAAGAGCATGAAGTCATTTATATAACTGATAAGTCACGCCATATAATGATGAAGACATAATACCGTTAGACAATTGCTCTCAAATAGAATTATCTCAATTGACTATGTAAAGTCAAAAGATAATATTGCGGATCCGCTTACGAAAAGTTTAACAAGAGAGCAAGTGGAAAGATCATTGAAGAGAATGAGTTTAAAGCCTAATATTTAAATAAGAGTCATCATAGTGGCAACCCAACCTAGCTGACTGGAGATCCCAAGATCTAAGTTCAATGGGCAAACTGAACTATGTAGTACTCAGTAAAGCATTGAGGATATATTTACTCCTAACCATTCCTATTATGAGACAGTGCACATCTGCCGCCGAAATCAGGATAAGTTACGCTTTTAATGATTTTATATCTTGAAATATGTTCAAGTGGGGTATTGCAGGATACACTTGATAGAAGTCACCTACGTGAGTAAGAAGGGGGCCACTTCTGTGAGAATTTTGAAGGCTGAATTCTCTAATATACTCACAGAACCAAGAGGTGTTTCAAGGCCAAAATGAACACAAACGTGAGAACCAATTATGTCTGAAGAGATATTTTGTGAATTCTATTGTCTTGGTTTACATGAAAAGCTGACAGTTCAAAGACATCAAGTCTACTGATTAGCCAAGTAAATCCGATAGATTTTACTAGGGCAAGTTCAAATCCATTAGGCTACTTAACCTGATAAAATATCTTTTCTCATGTACTCGAACTAGTGTCTGCATATTCATAACATATTTTACATATTGTAAAGCCAATTTTACATTCATGTGGGGGATTGTTGGAAATGGTATTTGAAACATTAAATATTAGAGCATTTTGAGGCTCAATTTAATGTGGGACCTACACTCCAAAAATGTCGGGTCTATGCACCTATACGTTCTCCTCCGCGAGGAGTATAACGTGGTATACTTATTTGTTCAAATCCATTAGAAATTGAATGAGAAAATTGACTTCTTGATATGTTGTAAAGCGCATAGTCCCACATAGGATGTGGGAAGGAAATGTGAAGAATTTATATATGAGATGTTTGCTCAATGGGAAGGGCCCCAAGGGGCACCCCACTTTTGTGGAAGGGAGAGGACCTAGCCAAGGCTTGGTTCAAACCCACACGCGTGCGCCATCGTCTGGTCGGGCCAGGTCATGATATATAATTTTTTAGACAAAATCAGATTTTGTTTAAGGTTATTATCAATACTATGTAGTTTTGACGCCCAACGGTAATAAACTGCCTGATTGATTCTATAAATTAATCAGTATGGGCGCTTAAAAACAGTATGAAAATTTCCTACGTTCTACGTAAACTTTCCGTCCCGCTCGTTCCTTCCTTTTTCCGCTTTACACAAAGACACCTCAGATTCTCGACTACCCGCTCGCACTACCCGCTTCTGCTCCTTCCCTTTTCCGGTTTACATCGACAACAATCCAGATCCGTTCAGAGAAATCAGTTTCTTCATGCATCATTAATATTAACATTAAAGTTCGAGTATATAACATAGAATTTGCGTTCGCTGAATTCTTAATTTTGTAGTGCTACTAATTAAGAATTGAAATCCATTTTATCTTGGGAAGCAATTATTCAATTAATCCTTAGCACCTGTGAGGGAATAAATTTGCTTTAAGAAAATTTTGTGAATTCAAAGAACTCGAATTTATATTTTTTATTTTACAAGTTGTTTTTGTTCTGCATAATTTATTATTATTATTATATTTATATGCATATTGTTATCTGTAATAGGATACTCCTATCTTAACACTATACTCACTTGGAATAATGGAAATCGTCTCATCGAACTCTATAGCTAGTTAGTGCTCCATTGTTTTCTTTTTCTGTTCGTCTTCTTCAATTTTTTGGTTGTTTCCTAATTCATTTTAAATTTTACAAGTGAATTCTTGACGGGAAAATATACTATAAATTATATATAATAATAATAATAATAGTAATAATAATAACAAATAATAATTAAAATTCTAATTAAAATGTGTGTTGGTAACATAATAAAAATGTTATAATATAATTTTACACCCAAAACCTCTATAGTATAATTACTATAGAGGTTTTGGGTGTGAAATTACTTTTTGGATAAATGAAAACTTAGGTTCTTTTGAAACTGCGGTTACATTCAAGTATAATTTTTATTTTTTAAATGTTTCAAAAATTTTTTTTGTAAAATACTTGTTAAATTTTGTATGAAAGTATTTTTTTCAAAACTGGGGTAAATTAAATTATAAATTTAGGAAAGTGTTAATTTTACCAACAAAAATGATAAATCTTACATAGATCGTCATTAGTATAAAATAGATATTCTACATAAATATTAAATTTTACTAATAAAAAGTATTAATTCCTTAAATCTCAATTTGAATTTGGACGGAAAAGTACAAGACGGTTTAGATTTATTCTAATTTTTAGATTGTTAAAAATTTGGTTACGCCCTGTTCTTAAAAGATTGCCGTTTAAGATTTGTGCACATAAATTAAGAAAGTCATTTAATACTATTATTTAATAATTAAAATTTGTTTGAAATTCCATCACTACCCTTTATGGAAAGTAGAAAATTATTAATACAAGGGAGAGAATTTCTTGGGACAATGAGAGAAGGTAGGGGTGATATAGAGAAGTAAATAATTTATTCTCCTAAAAAATTATAAATAACAAATAAATTAAAATAATTTTTTTTTTCTAAAATGATAATTTTTTATGAAGGGAAGGAGTATAAAAAATACCTTCTCATATGGTACATGATGGTCCCTCCATTACTCCACATTTTAGGTGTGAAGTATGATATACTCCCTCCAATTCATAAAATAAAGTCTATTATTTTTGGAATTTCATACTTTAAAGTTTACGCGTATAGAATAGAAAATATAAGAGAGGAGAGGAGAGGAGAGGGGAGGGGAGGGGAGGGGAGCGGGGGCCAAACAATTTGTACTTGAGCCAATTAAAAGCGGATTTGAATTCTTTATGAGGATTTTTCAAGATTTTGTTGTGGAGTTGACAACATAGTAAAAAGGAGATTCAATGGCTCACAACTCATTTTTTTATCTATGTATCAAAATGAAGTCGTTTTGATAGGAATTTTTTTTTACAAGTTGACAGAAAATTAAAAGTCACCAAACGTCGTTTACTTCGTTTTTCTGTTTTCTTCTTCTTTTTTTGCTTCGTTTTTTGTTCTTTCCAGAACACGCCAAGGTTTAGGATTAACTAAATTTCAATTGTTTTTTTTTTTTTATTCAAATTTTCCCCAGATTGTTTACCCCGATTTTTTTTTCTTTAATTTTTTTCAATTGGCTTAAAAAATCACAATGGAAACTCAATTTTTTTAATAGGATAAAAATTGTCCGTTGGATTTATTTTTTTGAAGAGTAAAAAATAATATTATTAGCCTTTGACAAATATATAAACATTAATAATCCTATCGATTCCAAAGCATAAAAAAAATGATTAATAAAATGTCTCAACTAGATTAACACTCAATCCATTACAATCATAAAAAAAATCATGCCGCTCATAACTAACAAGAATTAACAAACAAACAAAGTCAACTTGTAAAAAAAAATTCATGTCAAAACGATATCGATTTCATTTTAATACATATAAAGAAAAGAGTTGATAATTTACTTACCTTACGCCCTCAGTCGTAAGATAAGTAAATTATTTTGGTCTCTTCATTTTTGATGCCGTTGTTCGGTACCTTTGAAAATGTAGTAATCCAATTTTTATATCTAAGGTTTTACTCCTTCGTTTAGCTGATTTTCGAGCCTGTTTGAATATCTATTCAGCTCATTGCACGAAGCTCATTTAAATGTGTAAGGCTTTGTTCACATTATTTTCCATTTAAATGTCTAAGCCTTTGTTTAGGACATTATATCTAAGGCTTACTCTCACTTTGTTCAGGTCATTATTTTCCATTTAAATGTACTTTTTGGGAATGAATAAGGCCATGGTATAATAACTAACATTTTGGTAATTGCTCCATAATTACCTGGGGAATTAATTGATGAGTTCCAGTATTTTGAGCAAAATTTTACATGCGAAATCTCACTGGATTACTTTTTTTTCTTCATAAATTTCCTTCAAAGATTAGTATATATCTACGAGATATATGCTCTTCTTTCTTTACTTCGTCAGTTCTAATGGTAATTTTCTCTCTTGAACTTTTGAGAACCTATACTTTTTAAGATAAATTTAAGGAGTTAAACTAGATATGAACCCGTTGTGTGATTTGTAGGAGGTCTTCAACATTGAATCAAGATATGAATCTTGTAATTGCAAGACTTCTAATTTGACAATGATTAGTCTCTTAAACTCTTAGTTATTACAAATATGTGATGGAACTATACCAAATTAAACTTTGGTTTGATCGGTTGAACTGGCCATCAAGTAACCTTGCACCCTTTCTTCTTCTTCTTCTTCGTTTTTTTTGGTTAAATAACCTTGCAGGCTTGCGCCCTTTCAAGTTTCATTAGTTTTCCAAGTTTCAAAATATAATTTTTGAAGTAAATTCATAGAAATGACCTAATTTTAAGTAGTTTTCTCTGATGCATTACTACGGTGTATATGAGTTGTGATGCGGAATTTCTTTGTGTACTATTAGAATATTACATGGTCTTAATTTTTAATAATCAGGTCGCATGATGGAATCTGCTGGTCATTCATTTAACGGAATTTTCTACATTTAGAGCTTGTCAGCTGGACAGATCTTGCAACACGAGTAGCAGGGAGAGCATTGGGCTCTCCTGCTGTTTTGAATAACTACTTTAAATAATTCGTCGAATTAGCTTATATCGCTGCAGATTCATTTGACCAATATAATAGTGAAACACTTTCCTGATTTAATATGGCAACTGCAATGCATTTATGTGGAGTTACAACTCCATCCCCTGCTTTCTCAAGGAGATCTTTGCAATTCCAGCCTCTCTGGGCAAAGCATGGCCTTGATTTTGCAGCATCTGTGGCTTCTATTAGTAGATTGTGTAGAACACATGGGAACTCATGTAGGGGAAGATTTCTGCGTGTCAGCTGTGTGGGAGGAAATGTAAATGTGCTTCAGCGGAGTGATACAAAGAATCAAGGTTCTGATGGAGTGGCTAATGAATTAACATGTGTGATGAAGTTTGGTGGATCATCAGTGGCCTCTGCTGAGAGGATGAGGGAAGTAGCTGAACTTATCCTTAGCTTCCCAAAAGAGAGGCCTGTGATTGTTCTATCTGCTATGGGGAAGACGACTAACAAACTTTTATTGGTATTATACTGAATTTTTAATTCTTTTTATGTAATTATTATTATGTATTTGTTTTAACTTTTAGTTCTTAAATTTATTTCAAAAAGTTTCAAACATAGTTGTTGGTTGGTATCTTAGGCTGGGGAAAAGGCTGTCAGTTGTGGTGTTTCTAATGTTTCTGATATTAATGAGTTGACCATTCTGAAAGAATTACATTTGAGGTAAATGAATTCTCTTCATACATTTATCTGTTATTTCAATCAATAAAAGTTTGGCATGCGATTTTATATGTTAGACCTATTCTGATTCAGAACTTTATATTACTCAGGACTGTGGTTGAGCTTGGAATAGAAAGGTCCGTCATTTCATGTGAGTTTCTATATCACAATACTATTAAGTTATTCCGTGTTGATGTTAATAGATTGAAGTCCTATTGTTGAATTTATATCTTGACAGCCTTGTTGAACAGTTTCTTGTAAATCAATTGCAGCACACCTAGAAGAATTGGAGCAACTTCTGAATGGGGTTGCTATGATGAAAGAGTTGACTCCACGCACAAGAGACTTTTTAGTATCATTTGGGGAGTGCATGTCCACAAGGATATTTGCGTCATATTTAAATAAAATTGGTGTCAAAGCTCGCCAAGTATGTCGTCTCTTAATCACTTAGTTTAAAAATGGCAACTTTGGCCTGATATAATTTTCAATATATAGTAAGATAATTGTTAATTAGGAGAAGCTGTCCTGACTTACAATTTTGGGGTAGATATTGTGCGAGTATACAGCTTGACTTAGGGATTTTAGATCTAAAGGTTCCACCATTTCCTGTCTAGTTTGCAGAAGGATTAAGTTCAGTTTTTCTGAACAAATACAAAACCTTGGAGGCATCTTTTTTCATTAAAAAAATAAGTGGGCTTCCCCTCACAACTTTATACAATCTTCTGTGACTAAAGCCTGACTTGATTCAGTTACTTCCATTATAACCTAATGTCCAAAATCTTTTGGTTCTTTGAAGTATCCTCCATCCATAATCCACTTATAGAGCACTTCTCATTCAGTCAAGCTTATCATCATGAAAAACTTACTTAGTTGCCTTGATTAATGACTATATGTATGTTTCAGACTTGAGCTAAGCAGTGACACAAAATACTTGACACTGAGAAATCATTGTTGGAGTTCTCGTGTGAAATGTTTTCAGGCACCGCAAAAGAAGTCTCAATTCAAACTCATTCCTACATGAAGAATGGTTGTTATTACGAACGAAATTAATGTTTATGTAGTGAAATTCAGATATTCATCCCTTTTCTGTAGTACTGATTCACATCCATTATTACTTGATGGTCAAATATCTCTAGTACATATGGTCAAATACTTCTGATGATGGCTAATTGAAATGTTACGCTTGAATTTGCAGTACGATGCATTTGATATTGGATTTATAACAACAGATGATTTCACTAATGCGGATATATTGGAAGCAACTTATCCAGCTGTTGCAAAGAGATTACATGGTGATTGGATTGCTGATCCTGCAATTCCTATTGTCACTGGCTTTCTTGGGAAGGTCTTTTACTTCTGATGCCCTCATTTGTATGGTAGTTCATTTGAGGTTTTAAATCAGCACTAAATATTTGGATAGTTTGACTTTAGGGTTGGAAGTCCTGTGCAGTGACTACACTAGAGGTAGAGGTGGTAGTGATTTGACAGCCACAGCCATTGGTAAAGCATTGGGATTGAGAGAAATACAGGTTAGGCAGACATTGGCGTCGTAAAGTCAATTTTTTTTGCAGATAGGAGTTGTATACAAACATTGAAAATTGAAACTGCTTACGAACCCTTTACAGGTCTGGAAAGATGTTGATGGTGTTTTGACTTGTGACCCTAATATATATCGACACGCGGAACCAGTGCTGTATCTAACTTTTGATGAGGCAGCTGAACTTGCTTATTTCGGTGCTCAGGTATGATACAAGTTCATTCCTTAAACTTCAGGAATGGATCTTGCTGAGGATAGTTCTCAAAAAACTCCCACTTTTACTCTTTCACTTGAAATTTCATATAAGGATTATGTTCAATGAGATTCAACTTTATAATCCCTTCGTTGTACACTTTCAAAATTGATTAATGTTCCGAATCTCACAATATTTAAGATGTGATATTGGTCATTATTATGTTCGAGTCTGATGATTTCTTAAAAAGTTTGAATTTAACAGTGGACTCCCATTTTAGGACGCAAAGAGTAAATTGTATTTCAAATTTAAGTTATTTTAGTTAATTTTTAAGACCCGACTCAAGGCTATAGAAGAAAATATGTTTTATTTATGGGAAAGTACAAACCGTAATTTCTAGCTTTGCTCTGGAATGGATAGTTGCATGAGGGCATAAGATTTTATCCCTTTTAAAATAATTGTTTAATGTTCACATTGGAAGTTTGTAGTTACATTTCTCATTTTTTTTTTTGTGCTTTTTCATTTTTTTGATAAGTTAATTTCATCTTTTTTAACAAGAGAAGTAGTCTGCGTTCAAGCAGCATGTAATTGTGCAATGCCTAGTTTATCTAATTTAAGGTGATATTTGCTGAATGTTTTCAAGCATACTTACTGAATGTATAAATGTACACACCCCTGCCTTTCTTTTGCCCAGGTCCTGCATCCCCAGTCTATGAGGCCTGCTAGAGAGGGTGATATTCCTGTTAGGGTTAAGAATTCTTACAACCCTAATGCTCCAGGTACTCTCATCACTGGAGCAAGAGACATGAGAAAGGTATGTATCAGGAACTCTTTTACAATATAAAACTTTTATAACATACAAATTATGAAACGCATATTCTTCTTTATCCATTTCCAGGCAGTACTAACTAGCATTGTGTTGAAACGGAATGTGACAATGTTGGATATTGTTAGCACCCGTATGCTTGGACAGTTCGGCTTCCTTGCTAAGGTAATCAGGTTTCTAACTCTAATGCAACGTTGTAATAATAAAAATATTCAAATGACCATGTTGAGCATGTTAGTGGTCATATGCTTGGTCAGTTCGGTTTTCTTGCTAAGTAACAAGAAAGTTATTGCTGGAGCTGTTGTTCTTTTTTTTCTTGCTGGCGCATCTGGTTCCTACCTCTAGTGCAACATAGTAATAATAAATTACTCACTTGTCAAATTAATCTCTTCTTGATATTAATTTAGTTGAGATCCAATCTACCAAAGTAAAAAATGCTTCCAAATGTTAAAATTCATGCTCAAGTACTTCCTGCCTTGTCAGCTTCCCTACAAAGACATTCCAAAAGAACAAGCTGTAGGTTCCAATCTAGATTTGCTACTTTGAGGAATGGTATTTCCTCTAATCAAAGAATATAGGATATTTTTTACTGAATTTCATACTTCATTGTTATCGATATAGACGGGGATCATTATTAACCAGCCTTGTAATGTTGGAAGTGATTTTGATTTAAACCCCAATATCAGATTGAGAATATCTCAAACAATATATTTTGCTTTATCCCTATTTGCACAGTAGTACAATGGATTAAATTGATTGGAATTGCAATCTAGTGGCCACTTTATAACAAGATTTGATGAAATGTCTTCATGGTGTCCATTCAAGTATTCTCCATCTTTGAAGATTTGGGCATATCTGTGGATGTTGTTGCTACTAGTGAAGTTAGTATTTCCTTGACACTGGATCCATCAAAGCTTTGGAGCAGGGAACTAATTCAGCAGGCAAGCGAATGATATATTGCTTTAGGTTATCATTTAACTGATAATTTACAATGCATATTAGTACAGATGCTGTTCTAGTATTCACTTTTTTATTGCATATTTTCACAAATTCATCGACTGTGAACCTGTTCGGTTGTTTAGACAATAGACACCATTTGGTTAGACAGTTTAGTTCATCGAACTGGTAAGCACTAATCCCATTAGGTGCTTCTTTGAGCAGGAACTTGATCGTGTTGTTGAAGAACTTAAGAGAATTGCAGTGGTGAATCTCCTTCAGCACAGATCAATTATCTCTCTCATTGGGAATGTCCAGAGGTCCTCACTGATATTAGAGAAGGTATAACATTGACCTGCATGCATTATTCATTATGAAGGACCCTGACTTATGTCTTCTCTTGGACTAGTTTTACGTCCTTTCCCAATTTTTTGAGCAATCATTGGTATTCGAACTTCTTAGAGTATTCGTCTAATCCACGGGTAAACGTTCACCCCACAAGAGCCGTGCACTGGGATATGGATCTTGATCCTTTTCCTGTGACTAGTGCAGTGACAATATATTGGGTTTGCTACCCCAACTTAGTTTATGACTTTATTTTCTACTTCTGGATGCCATCAATAGTCAAAGTAGTATATGTTTCTCTGAAACACACTTGGCAATCTGGTATATTTGTTGCA